>VZTD01000299.1:540938-872786 GCA_013397725.1 Rhagologus leucostigma | reverse complement strand
GAGGTGCCGGCGGGCAGTCGTGGGGCGTGAGCCAGCAGTGTGTCCAGGGGCCGGGGCACCCTGGCCTGTGTCAGAATGGTGTGGCCAGAAGGACCGGGGAAGGGATCTCCAGGTCCTGCGTCCAGTTCCGTGCCCAGTTCTGTGCCCTTAAGTACAAGAAAGACATTGGGGTGCTGGAGCGAATCTAGAGAAGGGCAACAAAGCTGGTGAAGGGTCTGGAGCACAAGTCCTGTGAGGAGCAGCTGAGGGAGCTGGAGGTGTTTAGCCTGCAGAAAAGGTGGCTCAGGGGAACAGCCTCACTCTTTACAACTTCCTGGAAGGAAACTGTAGCCAGGTGGGAGTTGGCCTCTTCCTCCAGGCAACAAGGGACAGGGCAAGAGGAAATGGCCTCAAGTTGTGCCGGTTTAGATAGGATATTAAGAAAAATTGTTTCACTATAAGGGTGGTCAGGCATTGGAACGAGCTGCCCAGGGAAGTAATGGAGCCACCATCCCTGGAGGTAGTTAGAAGACGTGTACTTTTAGATATGTGTCATTTAGGGACACGGTTTAGTGGTGGACTTGTCAGTGCTGGGTTAGTGGTTGGACACAATGATCTTAGAGGTCTTTTCCAACCCAAATGATTCTATGATTCAGCTAAGTATGTGCCACGTGCAGGAACAGCCGTGCCGGCATGTCGCTGGTCTCCGTGAGGGAAGCAGCTATTGTGGCCATTGTGGATGGTTTCATCCATCCAGGCAGATGCCTCAGAGGGCAGTGTCCCTGTGGAGGCATCATGCAGGTGTGGGGCAGGGGCCAGCCTGCCTGCACTGAGGCAGCAACCAGTCCAGGCACCAGCCAGGGTGTGAAGGCAGCAGCAGTGGAGAGATGGAGACACCTCAGCAAGAGGTCTGTGGTAAGGCTGCTGCTGGCTTTGTGCTGAGCCCAGCAAGGCAAGAGCCCAGGCTGGGAGTGGAGATCCACCAAACATCTCTTCAGAGAAGAGATGGAACAACTAGAGTTGTTCCACCTTAGGATTTTTCCATATCTTGGATGAGTGGCATTAGGGAAAGTGCATGACTCCCATAAGCAGAAGGTGTTGAAAGCTGCAGTAATGTGTGTGGGCTAGATCCCAGCTGCAGAACCACAGAATGATGTAGACTGGAAGAATCCTCTAAAAGCCGTCTGATCCAGTCCCAGAGCAGGGCCAGCTTAAAGCAATTTCCTCATAGTTTTTCCCAGTTGTGTTTGGAATATCTCCAAGGGTGGAAACTCCATGGCTTCACTGAGCCTCTCATCTGAGATTTGGTTACCCTCAGATTAAAAAGAAATTTCTGATATTAAAACCCATTATATCTCCCATCAGTTTGCATTGAAGGTTGCAGGGTTCCACACCGGGATGAGGGTGCACAAAGCCAGAAAGGGAACATGGCTTGTGACAAACCAGGAGAAGCCTGGCAAAAAATCAGAAATAAAACGTATTCCAACTGATGTCAGCAGATGGGCAAAATGATACCAAAGATAACAATTCCAGCACCAGTTCTGTAAAACTATTTCCATATATTGTTGACAAGCTTCATAGCTATGACAGAAGTAATAGATTTTTTTGTAAGGCTGCTGTCTTTGGCAATCATTTAACATGCAGTAGAAATACAAAATGCTGATAGAAGTTTGGGATTGCAGATAATTATTTAAATGCTTAATTTTATCCATTGGGAATGTCCACTGATTTCAACATTTTGTTATTTCTCTCTAATTTATTTTGCTTGTGTTAGGTTAAACCATTGTAGGAGTGGGAGCAGAGGGAGGAAATGCAGCTGGATGTCCGACTCTGTGCCTGATGATATTTACCAGTGACTTGTTAGAGAGCGTGTGTTAACTCTGTGTCATGTTCCTTCTGACATGGTATGATCTGGATGTAATGACAGCAATTGCTGAGCTGGTAAGAGTTGCTACCACTGCAGTTATAACAGTGTTAAAGTGTTTTGAGGGTATAACTGATTTAACAGGAATTGATTTTTTTTTTTTTTGATTGTTCTAACACTTGAGATACTGATCATCTAGCAAAGGAGCTGGCTGGGGGTGGTGCAACCCAAAAGGCCAGTTTTATTGCACTTTTTCACATTCTCTGTGACTTCCGTGCATCCTTTTCTTTCATGAAACTTTCATGTGACCTTACTTTTAGCATAACTCAAAACCTGCGGAAATATGCATGTTTCCATGCCTAAAAATACCAAACATTAAAAATATCTAGAAAATAGGCAAGGGGCAGAAAGCTGGTTCTAAAACAAGAAAACCAGTCTTGTTTGCTTGTTTGCTTGCTTTTTTTTAGCAGTGTGGTTCATTATTTAAATACTCTAGCCAGAAAGATAAACTGGAAGTTGTAAATGCTGAAATGTGTTCATATTTTCCAGTACTCCTATCCCATTCTATTCTTTCCCATGGAGAGCTGCAAAACAAAGGTTTTATACCTTTGTGCTTTCTGTTCCATCCTTGTTTGGTTCCAAGGTAAAGCTGGGATTCCCTTTGGAAGTTAATTGGAGGAACAGAGACACCTTCTGCAGAGGGAAAAATATTTGTTCTTGATTTGATTATAAAAATATGTTTTGTGGGAAAGTATAAGCTCAGAAAGTCTATTAGGAAATATGCTTAGTTGGCATTGTAATTATCTGGTGTTGAAGCTGAGCCTCATGGAGATTTGCTCCATGCTGGACTCCAAAGAGGTGCTTTTTGGAGCTGAAATCCAAACCTATTTCAAGTGGTCCCTTTGTTTTCTCATCACATAGATGGTCTGTGTAGGAGAAATTCTCATAGCCACACTGCAGCTTAGATCACCTCTGCTTATGGCTACTATTTAGCTGCATTTGAAAGAATATATTGTCTGTTAAAATTCTTAGAGTCTTAGAATACAAATTGTCATATGCTAATTTTTAACTGGGAAAAAGGTGATCTGTTTCAAGCATTTTGTGTAAGTCATTCACTTGTAAGCATTGTTGTGTTTGAAATGGTTTGATTGAGAAAAGCAAACGCTATTAAACTTTTAATGTTCTTTATGTTTGGGTGAGTTTGTGGTACTGCTGGAGCAAATATAATGGATGTCTTTATATAGCTAGAGGTCTAGTTTTTATATTCCTTTTCTTCCAACTCACCTCACCAGCTGTGCATTGACCAGAGCTTCATCTACCTTGGTAAGTAATGCAACCTGAATTGAATGAAGTGGTGCTGAGGAACCCTCATCACACTGTGTGCATTTCAGAGGTTTTATGCAGACCAGATCTTGTTCTGTCAGATCAAATTCCCATGAGTTGCATTCCTGGAATGCATCTTTTTGGTTTGGTTTCATTTGTAAACAAGAGATGGGGAGGAATTTCATTTAGAGAGGAAATTATTAATTATCAGGAAGAACAGTGCTTTATTGCGTTCCTTAGGCTGCATTAATGTATTTTTCTCTGTTTTCAGTTCTTTCTGTACCCTGTGACAATGCAGCCGTCACTGTTCACCACTGGGCATTGTGAAATGATGAGGCAGGACCTTTCTGCAGGGTACACATTGATAAGGCCTTGAGGCCATTATTCTCTTGGCTAAGCTTTTGCTAGAAGCAAAGAGATGGGACCCGTTTTGTCATATAGCAATGCACATACCTAAAATGAGGGAGGTAAGATTTGTTTCCCTGTCTGCTCTTTCTCCATAAGGGCTTGATCTTTTTACGCTTGCATCAGAGAAACTCAGGAGTAATTCTGATGAGGTCAGTGAAGCTGTATGAGTGCACAGCTGATGTAACTGGAGGCAGGCACAATCAAACATAATTCATAGAGTCATAGAATCACAGAATATTTTGAGTTGGAAGAGACCTTATACATCATTTAGTTGCAACCTCCCCACCATGGGCAGGGACACCTTTCACTAGGCCAAGTTACTCAGAGCCCCATCCACCCTCACCTTGAAGACTGTCAAGGTTGAGGCACCCACCACTTCTCTGGGGAACCTGTTCCAGTGCCTCACCACCCTCACATTAAAGAATTTCTTCCTAACATCCAATATAAATGTACCTTCTTTCAGTTTGACGCCATTCCCCATGTTCTGTCACTACAGTTCTTGACAAAGAGTCCCTCTCCGGATTCCCTGTATCCTCCTTCAGATACTGGAAGGTTGCTGTTAGGTCTTCACACAACCTTTTCCAGGCTGAACAGCCCCAGCTCTCTCAGCCTGTGTTCATAGGAAAGGTGCTCCCATCCTGTTATCAACTTCGTGGCCTCCTCTGGACTTGCTCCAACAGTTCCATGTCCTTCTTGTGTTGGGAACACCAGAGATGGATGCTACACTCCAGGTGGGGGTCTCACAAGTGCAGAGTAGAGGGGCAGAATCCCCTTCCTTGCCCTGCTGGCTGTGCTGCTTTGGATGCAGCCCAGGACATGGTTGGCTTTCTGGGCTGTGAGCACACACTGCTGGGTCGTGTTGAGTTTTTTGTCAACCATCACCACTCAGTGGTGATTCAAGTTACATGGAATTGGACTTCTCACAGCTGGATTAGGTCTGAAGGGAGAGTAATTCTTGAGTTGAACTTAAGGGCTGGCAGAAGCTTTCTTGGTAAGCAGTGCATCCAGTACATCATTGACTTACTGACCACTGTGGCAGGCAGTGTCATGTTTTCCTGGACTTCCTTGAATATCTTTTGTAGCTTCCCTGAGCCGTAAATTCTCATGTTTAGCTGCATTCCAGATCTAATAATGAATAGAAACCCTGTAGATGCGGTGGTGGAAAGCTGTTTTGGGGATTTCACTATATTAAAGGCTTTCTGATATGGTAACAGAGACTAAAGGCTTTTGAATCAAAATTGCTGTAAAGGAAGCTTTTAAATACATAGTCTACCTAAGGAGAAATAAACCCGAAATAAGGAAACTAGCTTCAGCTAGACACATGCAGAGAAAGCATTGTCTTGAAAAGGATAGGCAGTAGTCATCTTTGTAAATCCATTTGTATCCATTTGAGGTAGGTTTAGTTTATCCTAGGAGCATCAGGGAGAGTGAGGAAGACAAATAGAGATGGTAAACAATGGAAAAAAAAAAGCTGTCCTTTCAGTGCTGAGCTGCTTGATGAATTGTGACTTTTTTGTTTGTGTAAAAAGTCAGCGAGAAAGTTGAATTATAGAGACTGCATAACAGTTGCAATGAAAAGTAGGAAAATGTCTCTCATGATTGCTGTGAATGTGTAGTCCTTTGTCATGCTTTGATATTTCTTAGGCTGGGGAATACAACACTGCGTCTATAAATTAACTGTTTATTATTATGGAAAGGTACCTGTGCCAGACAATTTTCTGAGAGAGTAGGTGTCATAGATCTACTGTGGGGTAGTTGTGAGTCACATTGTTTAGTGCATTGGGAGAACTTGGTAATTGGAGTGTAGCAATGTGGCCACTGGGGACTTGGGTGTAATAAACGCTAAGGGAAGTATTGTGTACTAGACATGTCTCATTGTTCATAGCAGGGCTGTAAACAGTAAAAGAGACAATAAACTGAAGGATGAGAAGGAGGAAGAAGTGATCAATAGGGAACATGCTTAACACACTTTTCTTACTGCAGCGTACAGTCTTGCTATCACCTCCTTCAATTGCCTGTTAATCAAGCAATTGACAGGTGTTGGAACAGCAGCAGATCTCACTCACCCACTCCTGACCTCCAGCTATTCAAACCTCTACTTGCTTGTCAGCCAGCCACTTTCTGGGTCTTTTTTAAAAAAAATGTTGAGATGAATCACAGCTCTTTCCCTGAAGAAGAAATAGTGTAGTCCCTGTCTGGATGCACTAAATACAAATTTCAGCCTTTTTCCCAGGCTGGCCACTGAAGCCTGTGCTGCTTACATTTCTTCATTTGTCCCAGTCACTGCCAGTCCATGGGCTTTTTCTATAGCTGGTCAATACGTGGTTTGAACTACAATAAGCTCACAACTTTATATGATAATCCCTGAAAACTCATGATTCACATTCAGTAGCAGAGAGGAGAATATTTATCTGCTGGTTTTGCTGTTCAATTATGTTCAGTTACACATTTTGTTTATTCACTTTCTAAAGTTTAATTATTTTGCATATTTTTTTTGTGTAGGAATGAGTTCATGTAACGTCTAGCACAGTGGCACTGTAAGCACTGCAAAAAACTGAACATTTTTAAATGTGTATATATATGCACATACATATATGAGAGATATTAATACTGTTATATTTTAAAAGTATTAAAGAGTCAGAAGGTGCATTTTCATGATACTGAGTCACACAGAGTATCTGCAGTAACAAAAATCTCCCAATCTTCTCTGTGTTTTAGTGCCATTTGAAAAAATGTTTGGCTTTTGTATTTGCTTTCATTGTGGATTGGAAACTGTTCATGCTCTTATGTATTGTGGGGATTCTTGGGGGGAAAAAAACCCCTCTGCTATTAGAAGAAATAGTATGTTATGTGAGGGTATGCATCTGAGTTTTACTAATAAGCCTACATCTCCAGATTTCCTGATTACTAGAATCATCATGCTTTCAGACTTAAAATAGTGGCCCTGCTGTCTCTGTGCCTTGCAGCCTTGTGTAAAGTAGTCTTGACAACTGGCAATGTTCTAGATAACTGCTAACAGCTCTTACTGACAAGTGTATGTCGGTGGTTTCTCCACTGCGTTTCTTACTCTCTGACACTCTGCCTGCACTGTCCATATTGGGGACTTAAGGGAATTCTCTGCAGAGAAACTACTTGAGAGAGACTTAGACACCCCGTGACTTCAGAGGCAATTCCTTGGATACACAGAGAGGAGGGTACTATTTCTATGCAAGGTTTGACAGGCACCTAGTATAGGGGTAGGAAGGCAGCCTGGACTTGAACGTGTAGTGAAGGGGAGTGTGGAGCACTAAGAATCAGGTGCTTCTGGCACTGATGTTGATACATTTCTTTTAAATAAGCCTGGTGGCAAAACACTTTCTGCTGTGATACTCTAAAGGACTGCATGGGAGAGGTTACGCTTCAGAACCTTTCTCACTGTACCTATGGTGTGATCCCTTTGATTTGTATTACCTGCTGATTCTTAATGGTATGGTGATGTATGTGCCTTGTTTTAATTTGCAGAGGGGCAACAAAACACTTTAAACAATTTATGACTAATTCAATAAAAAAAATGTGTCTACTCTGTGTCACTGTAAAACATTTCATGACTCTTGTGTGTGAACTGCAGACAGACCTGAGATGCAAAAGATGATGTTATTTCTTGAGCAGAAGCTGTAGGGGTTATGCAACTGGTGGGTTGCATTGGAAGTGCTTTTCTTAACATTGTGTATGAATTGTCTTCCAATTGAGAACCCATTTATAATTACTTAATGTATCATTTATTTATAATTAGTTGTAGTGCAGTTATCTTAAGAAACCATCAAGATCACAATTTAACTAATAGTGGACTATGCCAGAGTTAAGTTTTCCAAGCTGTTTTGTATGTATCAGAATGCAGACTTCATTTGCATAGTCACAAACCTTTTTTCCCAGAAATTGTGCTTTGTTCAGTGTACTGCATAAGCAGTGCTCAACAGCATTATGATTTCTCGTCTTTATTTGGTGAACGTCTGTTGCAGTCAGTTGAAGCGTGTTCCCAAGCACATAATTTATGATTTTCCGCTCTTATCAACACAGTATTTGTACTTGTCTTCAACTATTCCAAATTTATCTGGTATTTGATTTTCACACACTTCCTTGTACTTCACAGTATTAGTATTATTCCTGGTCTGTAGAAAGCAAACTGAGGCACGTGCTCCAAATTTCCCCACACAGTGGATAGTTTTAGGGTAATGAATGGAATGGAATGTTAATTAGTATGGAATTTGTCTTTTCCCTTAAGTGCTTTACAGAATACAATTACATACTGCACTTTTCCCCACTGAGTAAGCCTGATGGTTTGAACCTTTAGGCCCAGCAGAATCCTATATTTTCCTGTTATTTCCATCATGCATTTTTTTAAACATTCTCTCCTGAAATTGGAAGTGCAGTGATGCTCCCGACTCCCACCACTGGTACTTTCACAGTAAAAAGTCAGGCCCTACAAATTTAGGGCCTGAACAGCCTGATCTTCCGTAGATCATCTCTGTTCCAGGGTTACCTATGGAAGTGGTACAAGAGGAATTACTGATCTGTGGGGAACAAATGAAAAAGTGTCATGGTGTTCTAGAAGCACATTCATGACAAAATTATTTCCCCGAGAGAAATCGAAAATATAGTTGAGTCCATTAATTTGAACTGCAAAATGAGCTTTCTGCAGAATGTTTTTATCAGGGAAGATGTGTTCAGATTGTATCTACTGAAAAATTAATGTGGGAGTTTGTATAAATATATGTGGAGCCTTACAGCCTGTAGGGGTAATTTCACCTTTGTTGCTGACTCCACCTCCAGTAACTGCTTGTATTAACTGGAAAATTACCTAGAACAGCTTCTGGCTTAGAAAAACCCCCACACATATTGAATTTGGTTCAGTTGTGAAATTCTGGAAGACTACAGCTGTTCCAAATTTAACTATGGGACACAACAGAAGTCTAGACTGCCCTCTAGCACAGGTCCACTGCACTTATCCTGTAAACTAACTAGTTTCAAAGTGAAGAAACATTTAAATACTCTCCTGTCCTCCTTTGCTTATGCTTAACTGAACTTAGGCAGGGAGTGAGCTAGTAAAGAAACAAAGGAGTTGTCCACTTTCAGAGAGATTGAGAATAGACAAGAGCCTTCAGCATGAGTAGGTTATTGCTGGTAGATCTCGAGAGCAACCAGTCTGATACTGGAAAGTGTGTGAAACTGATACTCATTTCTCCTGACATAAGAATATGTCTGAAGTTGGTGAGAGGGATCATTGCTGGGAGGAAACAATTGCCTTTAGAACTGGAATTGAAAAATTCAGGCCTTGCTGTTTTCACATCAGGCACGGCAGGAACATTGTTCATTTTCTCAGTGCCAGTTCTTAATGCAGCTGAGTGTCAGAGTAAAGCTTTGTTGGACAGCATGGAAAGACAACAACTCTGGAAAAGGGAAATTTGTGCTATACATAAAAAACATGTTATCCCTGTTTGGCAGTAATTCAGGTTGTGCCTAACGCTGCTATACACAGGGATGAATTTGCTGCTTTTATTAATCTTTGTATCGCTTCTGTGGAATGAATAATAAGTAGATAGTATTCATTTTTACAAACTAGCGATTTGTTCAATCAGGTTGCCTTCTTGAGTGTGTAACTTGAATATCATTGATGTTAGTGATATTACACTTGTGTATCTGGAAAGAGAAATGAGGGCATTGAGACTGCAACTTGCCAAAGGTCAGTCAGTCAATCTGTACAAATGCTGAGTTTAGAACACAGCAGTGTCTGATATCCTGTGCCCATAATCTCTACCTCATACCTCAGTGATTTAAAACCTGTGCCCCTCAGATAATTGTTGTCTGGAAACTCTGACTTAGTTGACAGTGTTTGTTTCTAGATAAATAAAGGCATATTGTCTTTGCATTCCTTGTCTCTCACACACACTCCTCTCTCATTGTGACCGAAACTATTGCTGAACAATGTGGTGCCATTTTAGACGATAGTCTCGGGTAAATCATTGAGGGTCACAGGCTGGCTTACAAAGGGATTTTTTTTTAACTGGTTGTATTCGTGAAGTACAAATTGTATCATCAGTTGCAGCTTTCACATTGCCCTAGTCACACGGTTTCTTGCTTGCTTAATATCTCTGTGTGGTAAGGCTAAGCCAACATAAAATAGGAAGACAGACAGGGTTCTGGGAACACATGATGTGTGAAGGTTTCTTCAAAAGGTTTGTAATAGGCCATGCTATACCCCTAGTCCTGCCCCTTCCATTCTCGTCACTGAACCATTTTTAAAATCCTGGATCTGTCTCACCATTTTTTCCGCTCTGACGCCAGCCCTATTTGTAGTTTCCCCACCTGTTACTGTGTGTATTGCGTTGTAGCTGACTGCATGTTGCTCCACAGCTTCAGTGTGCCAGCACACTGACTGCAGTGTGGTATATAAATTACAATATGCTTTTCCCAGTGGGCTTTTTCTTTTGCCCGCTTCTAATCTGTGCAAAGCATCTATCAAAGCTTCTGATGTTATTTAGTCCATGATCTGTCTTTGTGAGTTGCACCTACCCTGACAAGAACTGTTAAACCAAAAAGACATCATCAAGAGGCTAGCTCAAGGGATAAGGGACTTCAGATATCATGGTTCCTTATGAGTACAAATGTGTCATGAAGTTTGAGGGCTCTTCTCATTCATGAAAGGTATGGTCTTGTGCAGTGCTGCCTGGAAGTGCCTCGCTAGAGGGTTTGCCCAGCTATGTTACATCTTTCAGCACTCACGTTGCAGTTTGTGGTTGTTACTACGTATCACAGTACTGCCTGGTGACTTTGTGGCAGAGACCAGGTGTTGATTGATTCCTACTGCTACCTGCCCTGAACCCTCGCTGAGAACCAGGACCGTCTGTGCAGGATGCAGAGCTCCAAGCAGGGCCCTACAAACAGTAGGAACACTGCCTCCGGGGTGTAAGAGACTCTAAATACCTGAGCAAGCCTGACATCCTAGAATAATGCTAGATGTATTTGGGTGCAGGCCACACACAGTCTGGAGAGTCGAACATGGAGGTGAAGGGTGTATGAGAGGTAAAGCACACTGTAATCATAATTGTTGTGTAGATTCCTCAGGGCTTTTAGACAGACAAAGCCTCTGCTCCTTAAGAATTCTTTCCTAGGTGGACATTAAGGACCAAAGGAAGCATTGCTGACACTGTTTCAGAGATGGCAGAGTGCAGCACGATAAGCTCATTTCTCTCAGTGAGAGTAGTCTGACGAGCTAACACTCAGATTTTTGGGAAAATTTTATCTGAGTTGACTTGCTCAAGGTCACATAAGGGCATCTTAAGCTGGCATGATCGCACCACATCTCAGCCCCGTGATTTTCCTTCCGCACAAAGGGTTGGCAAAAGCCAGTGATGTCAGTGCAGTCAGCATTTTCTCCATACCCCTGAAGCCCAAGCTATGCTTTGGTAGTATTTGCTGGTCCCATAAATGTTTCTTGCTACACTTCATCCATGGCTGAATTCCAGGGACGGAGTAAATCGTTTCTATATATAGCTGATGAAAGACTTTGGGATCTTCTGACAATGACAGTTGTTACTATGAAGCCAGCAAGTGAATTTTTCTATTCTTTCTTAATTTTTATTTCCAAACCTGTCATTTGAAATAATATACTTTTTAAAAAGAAATTAGCTACTGCATAGTTAATATTACCACGTATAAGTAGCATGGAGATTTTTCAGAGTCAGAGTTTGTGCCTCTTGGTGCTAAATGTGGGAGGGCTAAATATGCTCAGAACCCACAGTGCTTTTCCTTAGCTCAGACAAAATCATGGTTTTGGTTCCAAGATGTATGGTTCTGTTCTCTGCTCTCTTTCTGTTTTCCTGATGTATGTGTTAATTTCAGAAATATGAAATGACTTTAAAGTTTATTCATACTACCTTTTTACATAATGAATTTAATTGCATGGTTTTCTTCTTTTAGTGAGCTTACAATATAGTGTGTTTCTTACATTGAAGAAGGCAGGTTATATTTATTGTATTGCAGAAAAACCAAACCCCAAAACACCTCTAATAAATGATGAATACATTTTGTAACACACCCTACCTTTCTGCTTAGCTTTGTTAGGGAAATTTATGCATAATTTTTAACAGAATCCAATGTTTTGGCCCAATCTAAATTATCATTTTCTTAAGTAATTCAGATTTTTATTGGTTAAACTTTAAACTAGTGGATATTTGCTACAAGCAAAAGTATATTTTATGTACAGCGACAGTTATGGCATGCTTTGAAAAGAAAAGGGCTTTTTGATCCCTCTTTTAAGATTCTATTAACAGTTTGCACAAAAGGATAGTCACTTTGAATTTATTTTCTTTTACCTTTCATTGACTTCTTTCTTGAGAAAGCATCCTACTGTTCTTTTTCACAAAGAAACAAGCTGTGACTATGACAAGATGATTACTTAAAGACTCAATGACTGATTGAGTTCTCTTTATATTGCTGTGGCCTTTCTGAGACAGTTTTGGCAGATACGAACTATTGTGTTCCTACACAGAAGGGTTACAGCTGAAAACTAATGGTGACCATTTCCATGTCAGTTGGTTGTTTCACAGGCAATTATTTAAGTAGAGAAATCTGGCTCATTTCTTATTCTAGATCTCATTAAGTTCAAATAGAAGAATGATCTGGTGAAACATTGTTGCAGTGTTCAGCATTTTTAAAGTTTTAATAAAAGTTGTCAGTTTATTCTATGATTTTGTGAGAGGAGAGCATAAGAAACATGTTGAAGGATTGAAAGTCTGAGAGACAGTAAAAATTCAAAGGAGAGAGTTCTTGAAAGAATGATATGATGGCTTTTGACAAGTAAATGGATGTTAAATATAAAACACTTTAAAAAACTGTGGAAAACTTTCAATTTCATTAAGAAGAATGATGAAGATTGATGTCCTTTAGCTAGAAAAGCCCTTTGATTCTCAAGAAACTTCATGCAAAACATACCAGAAGGCTTTCACTTGGGTGGTATTCACTTGTGTGAACTCACAAACCTCCTTCTCCTGCTAGGAAGGATCTGGCCTTTTTGGTGCTCTTCATGCATGGGAAGTGATGCCTGGTTGCCACAGTGTTCTCCTGGGTTCAAGGCATCATTCTCCTGGATTGGCCCTTACTAGTGTCTATGTTAGCATGAGCTACAACTGCACACCTTTTGCCAAATAAAAGACAAAAGTAATTGATAATTCAGCTCTCCCATCTCTGTTTCTAATCTCCCCCTGCCATCTTACTTCTTCTAATCTGTTTGGCAGTCATGAGTATTCTTTTGTCTTGCCACATTGTAAATAACCTGTGTCATTTCTACCTTAAATATACTTGCTGACTCTAAGGTATCTTGCCACATCAACTTAAAATTCCCTATTCATATGGTTCATTGTGTTTCTTTTTCTCTATTTGAGGCTTTCGTCCTTTCTTTCCTGCTCAGGTTGCTTATTTCTGTTTTGGTTTTATTTTCTTTCCCCTTAGGCACACATAGTTAATGGCTGTTCGACTCTGCCAGCTTTATTTGGGATAGTCCTAACTTACCTCTGATGTGGGAAGAAGCTTGGTGAAGCAAACTTATTCATACTGCTGTGCTGGGCACAGCTTTCCTATTCTCTTGTTGAGCTGAAAGAGGCAGCTCTCTTTCCACTTCAAGTTTGGCTCTCTTTCCACTATGGACCTCCATTCATATGCTTCTCATTACCATCCACACAGTTAGTTTATAAAATTAAATTAAAGTAGTAAACAAAATACCAGATACTCCTCCTAAAGCTCCATCTATAAATATCTCCGCTGCCTACTCATGCTGTCTGATTAAGAGGCAGTAAGCAGTTAGTTAGAGAACCTAAAGCAGGTCAGAGTCCATCAAGATAGGCAGGATTTTTTTTTTAATGGGGCTATTCCATTTAGCTTGCTATTTTATAGGTAAAAACCCCAATGTTCTCCAAATGCACTCTGACAATGTTGAAGCCTCCTATTTTGACATTTTCAGAATTAAAAAGATTTTTCACTCTGAAATATTTTTTGATCCAAAATGGACTAATATAACCTAGCCAAGGGGGATCTTGAAATACTTGATTTTTTTAATCTCTCAGACTAACTGAGATGTACTATGGTTCTGGCTGTTGGTTCCTTGGAACAATGAAGACATTTTTATTTTATTTGCTTTGTTATCAAGTACTGTTTACCTATGTACCAAGTAAACATGGAAAAATGAACAGTACCTTTGCAGCAGCAGCTAGCTATGTTTTGAGAAAATTCGGTTATTTTATGAAAAAATTTAATAACCTACTTTCAGAATTCTAGAAAATTTGGGTAGAATGTCCTTCGATTTCTAGAAATCTAGGCCTGGGTCTGATTCCAGTCCTAATTCACAGTGTGATTAGATATTCTTTGTCAAATAAATTCTTTGTCAAAGCACCTCGGTTTTTATTTCATGACACAGGCATCCTGGCCCACATTAGAGGGTGAGGACCAACAAATAAAACATGGGTGGTAGCTAATACCTCCCTGTATGAAGCCATCAGTACCTCTAAGGCTCACCCGTACTGCACAGTGGGGACTGGTGCAGAACCATTTTCATCCATGTAGATCCCCAGACAAGGCAGTGCCGAGGAAAGGCACAAAGCTGGTTGCAGTGGCTCACCTCTAATGAGGGAGTGCATGGAAGGTCACAGGTTTCATCAGTGCAGGAGAGCTCTTTGCATGGGGGACAGCTCTGGGTCACAGATTACAATTTATGTGTGTACTTCTGGGACTCCTCTGACTTCTTCCTGCATTTCTTTAAGCAACTTCTCCTGTGCTCTATATAGCGAATAAGAAGAAAAGGTTTAGGCTTGAATTATCATTTAAGTGATTGCAGTTAGACTTGTATTGCAAACCGAAGGTGACTACCAGGCTATAAAAATGAACCACACAAATTACACCAGCATACATATGATGTGTACATACATGAATTATGTTGTTTTGTAATTGCTATTCGATATTGTCTCAGAGTATCCTGAGAGAATGCTCATCTGTGTTTGAGCAAAAAAAGTCTAAGCATAGCATTTGCTTTGTTACGTGGAGGAAAGTGTAGCAACATTGAGAATATTTGCACTGAGCAGGTGAAAAGCATGTGGTTCTGTCTGGCTGCTTAGATGTGGAATTTAATTTTTAGACTGTTTATCTCGTAGTAGGTACATCAGTCTTCAGGAATTCAGCTTGCTTTTATTGCATGAATTGTTGCAATCCTCTTCTGAATTCCAATTTTCAACCTTAGTGCTGCATTTACAGTTTTTTTTGAGCTGAGGAGTAGGTATTCTCTGTGCATGTGTGCGTGTTCTTCTACATTGCTTGGAGTTATGGGATAGAAGGTGACTTGGAAGAAAGCAGAGCTTTAGTTAGCAATATGAAATGGAGGGCATATGCTGTCTCGGCGTAAATTATTCTGGTTATTCATTCCCAATAGCTTAGAGACCTACCGAACCTTTATTGAACATAGTTTTCCCTTACGCCTGATTTTGTAACTTATGGCTTCCAAAAGCGCAGCTTTGGTGAGCATTTTCTTTTTCTAAGTGAGGTTCGAATTGTATCCAGTGTGAACACCGCTAGAGAAGATGACCTTGGCTGATGGTAGGTGCAGGTATTAATGACAAGCTATATGAAGAACATAGTAAACTTGCCAATTCCCAGAAGAAACATTGTTGCCAAAGCAACTGAAATGATACGGCCCGGGAGATACCGGACATGCTTGCCAGGATGCTTGATCTCAGCGCTATCCTTTGAGATTTTTCCCTGTGGAAAGCACGGGCAAATGGTTCCTGTCACACATTTGTAAAGTTACTGGTTCCACAGAGCTTTGTGTGTGCTTCTTGGTGCCTGCTTTTGGATTTACTGAGCGTGTTTCCTGGACAAAAAGATACGTGTTGGCTTTTAGTTGTGCTTCCATGCTGTTTGGTTAACTCCAGACTTATTTTCACTGGAAAACGTTTCATCCCTTGGGTGTCCTTGTCTGCGTTGGCTCTTGTAATCCTTAATCTGAAAGTGCGAAGTGACTCAAGGCGGGACACGGGCTTCAGACCAACGATAAGCAATGTCGAATTGCATTAGCAGATCGTAGGCGGGTTTTGGGGAGCGGGAATACGTGTCAGTAAGAGAGAGAAAAACCAAAACAAAGGGCAGATATGTATCAAATTGGAAGAGCAGACAGGCAGGCATCACGGTCAGTCGTTTTGGGCCGGAGCGCTGAGGGGAGCAGGCGCCGCTCCCCGCTGCCCTCTGCAGCCCTGCCCGCCCGGGTGCCCGCGGCGGGGCCGGGGCCGCCGCCCGAGCGCCACGTGACGGCCCGGCGGGGATAATAACCCGCGGCACGGAGCCGCGCCGGGCTCCTCCGCAGGGTCAGCCACAGGGACCGACAGCAGCAGCAGCAGCAGCAAGGGACAGAGGCACAGGGGACACAGGGAAGGAAAGTCACCACAGGTCAGCACCTACCTGGCAGTTTCAGCCTCTGCTCTCAACGAGATTCGTCAATATTCATTCCCTGTCACCTTGGAAAAAGAAAAAAAAAAAAAAAAAAAAGAAAGAAAGAGAAAAGACACTGCTACCTACAACCCCTCAGCAAGTAAACTAAACTTAAATCGTAGTAGAAGCCACAGCAGCTGAAGCTGATCCCCGGGTAGCATGAATAGCATGAATCAGATAGAAACAAACATGCAGTACACCTACAACTATGAAGAAGATGAGTACATGACTCAAGAAGAAGAATGGGACAGGGACCTGCTCCTGGACCCAGCATGGGAGAAACAGCAAAGGAAGGTCTGGAAGTAATGTGTATCTGTGTGTGTGCTTCTGTGTGGAATGATGCCCTATCTTATTGGCATGCTGTGCCCGGAATCGCCAAGGTTGTACAGCAAGGGATTCTAATAAAATATATTTAACATTGTATAAACCATGTATATAATGTATAGTAGCTTTGCCATATTTTGAGCATAAAGCATTCACTTTTTTGTTTCTTAAGTGAAACTTATGTCAGATGAAAAGGATTTATGAGTCAGGAGTTTATTTTTATATTGCACTGTGAATATTCTGTCAGTACTTCTAGATTTATGTGTAAGTATTTCAGTAATTTTAACTTCACTTCCTGGGTCTTCCTTTCAGAAAGCAGACCCTGAATTTATGTATGCGCCTGATTGATTTTCAAAAAGAGTAAATTGCAATTATAAACAGAGATGAATGAGATGGTTCAAAATTAGTGTGCAAAAAAGTTTGCAATATTTCTGAGAGCAGACTGAAAAATCACTTTTGAAATTGTGATCTTGCAAGTCAGCTCTTATTAGAATTTATTATTTGGCTCCATTCTGACTGAATGACCTGACAAGGAAAATATTGCCTAGAAATATATCCAGGCTATATTTGGAAAACTGTATGTCATGATTATGTTCCTATATGTCAGTTCACTGTCTGGGAAAAAAAAACAGGTCTGTAAACGCCTCGGAATACAGTTTTAGAAGAAATCCTTCTTGCCTTGTAGGTGTAAGAAAACTGTTGTGCCACCAAGTACTGTCCATGTTCTTTTTCTGAATATAGGCAGAAATTATGATCCCAGCAGCAGTCATGTCAATGCTTTGGTACTGTAGTAATGTTTGCAATATCTAATTTCATAACATTGAGTTTTAAGTAGCATATGGAAAAGAAAGATGAAATAATGCAAAGGATTTAGTGCTTCCTAATTTAAAAGGTGATGTTGAAGTCACAGCTGACAGATCTGGGATTAAAAGGTTATCTGCTGGTTACAAGAATGAAAAAAAGGGAGGGAGAGAGAGACAGTGCTCTGGACAATAAGGTTGAATATGCATTTTGCATAAGTGAACAACTTAAGTAGAAGGTGCAAATTTAGATCTTATGACAGAGTGTCCCACAGTTACAGCTTCTATAAAAGCTGTACTATAAAAGTATAATTATAAAAGTAAGAGCTGTTAGAATTTTTGGGACCAGTGGGTTTGCTTTTCCATTAAAATTTTTACAACCAATATTTTCCTCTCAGACTGATCTTATAGCCTCCTTCCTTCTGTGATTTTTAGCTGGTTTTGTTAATTTTCTTACATTCATACCTATTCAGATCCTGCTGAGTGAGGATAGGGGAAGAAGTTCTGTCCTAAGTTGGAGTTCACTTTTCTTGATCTACCAGCTGCTGCAACTCGTAACCAATAGTTAAGTTGTACTCATCAACACTGGCATTTGTTTTAATTTGACACTCTTCAGATGGTGAACTGTACTTTTATGTTTTATAACGAGAATGAAAATTATCTTAGTGCCAAAGTGCTTTAGTGATTTGAAACTGCTCAGCTGAAACAGGTTGTGTTACATCTAACTAGGGTTCAGTTGTCCAGTATTTCAGAGAAGGCTGTTTTAGAAATAAAATTACTAGATAGTAATGCACTCTAATGCAGTTTTCCTTCAGTGCAGAGAAATCTTAAAAAGTAAAGAGAATTTGGATTAGGTAGACATTCTTATGTTTACAGTAAGTCTTTTGACTTTTACGGGAAAGCAGGGAGCAATTATACTGCATTGAAAATTGTGTGTTTCCATTCCTCTGAAGGGGCAGCACTTCAGCAGAAAGTCAGATTTCCACACTGACAAATTAAAACAGACTCTGCTTTGCTTCCAGAGAGTAGAGAGTGTGGTTTTGCCACTTTATGTTGCCAGTTCCCAGGGTTCAGTTTTAATATTAACGTGATACCGTATTCAAATAAAATTAATAAGAGAGGATCCTTATTGCTCATCTTGGAAAGAAGTCTGAATTTATTGTTACATGAAAAGTAAGTACTTGCATGACAAAGGGCCTGATAAACTTTGTAGAATGTCAAGGCTTCTATCTTTTCCTAATTTGTGCTAAGACATTTGCAGAAAGTGCTTTCTTAGTTTTCTTATTCATTAGGAGAAGATTGCAAGTACATGTGCACAGATCTTTGTTCTAACTGGTAATACAATACTTCTGATCATTCAGAAGTGATCTTGGTGGAGCCCTGGCAGTTGGCAGCATATATTTTCTATTAGACAGTCTTGGAACAAACCAAAAATAAACGCCATTGTTTCTATTGTGGGCTGCCCTCTCCAGACTTGCCATTTCAGTGATATGCCTGGTATGAAATCTGTCAACAGATGCTGGTAACACATGATGACGTCCATAGGATTACAATGGAGGTGATGCCTAATTATAACCATGGTTCATAGAGTATTATGGTCTGCTGTAATCCAGGCTCCTTGGTGGTTGCAGATGTCCAAAAATATATGAAGAACTCTATGGAAAAGAAAGCTGAGTTGTAGTTTAGCACAGTCTCTCTGAATGTGAACAACAAGTTAAATGACTTAACTGAGGTAATATTTAGCCTGTGTCACCTCAGGATATCAAGAAAATGCAGCAATTTTACCGTTTCTGCATTAGACACTATTGGCAAAATCTTAAACAGGATCATATGGTTGGGCATTTCAGACAGCAACTTTAAAGAGAGAAAAAATTGTATTTTGGATGGGCATGCTGTCTAGAGTAGAAACTAATTAGAGAACTATGGCCTTTGTGTCTTTTGAATAGATGGATGTATACCATGAGATGGGAGACTTCTGAAGTCTGCTTCTTGACCCACTACACTTCCACTGCCCACATGCACTAAAACAGCAGCTGAAAGATCTATGGAAGTGGCCCCTTGTTGCTTCAGTACTATATAGAAATAAAAAAGTATTGGAAATTAGGAAGTCTGGCCAGAGAGGGTGGGATTATTTTCTTCATTCTGCTCTGTAACCCTAGACAAGGTCAGCTCACCTCACCTCTGACCTTGGTTTTCCCACTGGTAGAAAGAGGAAAGCAGTGATATTTGTAAGAACTGGTAGAAGTGGTTTGTTCTATGCTCTGTCAGACTAGAGATCAGCTGTCTTTCAGTCCCTACCCTGCTGGACTGGAGTGGAAATGGAAATCATACTAGCTTATAATGGGAGCCTTAAAACATAATTCCTCTTTTCTTTGTAATAAATTTATTTCTTAAGTTTTCAAGAAAAGTTCAACAGACTCCTCAAACCTTTTAGTTTTCACTACCCTGTGTCTCAATATAACTAAAAGGAATATAAGGAAATGCTGTGTCCCTTAGCTTAGGAAACCAAGCACAGCAGTGCTACTTGAAATGCACACACTCTGTATTTTTGCAATGTTTTTGATCTGCCAACACTGCTTGGTGAGCCATGTGTTAAACAGCACACTTGCCTATTTGCAACTTCTGCTATAAATAATTGTAAAAGTGAGTGTGCTTTTTTAAAACTTTGACGTGAAATGTGGTTTGTTAGATTTCCAAGGCAGGTTGTGAAACAAATGTGGTCTCTTCCACACTTCTACAAGTGTGGACAGTTGTGCTGTATTGTAAGGCATTAAACTGAGCTCACATATTTAGCATGTGCCTTCTGCAATCATTCGGACATGTCTGACACTGTTGCCCTAACACACGTAAGGAAAGAACTGGGAACATGTTCCTTGTCTTACTGATATTGTTATAGATGAATGATCTTATTCTAGCTTGCTGTATAACCCTGGTACCACCTCTTTGTTAATGCAGAAGGGTTTTAATGTAGGTGTCAATGTAAATTACGACCATTTGGTTGGGTTTTTTTATGCTAGTATAAAATAAACAAGAAGAGTTAAAATATTTATTTACCTTGATATTGCCCTCTTTCTGAATGCAAATCTTGAAGACACTGAACGTTGTACATGAGCGAGGATTTCGGAAAAGATTCTTAAGGAAAGAAGCTGTGTCTTTTCAGTCTTCAGCAGTGCATATCAGATGACATTTCCACTGTGACCTATAAGGATTTATCTGCATTACCTCCTTTGGCTGGTAATATAACTCCTGTTGTCCTTGCAAGCCAAAAAAAAAAGCATTTGGAAGTCACATGTATGGCAAATTATTTGGCAGGAGCTATCAGAACTATGGATTATGGACAATATTCTTACTTTTCCTATGTTGCTGCAGCTTCATTAAGTTCAGCAGAGTTGAGAGGTTCATTGCAGCCTGAAAGAGAAATTGACCTTGTGTTCAGTCTGACTTCAGTGTCTATAAATAGAGTTACAGTCAGTGTCCCAGATTTACTCTGAAATTTGCCTGGTCTTCTGTGGATGGCATCTAAGTTGATTTCTTACCATAAACCTCTTTCTGTAAGAATTCTACTAGGGAGTGAGAAGACAGATGTAGTGGAAGGAAACAGCTTCATTCTTCGCTGGAGGAGAAAAATAAGCAAGGCTGAATGAATCAAAAATAAATGTAAGGCAGAAAACTGTTGGCAGGAGAGGCTGGATGCCACCAGCAAAATTCAGTACTGCAGAACCACTTCTCATGGATTTACAGGCTCCAGATTGAAATCATTGTTGTGGAGAATATAACAGTATCTGCAATGTGTAAGAGGGCATTCCAGTCTAGGTCTTCCTCTTTTCCTGAGATTATCTGAAAATACAATTGGTTTGGGTTTTGGTTTCTTTGTTTGTTTGTTTTAAACCATGTAAAATTCTTTCCTTGAATAATGAGCCTTGGGATTAGGCTCGCATGGCACACACACAGAAACCACCACTAGAGGGTTTTTACTGAGGTGACACTTTTTACCCACTTGGAATACCAATGGGATTGTTGAGAAGGCACGGATTCCCCTCTGCAAGTGTGCAACATGAGCAAGGTCTGGACATGAATGTAGGAGGTGTGAGGGAAGCAAAAGGTCCTCTCCTTTCTGAGAGAGTATGAACATTCTCATTACTTAGTCCTAGTACAAACCTGTTAACAGTTGCATATTTCTTATAAAGAGGAGGGTCCTGAATTGAGTAGCTTTAGAACTAGTTTCAGGAGGGGATTTAATATGCCAGGAGGAAAATCATTCAGAGTCAAAAGCAGAATGATAATGCAAAAACCATGTGCCATGGTAGCATATGCTGTTTCGTATGCTGAGTCCTACACTGCAGTTCTCTCTCTCCCTTACCTTTTATGCAGATAATTAGGATGATGTAGATGTCTTGGGAATTCTGTTGGTTGAAATGCAGGATTTTCTATTAGTATTAATAGTTAAAAAGCACCAACAATTTTGCCTTTTTTAAACTTCTTTTTTTCTAGTACTGAGCAAGTATTTGGCTGCCTTGTCTAGAATAGCAATGTCTTGCCAAATGATACGTGTTACTGTAGAGGCAGAGTGCACCTTAAGAAACATAAGTTTCAGCATTCCAAGGCCAAATGCTCCTCCTCCAGGTGCATCAAGAATTTTCTTTTCAAACAGTGGATGCCAAAAGCTCTAGTATTAAGAACACGCAAAGAACATCTCTTGTTTTCTTTTAAATCCTGTGTGTGTTCTCAGTGGGAGATGGCCCCATGGAAGGTCTGCCAGAGAACTTGGTAGTCAATGGAGAAACATAATTTTTTTTTCCTGCATCTGCATGTCTTGATTTTTCAGCATATACTGTAACTGTTCCAAGTATTAGACACTGATGCAACAGAAAGCCATGGAGTGGCAATTTCTCTCATCCTGTGAAGAGTTGCCTTGAGGGCAGAAGGAGTCTCTGTAGAAATATGGGATGTGCTTATGGCTTGTTCTGTACAATTGGCCTCTTAGAGATTAGTGCTTGTTAAAATAGTAACATGTTAAATTCCTCTTGCTGATGTTACTTCTATGGAATGGTGCTTGAGAGGAGCATGCTGAAAGGATAGTGGAACGATCATATTTTGTCTTGGAAGCTGTCAATAAGGTGTGCAGCCCTGAATACTGTGGTGCTGGTATATAAAGGAAAAATCAAAGAAAACTATTATGAAATTCACTTTACTAGAAATGTTTGTGTAGGTTTTTGTTTGAATAGGAAGGTTTTCTTTACCAGTACTGAGAGAAATCAACACATTACTCAATATTATGTTTTCTATTTAAACTCAAATGAACCTCTCAATGTTGACCCATTCCAGACTCTGTATGCTTTTGAGTGTTGTCAAGTTGATAATTCCCACAGTCTCAGTTTAGGTGTTAATTGCCGTTCACCCCCAAATATCTGCCAGCAATGGAACTGTATGATTATGAAAAGAAATTATAAGAACCAGTTTATAATGGGAAGCTACCTGCTTCCTTCCCTCATAGGTACATACCACAGCCTTCCCTAAAATTCTATAGTAAAATGTCTGTCTGTAGATACGCTGATCCAATTAATAAGACAATAGGGATTGGAAGAAAGTATGGATCTAAGTGGGTTTCCATAAGCTGCAACCAATGTGCTTAAGAGCTAGAGAAAAGCTGTGTGTTAAGCAGTGGACTTTGCAATAATCTCTTGGGGGCGGGATGTCTGCATCCTGCCTGAATCTCTGTTTGGGTCACTGGAGAGCTGAAGAGAGGGGCATGGAAGGTGTTTGTTTGGAAGACCTCTAAGGGTTTTCAGGCCTGAGACTGCAGTGAGAAGGAATCCATACTTATACAATTTCTAGCCCTGTGCAAGCAAAAGCAGGGCTGGGGAAAATTCTGTAAGCTAATGAATATCAGTAAGAAAATATCATGATTCCATCATAAATTTCCAAATTAAACTAAAACAGTATTGCAAAATGAATTTTGACTGCTTTTGGCCAATGGGGCCAGGTCAAATCTTTCATTAAACCTCTTCTGTCCTCTCACAAGACAAAAAACATCATTATGATGGAAAAATCAGATGCCAACGAATGCCTCACGTGAATTGATCACTGTTGTGTAAATTCTGATCTCTTTAATGATTTTTAGTTTGGGTAGTAATTTCTGAGTTGCTCTGTACAGTTCTACTGATTCATTTCAAAAAGACTGAGCATAAAGATTTTCTTTAGTTGCAAATGGTGATTGATATGTAGATATTAATATTATTGTAGAAATTGTACTGCAAACCCTGCTTACAGAAGAATGCATTGGATTTGTAGCTGGAATGCAGATAGAAGTGATCTAAGAAGAAACATGTCAGTGAAATAGAATTAGATGGGAATTTGTGCTGCTTTGCTTTGTCCCAAGTCAAAAAATGTCCCTCTTGTGTGTTATTTTATATCCTTACAAATAAACAAATATAAAAGTGCTTACACAGTTGGCAAAGTTGAGTTGGTTTGAATGGCTTTACTGCCAAGCATAATTTCTTCTGAGCCATTATTGTTGGGATAAACAATGTGTAGCTGATGTGGTATTCCTCCACTGTGAGCACTGAGAAGTTGCTGACTGAGTGAATATCTCTTTTATGACCATGCATTCTTTACTGTCAGCTGATACCAGAAGGAGAGTTTATTCACACTGAGCACTCCACTTCTTCCTAAATTAAATTTCATTCCTAGTAGTTTGGGGTGATTTTCACATCTTCAGTGTTTGGGGAACACCATTTAATGAAGTACTGTGATAAGAGTGTGTGGCATCTTTTCTTAGATCACTGGATTTGTTGGTTTGAAATATGCCTCAGGTTGAGAGACTTGATGCATAAAGGTTATCGTAACTGTACAGGTCCTATACAATTTCTACATGATAGAATTGGGCATATATTTAAAGAGAGAAGGTTCCTCTTTCCACATTTTTTAACCAGCAAACACAGTGTTATGATCACCCCCTGTGCCTGTTTCTGTACAGAACCTGTAGTAGCTCTTCCTGCTGGCAGTACAGGGAACACTTCAGTACAGATCAAGACAATGTGGTCTCAGTAATCCTTGAACTACTGGTGTGAAAAGCTTACAGGACAGGTGTTACTCTTTGCAGGAAGAGACAGAGGCAGAAGACTTTGAAATGCAATGATCTCCTTTTATGAAAGTGTCTCCTCCTTGAAATGGTAGCTTGTAGAAATACACTTCATACTTTTGAAGGCCTGTCCAGAGGGAAGCAGAAGGTGACAGCTCTCTGGCTGATTTTTAGTTAGTTTCTATAATTGGACCTAAAATTTCTGAGTGTGCACAGAGGGGAGAAAATAAATCCTTCATTTATGTCCTAAGTGCAAGAAGGGGCACTGCTGCTCCTATGTCTGGTCCTGGTTTTCCCCAGTTTTGAATTATAAGGACACATTTCTTTGTCCATGTCTGCATCTCCAAAATAGTGGTTATAATACCCATGTGCTGGCTTTGCAGAGGGAAGTGATAAGTGTTTACTGTACTCGATATGAATAAGATTTTCCATTTACTTCTAATGCTTCCTCCCAACTGCTCTTAACTGCCAGAATTCCTTCAACTTGAAATCTGATGTTTGTTTTTATTTCTCTTCAAAAAATTTGTAAATTAAAGAAGTCCAGCCATCCATTACTTTGATAACTTGCAGAACCTAATTTAGAGCAGACAGATTCTAATCTTAACTGCCCCCCCAAAAAGCCTTGCTCACCCCCACTACCATAGCAGGAGTCTGTGGAAAGTGACTACCCCAGGCTAAAATTAGCATCCGTGATTATTCCTTAAGCATCTAAGGAAACACTCATATTTTTTATAGGTGTTGAACACCGAGGTATTTCCACTGACGTCAGGACGAACTTCTGTCTATTTTGCACCTTTGAAAATCAGCCTGCTATTTTGGCAGTCACAGAAAGGCTTAACTATCTAGCAATAAGTGAATTTTTTTTTTAACTCCGTTTTATATTTAATCTTGGCATCAGTGTAGCTTCTCACTGCTGCAAGACTTAAGACTTTGCATTCTTGAATGTGAAGAAAATTGCTACCCAGCTGCATTAAATTAAAATTTAAAAAAAGCGAAAAACCCCCAAACCCAACTGTAAATTATTGTGTAGCTCTGGGGTATTATTTCACCTAGTGGAGTTCCTTTGGGCTGTGAAAACCTCTGTAGTCCAAGCTCACCTCCAGCTCTGTTCTGGAGAGTAGTTCCACCACTCATTTTCTTTGGCAGAGTAGCTGACTTGGACTCTGCTATCCATAGTCTTCCAGTCCCCTTCATTTGCTGGTACAATGATCTTCTATACCAGATATATACCAGATCATGGAAGAAATTTGAGGCAATCCTCCCTCTTCTTAATACTTCTTAACCCTAAATAATTTCAGTAATGGAGTTTGCAGTGCAGCCCCACAAGCAGCTGTATCTGTGCATGCCATATTATGTATAAAGTACTTATCATCCATCTGGCATTAATATTAAAAGACAAGCAAAACACCATACACGAGGCTGAAGTTGGTTTTCTTCCCTTTTGTCTAAGGCCTTCATTTCCATGACCGAGCACAGGTCCCAGCATGGCTCCTGTTGAGAAGAGATACACTATAAACAAAGAACTGTTTATTTAATTGACGAAGGAGTTTACTTATCACAAACTCTCTACTGTCTAAAACTGTTGCTTATGCCTTCAGCAGTTACAGTCATCATTGTTTATTTACCCATCTATTTTTAGTTAAGTGCTTGAGAACAGGTTACTTAGTTAAATTTCTTATTCATGTATAATCAAGTCATCCAAAGATCCTGAGTAATGTTTTGCTCTTTTTTCTGGTTTAAAGAAAAGATAAGTAATTTAGAAATCTGAGCCTCACTAAATTATTTAGAAACTCTGAAATTTGTCTGAAAGTCTGCTGGCTTACAGGATATTTTAAATGTTTTAGAAAATGTTATTCTATAGATAATGCCTCATAAAAAAAAATAAAGCTTAAACAAATTAACCCAGTATGTTTAAGTGGTATCTTTAACCACAGAAATAACTAAATTCTTTAAAAATCAGTTTCTTAAAACAAGCATGAAATAAAAATTGAATTTTTTTTTTTTAGTCATCAGTTACAATAGTGAAATAATTCACATGGACAAATCATATGCTTTGTGTATTGAGAAATACTACATTGAGTAACATGGCATATATGCCACAGAGGACCCTTTTGTTGCATAGTTGGGAATTAATGTATGAGGATTTCCTTTCTCTATGAGAGTCTCAACTGAAACCTTAGTTTAGATTACAAGTGAAACTGGATTTGGTTATCTCCAAATGTACTACATAACAGAGTGCAAAGACAACATTTACTGTGTAAATATTTTGAGATCTGACTACTGACATATTTTCCCATCATTTATTGGTGTCAGGGACTTAAGGATGTGTGTTTTGGTGAGGCTAAAATTGAAAAAACTTTCAATATCTGTCAGAAGACCTGCTTTTATGATTATGGAGGTGCTTTAAAGAATGTTGCTAAATTGGATAGGAACATAGTTTTATCCCACTCTGACTGTATTGGCCAATTTATAATGGATTTATTTACCCACCTGGCAATGTAGTATATAATTACTGTATAAAGATAGCATGGTGAAGAAAATCAACAGAGAAAGCAAGGGAAAGACATTTGGAAATCCAGTCAACTAAATCCTGGATTAGCCTACTTTAATTAATCCTTCTATTTCCAGAGGGCATACCTTTAGTTCCTTCCATACTGTAATGTGTGAATGCTTCTTTCATCTCATCCTAAATAGTATTTGGCCATTTAAAAATATATCTGCTGAAGCAAAACTGTTAGCCAACACTATCTGTGCTAGTTCATGAGCTCTTGGGAAACTAGGAGGAGCACTGTAGGGTACAGCTGGTGGAAGAAGGACTCAAGACTGGAAATAATAGGAGATCCTATCTCTTTATTAAGAAGGTTCATTTGACAGGGTAGTGGTAATGCATGTTCTTTGTTTAATATACTTGAGAGAAAGCCCTAGGCAGAATGAAGGGCATCGACTTCCCCTTTAAAACACACCTGCAGATTTCTCCCTTGCAGATCCACCACATGCCTTTTGGGATTACCTATATTTCATTTTCAACTCCTCACAGGGAGAGGCTAATGAAACAGAAATTATTCTTTTCTTCTGTAACAGTGAAGAAGTGGACATTTGGAAAGGAATATAGAGGGAGAGAGAAAACAGTAAAATGGCTGGTCTCAGATATTTTATCATTGCTGAAACAGTTCCCTCCAAACCTGTTGGCATTTTTAATGCAAATCTTTTTCTGAAGAGGCCTTCTAGTTTGTTGATAGTCTTGTGAAGCAGGAGTACAGGAAAGGTGTGCTCCAGGATTAACTCATTCCGAGATACGTAGAAATGGGTGAATTTCTTTTGACCCTATCACATTTCAACTTTTTTGTTGTATATTTTGGTCCCATGACACATGAAATACCTTTCCCTATCCTTTTTTCTCTTGGCTTTTCAATACTTAGATCCTTTGTCTTACTAGCACTTAGAGTGAGACCTCCCAAGTGTCAACTTTGCTCAAAAGTGATCCAGAAAGCACCAGAATGCAAATAGGTCTCTGTTCCATTAATTGAGCATGCCTTCGAAAGTATCGGAAGTTGTCTTAATTTTGTTCACCCAAGATCTGTATCTAAAAGTCTTGTAGAGAGCAAGAGAGAGGGTGCATGGAAAAGAGATGTTTGGGAGCGTGCATCAGTACTTTGGAGTTTCTAACAGAACCTACACACTTCATGCTCTGCAAGCTTTCTGCTTAGGTCCCTAGTGCCAGCCTGACTGGTTGGGGAGGGGTATTTGGACAGCACTTTATGAGATATGAATATGTACCTCTGTATAAATGCAAAGGTGCAGTCTTTATTACATGGGTGACGGAGTCCATTAAAACTCTTATAAAAATGTATACATTTCTTTGCTGCACTCAACTTTGTGCAGTGTAGTGGCAAATCTATTTTAATGCCCTGACAACTGGGCAAGAACTAATTTATTTCTAGGCATGCACTGTAAGGTTCTGTGGTGTAAAGTGATCAGGAATGCTGTGTAAGGTGTTAGTAGCCATACTACCTCAGGTTGTAATGTCAGGCTTACTTGTTTATAGAGTGTACATGCAAGCTCTGCAAAGTGCAGTGTATCAGAGCAGAGAATATTTGGTTAGGATTCTCTAAAGTTAGCTTAACCTGTTAGAGGAAAATACTGTTGTGCCATGCAAATAGCTGGCAGTCCTCAGAGGTTCAGGCTGGATGCTGCGAATTCCCTGCCATGCCTTGTAGGAGTACCCTGGTTCTGTCAGAAAGGCACTGGTCCTTGTGGGTGATGATCTCTATTTCTGCAGATTTCAGTAGGACACATTTTGAAGGGCAAAATTTGGCAGTGCTGCAAGTAACAAAGAAAAAGTCTCCCATGATTTGTTAATTGTTGAATTATTAAATGCTAGAAACAATATGACAAATTTAAAGAGATCAGCATGTTCATAAACTTTTCTTTTAAGGAAAATACAAAATCAACATCTGAAAAGAAAAGAGAAAAAAAGCCATTGACCAAAAATAGATTATTCAAAACTTTGCATTTGTGTTGTTCCACTGATTCCTTTTTGTTTGTTTGTGTTTGGTTTTGTTTTTAAAGCTTTACTGCCATTTAAGAACTGTGTTCTGAATATACTTGATTCACAGATAATTTTTTCACCGATATTTGTTTTTTGAGGATTATGAAATACAAGTTCTTTCATTTGCTACAGCATTTTAAATTTTCAAAATGTACATGAGGCTGTGAAATACACCCCATTGTAAAGATTAACAGACCCCATCTAATTCTGCACTTAGAGGTCTCAGTGCATAGAATGTATTTATATTTCACCTCTACTGTGGAATAAAGGTTTTGGACATGTAAAAAAGTTTTATAATGTGAAAGAAGTTGTACAGAAAGCTGTGGAAGAGCAAGAACTCAAATGCTGAGTCATTACTCGCAGTCTGTCTTTTCTCTCTCATTGGAGAGTGCAATTTAATATGGGGGCTATTATAACTTGGAAATTTGTTAGTAATTTGAGAACTTTGTTTACTTCAGAGTCTATACCATTGTTTACCATTCTACTTTGAAAATGTGCATTGAATGATGGTATATAATCCAAAATCCAGAGGTATTCGTTCTGTTATGATGAGGTATTAACATACCTGTTGTTTTACATAAAAGGCAAAGAGAGCAGAGTCATCAAAAGACTCTTGTGTAACTGTAAATGATGTCATGCATATTGTTACTGAAGTAGAAGGGAAAATGAAGAGGTCAGATCATTACAAACAGCAAGGGATTGCTCACCATTACTGCATCTAGCTAGCATGAATTATCCAGGGCTGCCATAATACAGCTGGACTTGTGCATCTGGACAAAGGATTCTCATACAATATTGCCTGGATGCTGTTAGGAACCATCTTTTTCAAGGATTCATGCATATGATGTGCATGAACAAACTATACTGCAAAAATAGTCGTTCACATCTAAGACTTGCACTGCTTAGCAAGGTGGTGACATAATTAATTAAAAGTCTCAGTATTGCAAAGCCTTCTGAGTGGAATATTCTGATAGCTCCTACACCCCAGCTCATGATGAAAGATAACCTTGTGCTGAAGATGGACTTTTAATTTATTGGTTGGGAATGTGTGGCTGACAGGAACCTTTCACTTTTAGGTCAGTGTTTTGAACCCAGGCCAGGTGAGTAAGTGACAAGGTTGCTAACACATGCAGACTGTTTGGTAATATCTATGAGGTGAGTTATATGCTCAGTTTAGCTCTCGGCAGGACAGGTGTCCCCATCACTTAAACCACCAGAAATGGCAGCTTCATTGGAGGTGCCCAAAAGTGACCTTATTAGTGAGAGGTAGAGACAGTGACTTTTCATCCTAGAGGTGAAAGCTAAAAAAATTTCTGTATGTGAAAATGCTTTCTCATATTGCATCTGTGGGGTTACTCACAGTCATTGCTATTCTTAACAGTTCCGTGAGCCTCTTCTTTCTCCATACTGGAGGGGCTGGCACATCCACTAAGAGTCTAAGGAGGGAAGGATAACTAGCATGTAACTAGATTTACAGTAGTAGGTAACTGGTTTATACTAAAAAGCTCAATTTGGTTTTTTAATGCAGAATTAACGTTGGATGACAGTGAACAGATTCTGAAGATGTTGGTAGTTGTTATGTGTTGTTTTCCATCTGTTCACAGTAGGTTCTGGTTTTGATTCATTTTTTCACAGTTCTATATTTACAAGACATTTATAGTTTTGTCAACTTTCTAATCTCTCTTGCTACTATTTCTTTATTGGGCTTTTTTTCAGGGAAGTGTTTGATCATCTCAAAAACAATGGGTTATTTCCCCCCAAAATAGTGCTGTGGAATATGGAGGGTTTATTATTATCCTTGAATACAGAAGTGGGATGCTGAAAAGCACTCAGCTATGGCTAACATTTGCTCCCATTGCTGTTAAAAGGATTATAGTCCCTTGTGAGGAATCATGGGTCATAATTTGCTCAGCATTTAGGACAGTAAAAACATCTTTAAAATTCCTGTCTTAAGTGCCTTAAAGGTTATTGCAAAGCTGGGGAGAAAACACAAGTGTCGGGGTGTCTTCTCAAGGGTGATAATACAGACCTCAGGAAATGTGCATACCCGTAGAACAGATCATGGAATCCACTTTCATTTTATTTTGGTTTATTTAGCGTTCCATGAACATTCTTCTGGCTATTGACTTTGACTCTCCCTCTATCCTCTGTTTCTTCAGCTTTGTTTCATTATTATTCTCTGTCTTCACCATCTTCTTTTCTTTTTCTCCAATATCACTGACAAATCTCCAATATTAGATTTCTTTTTGCTAAGGGAAATTAGAGGGTCATATGAAAATAGAAGAGGGAAATGGGGATCACCACTGAAAGAGCACCCTGACAGAAACAAAATTTACAGCTATCTGTTGCTTGCCAAGTGCTTGGATTCCTGCCAGGGAGTTGTTTTCTGCTGAGTGACTTCTTATTTTGTAGTCTTTGGATCACTTGTATACCTAAATTTTAAGGCTTCTCAGACACAGAGTCTGGCAGGAAAAACAGTCTTCTTTCTATTCTCACTTTTCAAGGCTGCAGTGTAGATGTCAGTTAGGACAGGAATCTTCCATGAAGATCATAGAAAGTATGATTGGGAGAATCGAGACTTCTTGCTAATCTGAATCTGGCTTTCTTCAAGTTACTTCGCTTATTTGTTTAGTTTGAATTGTAGCTCTGGCATGAAACATGCTTACAGACCCCTTGTTTTGCTGTCTTACTCAAATGTGATAAACATGCGCCCTGTTCTGTCATCTAAGTAAGTAAAGGGTAGTATAGGAAATGCTTCAGGGAAGATTCCTACAGAAGTCCGCTTAATAAGCCCTTCCACTTAGAGTGGGCTACTAGTCACCATTAGTAGGAATAAACTCTCTGACTTGCTAAACACACTTTTTTTCCCACCTATGCTTTTGTGTGTAGTTTTCCTCTTTGATAAATAGCTGGCTGCTATTGCAATCAACTTAGATACATGACATAAAAGAGATCACTTCTGTAGAGTTTGGGTGGGGGACCATTAAAATACTTGGGCTTAACCAGTGGAACTAGGACTAATGGCTAGAGTTTAGCTAGAAAAAATCATGAGCAGAGGAAACATATGTACCTAAATGCAGGCTTAGAACTGTAGTACAACAAAAGTTTTGCCTGCTTGTCCTTGGAAGTTTAATTTTTAATGTAAGATTGGGTTTAGCAAAAGTTGATGCTTGCTTTCCTAGTTTCCCACTTTCTTGTAAAAAAAGAAAGCCAAACCTTTTATCACCTATAAGACTGTTTCTTCCTTTTTTATAAAAATTGCCACATGTAAATTTGCCACAGACCATTCTGGTCTGCTTAGTGATAGAAGTGTGTTAAAAAACATTCAGAATTCAGAGAACACATTAGAAGCAGGCAGGAGAAGGGTTTTTTCCCTGCAAGTCCCTTTGTCTTTCTAATTCCTTCACTTGAACGAATTAGGTAGGTTGCAATTGTTGTAAAGATAAGAACGGGTAAAGATATCTTACTAGTTTTATAATGCAAGATAAAACCATGCCCATGCTTTTACTACAGGTTTTCATAGGATCCCTACCTCTTTTCTTTCTGTGTTATTTTTCTGAGCAGGCTTTTCTTACTTGCATGATGCTTGAAATTCCAAAAATTAAAAGTAGATTTAGAGCAATATTTTCCTACAGATCCTGAGAACCTTTTAGTTTGAAATGGGATTTTTAATATTGCATGTGTTCCTAGTTCTAAAATATCAATGTTTTTGTTTGAAAATACATTTTGAATAGGCAGAATTATTTTAAATTGAAAAAATACTTGAACAGACAACTCTATGGTACTGCATGTATTTTGAAAAGTCACATAGTTGTATTGTACAGATGCTTGTAAAGCTTTCTTAAATGGGTGTCATCAACAGTACCGAAAAAGGAAGGGGCTTCCTTAAGGGAATAGAGCTGTTGGAGCATTATATCGATGGTCCATCAAAGCCCTGTGTTGTCTGACCACTTACCTAAATTTTCACACTTAAGCCTGAGGCTTCTCTCTTGCATGTAAAGATGGGCTTATGCGCCTAAAACTTCTCTGTCTTTTTCAGCTATCTCAGGTGATCCAATAAAGATATCTGCCTGCTCCTAACAAATTTTGCAGTACTTTAACTGTTTCAGCCTCTTCAAAGACCTTGTGAAGCCTCTCTGCTTCCTTCCTTTCCTTCCTGTTCTATCCTTAAGACAAAAAGGCTGACGTGAGGATAGTGCAGGCAGTGACCCATACTAAATTTTCCATGCAACTTGCTACCTCTTAAGTTTTTTTCCAGTTTAGACCACTGGGACAACATAAATTTTCTCTGTTGTCTCCTCTGAAAGAACAAACTAAGGTCACTCACTTTATAACAAAAGGCTTAATAATCTAACATTTCTTGGGGTTCAGCCTTGCCAAATTATTCTTCAAGGGATATTTACATGCTCTGGGTGTTTTTTTGGTAATAGTGAGCACTGTAAAACAGACGTGCAGTCATTCAGTACTGGAGGGAGTTACATGTTTTACAGGAAACCCTAGACTCACACGGGATTAGGCCACCTGCTTTGCAAGGACTGAGGTCTCCCCAGGCTCTTCCATGCAAGCAAAATTCAGAGTGCCAATAAGACATGTGCAAAGTCCTGTGTGATGAATGCATCCCTTTGGTGACTTCTCCTGTGAGTGATAAAACTAAGGGACTGGGAGGAAGTTCCCTTAGTTAGTAGAGCAGATCTGCTGGCAGTGCAGAATATGCCAGCATATCATCTCTGACACCATCTGTTAAAATATATGGACAGATGTGCTGGAGCAGGAAGGGCTTTCCCCAGTTTTGGATTTGGGGTCCTTGTGATGGAGCTTCTACTCACTTCCATTGTGAGATGGTTCTGTGCTTATCCTTTCTGTTGTTGCCAGGAATTTGGCTTTGACATAGTGCCTGTGATTTGAGAGTTTCCTTTTAATAAACTTTTGGAATATGCTGAACGTTTCCCCTACCTTAACTTTCATGTCATCCTTCACCATGCTTTCCCTCTGCTTCACTTGAGTTGTTGCTATTCTCTGGTACATTTGGTGTTAAAATTCCACTGTGGTTCTTGATGTTCTGGCTGTACTGGTGAAGCACCTCTCCTGTTGTAGTTATTCTAGTTATTTTACTAACATGTGCCAATGCATTTAGGTTTCCACTGCAAGGGAAAAGAAGAGCAAGGGAACAGTTAATAATAATTCAAGCCAACAACTGAAATGTAAGATTTTATTTATTTTCAATTAATAAAAATATACTCCTGCATGTATACAAGTATAGCTGCCCTAGATGCTCTAGGAACAGCTGGAAGATACCATGTGTAGTCACTGGTTTACATCAAGCTGGTTTAAAAATGGTGTGGAATTTTCTGCCATGTTTCACCTTCCAGCCTCTTCTTTTGGGAACAGAATAAACAGTTAAAAGAATGAGGGCCAACACAGACTGTATCCTAAGCCCAGAGAAAACCCCTGATTCTGTGGCCATCAGAACACTCTGTGGACACAGGAGCTGGGAGATCATGTTACAGGTTCACAACTTATATTTTAAAACATGGATAACAGTCAGATGGGAAATTCTTTGAGGGGAAACCTCAGTCTGGCCTACTGGGAATGTTCTGGCAGAGCTCCTTCTGTAACACCCTTGCCATGCACTCAGAGCCCAAGAATGTTCTGTATAATTACAGAGTGAATCACTGCATCCCATTTAGCCTAGAAGTAACAAAGACCCTCAGCTAACAAAGAGAGAGGAAAAAGCCCTTTAGAAGAAGGGCTGTAAAGCAGTTTCAAGAAACAACTCTATCAGACTGAAATAATTCAGGATAATACATATGTATGTAAACAAATGTGTTGAGTGTTTGTATTTGAAGCTAATTTTAGTCAGGTGTGTTCTCCTGCTCCAGTTATTAGAATTTAAGGTCCACGAAAAACAAATTGTTCTTCTGTTTTCCTTAGCAGGCACAGAAAGTATTAAATTTACAGTTCAAGTAAAACCAAATTACTCCTGTGAGCAAGTAGCTTTTCTTGGGCTACTGGTAGGGGTATAAACAAGCAGACACATGGCTTTTGAAATAAATATTAGTTTTGAACACTTATAAATACTATAGCAGACAGAAATTGATTTGAGTTGGAGGGAGTGAAAGGCAGAGTTAACCTTGATATGAGATGTATGTACTAAAGAGGATACAGGTCCCCAGTGCTTCATTAGGCTCATCTCAATTTCAATACTGAGTGTAAGCAAATAAATCTTCCTGAACTTGTGGAGTGTATCCCCTGTGGACCCTGCACAAGCTATGCTGCTGCTTTAGTGATGTTCATTATGGACTCGCTGTCAGTGCCAAACTAGAAATTTACTTTGCAGTTTCAGGAGGTGGAACAAGTTGTCTTCACTCACCAGTATTCGAGAGTGTGGTGACTGATGCTTCCTCAAGTGTCTTCATCCATATTATCACATGCATATGTGAAACTTGTTATCATAGCATCTTGTTTTCTGGCTTCAAACCACTATCAAAAGTAAGTTATCATTACACTCATATAAAAAGGACGTGGGCTTTCTCAGAAGTGTAGGACAACTCAGATCTCAAAGACACCATTTTTCCCACAAAGCATGTTCTTCATCATGCCTGTGTGAAAAATATTTGTACAAAGTGGGAAAAGCCTATTCTTTTTTTGGCATTATCTCCAGTTGATTGATAATTAATTAGGGGTATCTCTTCTTTCTGCCTCTTGGTTGCAATTCTACTTGTCAGAGGCTTGTAAAATTAAGTGGCTTGAGTAAATTATGAGGTAAGAATTTTTTTTCCCCATAGGTATACACTTTGCCATCACAGATCTGTGAATTATGGAGAATATGCTATTGGCAGTCTTCACAAGGAGGCTAAGTGGGCATAGCACGCAAACTACATTCTCTTTCCTGGAGTTAGTGTTTCCAAAATAGACCTGTGACAGCAGTAGACAATTAATGGTGCATTAAGAGAACATTCACCTGTGGGACTGCAAATTCTTTGGCTTCCTGCCCTGCATCCCCTCTTCTGAGGTCTCTCATCTAAGAATGTTAGCAAACTTTATTTTGTAATAACAAACTTGGAAAGGATAAATTTTTATTTATTTATCTTTTTGATTTGTAGAGCCACATAGGGTAAATAAATTCTAAAAAGAAATGTCTAGCTTTGTAGACACTTATTTGTATCCTTCCTGGTATTCAGCTTGGTGCCTTCAGTCCTGCCTTGTTTCTCTGGGCAATCTGATACTCTGAAATGTTCTGTACAGCTCAGCAGAAAAAGGAATTTGCTTTGTCTAAGTCATTTAATAGCTTTTAAATCCCAATGGATTACAAATTTCCAGGGTACTATATGCTGGCTGTATCTTGATCTCCAGGACTTGAACATGCTTTGAATTGTTTCTCAATAACTATGAATAGAACTGTTAGTTAAAGCCAAAGCAGTGAGAACAAGTGGTATTACAATGAGAGTAGAGGGATGAGGGCTAAATAAAATGTGGATTGAGGAAACTGTTAAAATTTGCAAGTTAAGTTGTGCAGTAGCCTTCGTGCAGTCACTAATGAATTGCATCACTGAAACATAGTTAACACTTCCTTAAGTATCATTCTATAACCATGTTTAGTCCTAGGAAAAATAAGCTAGTTTGGAAGGCACCAGGCTATGGAGCCACATGCTGAGAGTCTGCTGTGAAGTACTGCAGTGGCATTTCCATGAGGCACAGGACAACTGTCGGAAGGGGACAGATAGCACCATGTCATGGCCTGGGGCACTGATAAAACAGAAAACTCTGAGCAACTGGAGTTTAAATAAAAGATGTAACTCTCTTATTCTAGATATAAAAGATAATCGAAACTATCTGGGTATAGATGATCTAAATAAAGTCTCCAGTCACAGTAGAGAGCTTCAGCAGAACTTGTTATCTCGTGAATGGAGGCCTTGTGGTAATTCCAGGTTTATCCTTCAGAATGCTACAGATGCAATACAACTGGAAAGAATCTTAAATGACCTACAAATATAAAAAAGCAGATCATAAAAACACTATATTGAAAACAGCTTGACTCAGCAGTAGCAACATCTTTTCCTTGTCTGTATCACAGTGACATTGGCTGCTTAGCATCTGCAAAATGAATGAGATGAGAAAAGCATTTGCTTGAATGTCTCAAGCAAATTCAGTGCCATAAAAACATCCATTTTCAAGAGAAACTATTTAAATTATTTGACGACTTTGTGACCTCTGGATAAAACTTACGTTTTGTGTCTATCAGTGCAGCAACAAGTAAGTTGATAAATAAACAAACAAACAAACAAATAAATAAATAAATGACCTAAGAAGTGCCAGGATCCATTTCTACTTAAGAAACTGAGAAGTAGTCTTCTTCACAGTAGGCATCGGATTTGTATTTTAAGACTTCTCAGCTGGTGGGGTTGTTGACATTAGACTTAATTAAATGAAAATTGAGGAAAACTCATTTACCTGAGTGGTACAAGGTGGCCATTTACCATAAATATCTAAAAGAAGAGATGGAAATGGCTGAGGTTTTTTTCCAACTTCCTCTCTGAGTTTAGTATGGTGTGCTTGGAACAGTTCTACAAACTGCAATAGCATTTGCAAATAAGGATGTCCATCACTTAAGCTTAATTCATGAAAGGCTCATTTGTTTACAGGTTCAGATTTCTATTATTTATTGCCAAATTGCCATGCAAGGTTCGTGTGCTTTTACCCTTGAGTGCTTTCAGCTTTTTTTTCTGTTTTGGCATAGTATTATTCCTTCCAAGATGCTTGTAATAATTTTTAGTGTTTGCAAATGACTTAATGTGGTGCTAAGCCTTTTTAGATACATACCACCAGAACAAGACACTGCTTGAGGCAGAAAAATTAGTCTTATAAACTAGATCCTAACCCTGTGATGATCCAAACCAAATGCCATCCTAACACGCCATCATGTCATGCCCTGAGGTTGGAGGTGCCTAGAGTCTGTGCTGTGAGGATTGGCACTCTCTGGTTTCATGAACTCAGAAAAGCTAGTTACCTTAAAAGGAGAAACGTTTTACCTCCCTGAATGACTGCTTTTCAAGCTAAGATCCCTTGAATACATCTAAAATAGATGTATTTGCGCATATGCTTCAGCTGCAGCCTTACATATCCCCATCTGCACACAGAAAAACTTAGGTCTCTACCTGCAATTCATCCTCTGCAGGTCAGCAGGACGCCTGCCTGGAAACACTTCCGATATTTTCTTCTCTCTCCTCCTTTTTCTGAGTGCCTAGAATCAGGGATTTCACTGCACAGGTGTGCAATATACACAGCATATACACTTCTTCCTTTTTTTCAATTCCGTGGGAGAAGATGATAAAACTAAAATTTAGGAAGCTGCTGTTGCACTGAGAAAAGAGCCCAGTAAGCTGCCCATCAATTCTTCACATAAACTTAGTCAAACCCAACAGTAGTCAAAATGTTATTCTTTATCAAAAAGCTGCTTTTTGAAGATTAGACCATTTGGGAAAATTCAGCCCATGTTGTTTTCTTAAGGTATCAAATCTGTCTAGAATTTACAGAATTCAGTTCCAGGGAAGATTTTTGTCTTAATCTACTGGCCTTCCTTATTCTGTTTCTGAGAGATCAGAAATTAAATAGTCTAAAGAAACAGGCAAGAATAAAGAAGGCCAAAGGGAATTTCTTATTTACAATTGGGATATATTGGTTTTTTTTTAAACTGTTTGAATTAAATGTTTTTAAAACTGGAAATTTGATATAGCAAAAGAAGGGGAATTCCAAATATCTGACAGTTTTAAGTAGCTGAAGTCTAACTTACTAAAAATGTTTAGTAACAACAGCTTTGTTATATAACTAGAGTTAAACGCCTGCTAAAATACCTAGTAAATACAATCTTGCTTTATGTATCTTAGCAGACACTGAAAAGCAAGGACAATTTTTCAGAAGGCTGAGAGAAGTAATTAATATTTAAAACCAGACTAATTTAACTACTATGTTTTATAGTAGCCTGTGTTTTGACTTCATTCATACAAAAGGTAACACGTATATGACCTCTGCAATGGAATTAGTTCTGCTTTTCACCTCTGCAAGTAAAAGCAGACTTGGTCATTCTCTATGGACAGAAAATTGTTCATGATTGCTTTTGTGGTAATTTTTTCCCTGCAGACTAAAGTATCTGCATTTGTGTGCAAGTTTTGCCTTTATGTGTAGATCTTTTGTCTGGAGATGCATCTGCAAGCAGAATCTAGAATCTAGAATTCTATTCAAGAAATACTTTGCATCTTCATGAACATCTGGGATAAGAATTTTGTACTTGACAACATTTATAGAGTGAATGGGAGCTGGACATGTAAATCTCAGATGCAGTGTTTACTCTGTTGGCTTAGCAGTTGTTTGGAAAATGCCTTGTTGATAAGTTTTTTTTTTTAATTGCTATTACAGACATTTACAGCCTGGTGCAATTCCCACCTCAGGAAAGCAGGCACACAGATTGAGAACATTGAGGAGGACTTCAGAAATGGCCTCAAACTGATGCTCCTCTTGGAAGTTATCTCAGGTTAGCTACAATAAAGTTTTCTACGTATTTACAGCACACTGACTGAAACACTCTTAAAGGAACAAAAATTGTTAACGATTCAAAACAGTGAATACAAACTCTAAGTAGACTGAAAAATGAGAGATGAAACACATTGTAAAGCAAAAAGGAGGGGAAAAGAAGCTCTACTTTTTCCTTGTCTCCAAAATTTTCTGGTTTGTGCTTGTGTTCCAGGATATCACAGTGTATCAGGGCATCACGGACATCACAGTGTTGTTGGACAAACCAAAAACATTGAGGACCTTGTCTTAGCCCCTAACAATTAAAAAACCTTTACACTTAGGTTAAAAATTCATTTTATTCTGCTTTTAGCATAAAAGTTTTGCTTTGCTTTTAATGACTTTATTGGATGGACCAACGCTTTCGAAAGTGAGTGCCTAAAGCAAATGTAGATCAATATTTAGACACAAATAAAAGGTCTCATTTTTCGGAAGAGTGGAACATCCAAGAACTTCTTTTGCTAACTGATGTAAACTCACTGTGTCACTTTTGTTATGCACTATTCAGAGGGGCAGTGTCCAAGGTAAGATCAGAATGCCACTGAATGGGAAGGGAATAGCTCAAGCTACAAACACACAAGACAGTTTAGATTTTTGCTGGAGATTTCAGTGCGGAAAGAAATTCTTCAAATGATCATTCCTCATGAAATGGAGAATCTTTTTAGAAATTATTATTCTTTGTTATCATTTGAAAAGGTAAGTTTGTTCAAACACATCAGCCCTATGCTCTGAAACGAGCTGCTCTGGTGTGCTGAATGCGGCTGTTAAAAGCCATTCTTCTTGGTCAGATGTGCAAGGATGCTGTGGCTGATCAGCTGGATAGAATCCAGCCTCTCTTTACGGTTGGAAATAAGGATGATGAGCTCTGAGAACTTTCTGCCTTCTTAATAGTCAGCTACTGTAATAGACAGTAGCAATGAACCAGAAGTGGAGTAGCAGGAAGTACACATATCTTCCAGATGTTTAGGGCAAACAAAAATGTTACTCTGGTTTTACTGCTATATCAGAAAGATCAAACTCAGATGCTTCAACATTTGAATTTTCTTTTCAGAGTTTTGTTCAAACCCCTTTAGCATTCTTTCAGAAAAATACGTATTAAAATAATTCCTGACTTCTAGGTAGTGTTAGGGCACATCCACTCTTGATTTCTGATCACTTATATGTCTGTAGCAAGGTGCATGTAACAATAAACACATAAAATTTGTTGTTTTGCAGGGGAAAGGCTACCGAAACCAGACAGAGGGAAGATGCGCTTCCATAAAATTGCTAATGTCAACAAAGCTCTGGATTATATCGCCAGCAAAGGAGTGAAACTTGTGTCAATTGGTGCAGAAGGTATGTGCCAGATCTTGACAGTGCACCTTACTGAGGTCACATTACAGAGCAGTCTGATGGAGACCCTTGGCCACATTATGTGCTCTGTTCTCTACATATGGGTGCCTCAAAAATCCCTCAGTGTTGATTGCTGGACTGTATCTGTGAAAGTACAAGAGGTGGAAATTTTCGGACACCTGGAGAAGGGTAGGGGTATAAGTGAGCACTAGTCTATCTCCAAGGTTAAATTGAATTGTTGGTGTTTCAGTGGGTGTTCAGATAATGATTTTTTTCTTACAGAACATTGTGGTTTTCCTATAGATTTTTAAAAGTAAGGAACTCCTTTAGAAACCAAGTTGGATTCTAGGGTGTGCTTTATACAGCCTGGGATCTTTAGAGTATATTATTGAGACAAAAGAAAGGCTGACATCACTATGGAGTGGCTGGAACCTACTCCTATTTTATTATGAGATTTTCTGCAGCTGTGTTTCTAAAATTCAGATGTAGAGTTAAGGGAGTGATCAAAAGAAACTGAGCTAAAGAAGGCAGGCTCTCACTGCAAATGAACCTTCAATTAACTGTTTAAAAATGACAAAGGTGTGTGTAGAACTCGTTGCTCCATGAAGATATTTACATAATGGTTTGCATAGCCATTACCATACCAAGAATGATGTGGCTAGCATGATATCCAACTATTTTTGATTCCATAGCCTCAATGATGTGCTTTCTGTCCTTTTTTGCCCCACTCTAACATGTCCTTAGAGCAAAATTTTGGCTGTAACCTCATTATGATGATGATAAGCACTCCTTTATTCTACTGACATTTTTAGGCCTTTTTAGATTGATTTATGAGCCTCTTCCTCCTGTTTCCAGATTTCTAGAGGCTTATATGTATCCTTATTCTGGCTTCCAAGCCTTGATCCCAGGGAGCTTGCTGTAACTGTGGATAGAATAGGAGATTCATTATGTGAGATAAGGGTATCTGTAGAGATAATGGAGAGATCTGTCAGCATTCATTGGTTTTACTATGGTTTGACCTAGCCCACTTGGTTCCTCAAGTATTGTTCACCAAATGTGTTCAGTCTCTAGATCTAGAATTTATAAATGCCAAGAAATGTGCTCCATGGGCAAAGTGTTTGTTTGAACTCACTCTTTATTTGTTTGAGACTGAACTGGGTGGGTCACCTGGGTCCTAATCCATACCATCTGTCTTTAGGCAGATAACAGAGACCTTTTCTGGGGAATATATCATCAATGGGGAGAAATGGGCAATTCCCACAGGCACTTCAGATGTCAGAAGAGCTCTACTGCATTTCAGAGGTGCCTGGCTCCCTCCATCAGTTGTGCAGGCTGCTGGGGCACCTGGGCCCTTTGCTCAATTAAATGAAGTGGGGTGGAAAAATATGCTGCTACCTTAAACCTCTGCAGTTAAGGCTCTTCTGAGAGCGACATGGCATTGAATGGACAGCAGAGGGTACTGAAGAGACAATTTATGTGTGGAAATGAAAATTAAGAATGCAGACGCCTATTGGATAGCTGGTGAAGAAATGCTGAGATTACAGAGTGTGGAGCAAATGAAAAGTAATTTCTGTCATGTTGTGCAGGAGACTCTGAGGCTTCCTAACCAAAACCAGAGTGTAGCAAAAGGACTAACTTGTGAGACAGAGTGGTTATTCTCTCTGATCCCAGCTTGCACAAGACTGGAGTATTTAAACCAAGATACATCAGCTCATATCTGCTCCTGAAAGGAGCAAGCCAGTCCTCTGCACCCTCATCTCCCTTATTATGCCCTTTTTATTGCTGGTCACTACTGCCAGGGTGCTCAGGCTAGGGAACAGCACTGGAGCACTTTCCATAGCACCTGAAGGCAAAGCATCTGGGATAGCTCAGATCAGACATTGAAAATGTTTAAACTAACCCTGCTATCCTTGGCAGCAACTGGCATGGGTTCAGATGCTCTGTGATTTAGATGCTCAGTGATAATTCCCTTTGGGAAGGTAGGAGGAAAAAAGGGCAGTAACCTCATACAGCTTTTCAGCCACTTGCTGCAAGTTGCCTCTCCATGCATCCAGTATTTATTCTTGCATGTAACAGCAGGCCATAGCTAGTAAGCCAAGAGATTAGGATGATAGTTTTAGCTATTATTCCCTGTTTCTGGAATTCTCAATCTGTAAAATGAATGTATTAAAAGCAAAAATGAATTAATTTAAAAAAATTAAATTATTGGATGGAAGCATGGGAGAAAAATTCACACCTACTGTCATAGGTGCAGAGAGGAACCTGTCACTGTAAGACATTACACTACGTTGAGTATGGCCTGATGCCCACATTAGATGACATCCATGTGGGCAGGAGCAGATAGATTCATGTGCCTTCCCCTCCCACTCTAAACAGGCTGAGCACAAATGTGCTTAGTGCCCTGTTAAATTTACTGCATCTCCTCTGCTAAACTTGTTCCTAAGGCGCAGGGTGGTGCTGATGCAGCAATGCAGTATCACATCTGACTGGGTATGGTTTCACAGTGTGGGACCTCTGGCACCTGTGTGTGTTTAAAGAGTCTCTGTGCCCCCTGGAACTGCGTTCTTGCTCCCACACTTCACAGCCCTGCCCTCTCACTTGGGCTGACAGCTGTTGCTGAAGCTCTGCTGGAGACTGGATCAGCAATCTGATCTGTTTTTAAAACACACTCCACTTCTTTTTTCCTTTTGTTGTATTTTTCAGCATTGTTGACCAGGCAGTCATTACAGTAGGTTGGAGTGAATGCCAGCAAGGAGGCAGAGCACAGTCTCCTTGAGTTTGTTTTGTTATCAAAGTCCACAACCCCTTAACTCTCTGCCCCTGTGTGTGAGCACAGGGCACGTGGGCTTGCCCGCACCCATCTGTTTGGGCATTCTCTGAGTTACGTGGATGCTTGGAATACTTTTTAATTTCCAAAGCAGGAAAGTTTTGTATCTAAATCTGCTGAGGATCATGTTCCATTATCTGACATACTGAATAGTGAAGAGCACATAGCCCAAGGGGAACAACTGGCATTTAAAATGGGGCCTCAAAACGGTGATTGCTGTGGGACATCAGTACAAAAATAAAATTAGTATTTTTAAGGGTCCAGGGATATTCTTTAAAGTCACCATTATTGTTCTAAGCCTGACTCCTCTGAGCTGTCTGTGGAGTGGAGAGAGCTGATCAGTTTTAACTGTGATGCTGAGCAGGAGCCAAATTTATCTACCCTGACCTGTCTTGTCGAAGAATTGGTCTCTCCACTGGTCATGAAATGAGACTAGAGAGTGAAGAACATAAAAGAAAAAAACTGTGAAAGTAGTCCTTTTGAGCCATTTACAGTCCAGGAGTTAGAAGTTTTCCCTTAAGTTTTAAAAAAGTGCAGTAACTCCGTTTGCAAGGTACTTGCATCCTGAATGAAATCAACTAGATATGGAGAACCACAAAGGACAAGTATCCTGTTAACTGGAAACACTTCTGTATTGCTTTTCTTGGAAGTGGGAAAAATGTTAAAGACCAAATGATCTGTGAATCTGCTACAAGAAGGTTAGAATAAAAAAAAATTAATAAATAAAACCAAAGCAGAATTTTAAAAATGGGACTAAAACCTTTGAGAACTTGCTTTGCTTAACTTTTCCCTAGACAGTTTTTATTGTTTTGCCTTCATTTTCTTTTCTCTCCTTTTCTGCCCTCATCCCCAGAAAGCTGTAGCTTTGTGTATGTGCAGGGTAGGAGCTATATTCCTGCCAGAGCAAAAAGGCAGTGTGAAAAAATTAGTGAAGTCTTCTGTTGACCTGTAGAGGAAGATTATAGGGATTAATCAATACCTTTTTGTCACCGATACTTTTCAATATTTTAGCAACTTTGTTTTTCTTTCTTGTCTTTTATAGGAGTCTTTTTTTGGGTTGTTTTATGCTAGCAGTAGATAATGAGAAACCAAAGCTGGCAAATTACTTGAAAATCCTCCTGAGGCACAACATAGAAAATTCCCTCTCTTGTTCTTTCATTCTGTATGTGTGTACATACGGCTATGTAAATCAAAACAACGATGTAGTGATTATGCAAATCTATGAATTGATTGCCTGACAATCAGGAATGCCTCCTGAGTATTTAAATACATTTATTTTACATTTGAAGAAATTTGTCTTTACTGCATATATATATATATATATATATCGGACATCTGATCAAAATAGTGAAGTACTTGACCCAGGAGGAGGGAAGAAAGAGAAGTAGCTACATGCTCTAATTGCCATTTGGTCTTTTTTTGTCTGAAAGGGTTTAGTTTTGAGATTTGAAGTCTTTCAGGGCCAATAATGTAGGAGGCATGGAAGGAAGGAAGAGTGGTGTAAGAAATCTGGAAAATTAGTGCAGGATCCAAAGGGGAAACTGGAAAATTAGTCATTTATATATAAACTTGAATTATCACACTAACAAAATAAGTATAGGATAGTGATGGGTTACATATTTCCTATCACATTTGTTAATTCCATAGGTTCAAATGACAGCTTGTGTCGTGTCCTACTGCAATTTAACATGTATCCCAAGTCTCAGAGACAGCAGCTGCTTTGTTCTGTAAAAGTTGTCCCTGGATTCAGGCAATTTTAAGTAGCAGAGTGACTGCATTTTCTGCTGGCACTTCCATTGGCATTTGGTGTTAAATTCAGGAAATTCCTCCTGCTGCAAGTTCCTCCTGCTTCTTGCCCAGAAGACCAGCCCAGGCTCTCAGGCAGACACAGCTGCTCCACTTTTTGAGAAAGGCTGGAGGTGACTTTTAAGTAGGGGAGCAGCTGGTGGTCCACTGCTCTTTTGGTGTGAGGTGACTGGAAAGTCAGTCCTGCAGTTCCCATCTCTCGCTGTCCCATCTCCTCCCTTCCCAATGCTGCACGCTCCTGATAGTCTCACTATGTTTTTCTGAGTCTCTACTTACTTTTCAGAATGATTTAACATTACCACCACACTTAAGTGATCTGGCAGTACATTTTTTGGTGTTGAGAAATTTAAGTGGTATCACTTAATTACAATGTGGGAGCAGTGGATTGTGACCCGGCTTGTGGCAGGGATTCCCATGTTCCCTGTGTTACAGGTAGTCTCAAGCAATCTTGGAAAAAATTGAAATCCCAGAGGTAAAAACCCCCCATTTATATTAAAGATACACAAATGTGAGCATGCTTCAGAGCTGTAAGGCATTACAACCTCGTGGCCGTGGTTCTGAAGAGCTTGGCAGGAAGCTGTGTAGCTCAGTGTCAGGAGGTGCTGTGTCTCTTGAGCTGTTCTTCATGTCTTGTCTGTGCTGGCACTACAGGTAAATTCTCAAACATATCTAAATAGTATAGGGGAAATTCTGAGTACCATTTTATTAAAAACCAGTACTGTTAATGTCCTGTAGTTCCTTAAAAATTGGAGTAAGACCATATGTTTTTTGGTGCTGTATTTGAAAACTGTTAATACTGATACTGTTCAAACTTTCAATATTTCCCTTCATGCTCTCTCTCTAAAACATCACCCTAAAAGGTAAAGATTTGAAACTGCTATAACTGCCTGGAGAGAAGCCTTTTAGCACGGAAGGACTGAGGTGACCTTAACCTCAGTAACCTTCAGTCCTACTGACAGATTAGCACAAGCATGAGTTTGTTGAAAAATGAACGCAGGTGAACTCTGTGTGAATAAAGAATTATAGTAGAAGTATAATTAATTTATTAGTTCCATTGTATTATTTATAGAAATTCATGATTAATGAAATTGAAAAAACCTTTTAAATACTACTACCACATATATTTTTCACCTTAGAAATCGTGGACGGCAATGTGAAAATGACACTGGGTATGATCTGGACTATCATCCTTCGTTTTGCTATTCAGGATATTTCAGTGGAAGGTAAGAGTAATACAATTATGTTAAATAATTAAGAAATTTGTTTAAAGACATTTTATATGAATTGTGTACAAGTGAGAGGAATGTTTTAAAAATAATTTTTTTCACAGAAAATGATACTGTAAGTTCTTTACCTGGTGACAAAATGAATTTCTGGAGGGAAAATTATTTACTCTCCTTATCTTGACAGAGACCTTGAGCCAGTTTTCTAAGTGTAGAAGTTCTGGTCATATCTCTTAGCTACAGAGACAGAAACATGACTATATTTCTGAGCTTCTGATCTGTACCCTTTGTGTTTGGTCCTATTTCCAATAAACATTTCTAGTCCTGTCCATTTGTCATGTTCTTTGCAAATAAATATTATCTGATTATATCCCTCTTCTTTCTTTCTTTCTTTCTTTCTTTCTATCTATCTATCTATCTATCTATCTATCTATCTATCTATCTATCTATCTATCTATCTATCTTATCTACCTATCTATCACTTTTTCCCCTCACTGTTTCAGAATTTTCTTTCTCAACTTGCACTTGGTAACTGGCTCCAAAAAAGCTTGTTGTTACAATACTTTTTATATCAAATCCATGCTTTGAAAGTCTAGAATTCTAGAAACTAATCTCAATTTTCAACAAAAGTAGAATCATTTCAAGTTCTGCATGTTGTCCTGCCCACATAATTTGTGGGATATTAAATGTGGATCTAATGGTTTATTTAATGATTTCTGAGCTTAACTTATGCATTCAGATGCCCATAGGGTTCAGATAATAAAGGTATTTTTTGGGCACTTAAACCTACCCATAAGCAAGTGAACTGAGACTACAAGCATATTTCATGAAGGCACCAATACAATCTTTTATGTCTACTTGTATTATATTTTTATTGGGTATTTTTCTCCAATGTACAGTCTGCTGTCCAATCAATATAATTCCTTCAACTTCTAACATCCCAGAACTTTAGTGCAGGCTAAGACTCGAATCTTAACTGACCTCTGTATTTTAATGAAGCCCCAGTAGTCCATTTAGATGACTATCTCTTAGGATTAAATGTTGGTTTATACCATTCAGTTTGGGGTGGCCAACCACATTTAAGAAGACAAGAAATTAATTACTTGAGCACTTTTTAAATTTTTCCTTTTTTTTACTCCCTTGTGTCTTTTACAGAGACCTCTGCCAAAGAAGGGCTGCTGCTGTGGTGTCAAAGGAAAACTGCTCCTTACAGAAATGTGAACATTCAGAACTTCCATCTTAGGTAAACTTCCATTATTTCAAAAGGTAGAAGCAATATCAAAAATATTATGTCAAATTTTTCCCACAGTTTTGTAGGTATATATTTGACAGGAGAATTTTACCCTTCACTGTTAACTAGACTTTTTCAAATTCTCCTGCTCTATCTTCAGAGTGTTATTTTGGTTAGCCTTCAGCATTATTTGCTATGACTTCCAGAGTTACTATTTAAAAGAAAAAGATCCTTCTATATATGGAATCACCGTATTACATTTTTAGAGGTCCTTCATATTATATGGGAATTCCTGAGTACTGCAGCATAGTGGCAGACGACTGCTTTCAAATGAGAGCCACAGAGAAATTCTTCTGGCAAAAAGACCAGTGTATTGACCATGTGAATATCTCATTATGGTGAATCAGTCTTTATTATTTTACAATGTACATTATAAGGAACATAAAATGCACTTAGTACATACACAACAGCAGCACTGTAAACACATTTATTTACAGAATCAGGATCATAACCTAAGTTGGAAAATTTAGTGAAGCTCCAGCCTTGTGTTTCTGTGTTTTCATTAAGAGCTCGAATGGGAATTCCAGGCCATATACAGACTGCCTGGTTTGGGGATTTCACTGGGCTAGTTCCCGAAGCTGTGCCACTGGCCTACCTCATTAAACTACATGACTTGCCGTTTGCACTGTTTAACCATGTGATCCTCCCTTCCCTGAGACCCTTCTAGTATTCAAAACAAGAGCTCTATGTTAGTGTTTTGAATTAATTCTTAATGTAGTACCTAAAGCACATTTAGTGACAGACACAGTTCATACATTCATTCCAAGACAAGTAAAATTTGATTTACAGTCTCTGTATTGCCTTTCAGAGATCTGAAATTTGGTGTTACTTTCCTAGAATACGCAAAGGTATATTTAGTAGCACTCTATATGGATCGATGGTGTACTGTAAGTTACAGTGTCAGAATCTTAGTGTATATATGTACATATACTGGTCTGATACATGATATAGAGAAAACATCTTGAATGGAAGTACCTTGATTTATGTTTAGGTGGATTGGCTCTTACAGTACTATGCAGTGGGCTGTCCAGATTATTTCAGTTTACACCTTTTGGAAAAAAAAATGTTTGTTTGGTGCTCAGTTTGATTCGGTTTTACATTCTAGATGATTTTATATTATACAGTGTAAGTATATTCTGCTTGATTGTGTTACATTTTTTTGGAGATGGTTCTGTTATTTGAAGGACCTACCCAGACATCTCAGTGGTAGGGATTTTAACAGTCTTAACATGTTTAGGCTCACACAATTACTGCACAGGACAAGACCTCAAACCTTCAGTCCCTGCGATTGCTTAAAGTGTTTACATATAGTATCTTTCAGAATAATTGCTTCAGGCTGAAAGGAACATCTCATAATCTTTCCAAAAATATGTTATTTGTAGCTGCACTCATTTCCTGTTCTTGCCACAAAAGGTAGCAAGTCTGAAGTCAGGATGAAGTGTAAGAACTCAGATCAAAGCTGTCATATGTGTGAAGTGTTTTAAATAAACTGAGCTGATTTATGATTTCTTACTTCTCTGAGCACATGGTTGTGCCAGTAAAATTCTCAGAAATGATAGAGGAAAAGCCAATTGCTTCAGCAAATTCAAGTAATTGCAGGTTTGCTCTCCTTTTATTTTTTCACATACACTGTGAATGTAGTGGGAGATAGTGCACTTCCAGGGATGATCTGTACTTGATCTGTCCTAGAACACTGCATGAACTAAGCAATTGAAATCAGGGACTGTTGCACAAAGTGTACATTTCCTAGAAAGTATATGGAGTCTTTAAGTGTGTATGGACTGTAGAGTAAGACACGTACTATAGTTAAAGGAGTGCAGTAACAGAACAGCTCAGAGAGAATTGACAGGATGTAAGTGTGAGGATTTGACAGAATTCCTGCTTTATTTTAAGCCTTGAGCAAGGATCAAACTGTAAAATGCCATGACTTTATTAACTAATTTTTTTCCATTTTATTTTTTTTGTTGTAAAGCTGGAAAGATGGCCTTGGATTATGTGCACTTATCCACAGACACCGACCTGATCTTATTGACTACTCCAAGCTAAATAAGGTCATCAGTCTGGGTGGTACAGCATGCTGTCCTGCAGTGATTTGGCTGGCTTCTGGTTTGCTTAGCATGTTTTCTAAAAGACAGGCTGAGGTGTTCCTACTAATTCTGACTGACTTTCTAAGGTCCTTCCAAAAAAAATCTCAATGACACGAGGGAGAGGACTTCCTGACTGTCCTGTGTGCTCTTGTTCCCATTACAATGGCTTCAGCATCTAATTGGAAATAATTTGGTCCTCAGATGCTGGCAGTTGATGAAGTCTTTACACTGCCCAATATGGATGTTAAATCAAATACATTGGAATTATCCATTTCCTGCTGATAGTAATGTCCATCCTGTTTTCATCTAGTGTAAATGACTGTAGATTGCAGACCAGTAAACAATGACATGACAATTAATCCTAAGGTTCCTTAGAACAAACACTACCCTTGCTAATTAGGAATACACAGTAAATTACTAGTCTTACATATTTAGAAAGTATTCACTGATTCTCAGATTATACTTCTACCTATACTTCCAGACAAGTAGAAACAAAACCAATAACCTGACTTCCTTAAGTAGTACCTCATGGGGATTACAAAACTATTTTATTACAGTGTGCTACTTATGGCAAAATGCATGTTTTCTAAAAGATACTTTGGTTTTAGAGGGAGGAATGAGGAATGAGCAGTAATGTCAGAATTTCTTGGTATCATTACTGAAGAAAAGAAACCTAGAAAGAAGTAGAATGTTGTTGTTTCATGTTAGGTCTCAATGCATACATGCTGTTTTCTCCTCTCTGGAATGAATGCTTCTTGAGATCTCATGTAAACACCAGTGCAACAGGAATCTTAATCATGGTTTTAATCTGTTGTGTGCAACTTTGCATTGATGAGAGAGACTGGTAAAACATCAACTGTATTTTTCCATTCCACGCCCTTTCATTGCAAATTGGTTTACTAGTGGAATCAACTGTTATTAGAAAGTCCTTGGTGAAGGAAAAGATAAATGAATGAAATGAAACTATTTTAAAACTCAGTCTGCTTTATATATATGTTCAGTTTATGCCAGGGTCCCTGAAGTGTGCAGTGATGAAAATTAAATGAACTTAGTACTGAACACACAAGATTTTAATTTAGGCAGCTGGTACAATAACTTCAGATCTGAACCAATGGGCAAAATATTAGCCATCAATACCAGCTTGTTCTCCAATTCTATGTACAACCTTTCCTACAGATAAACAGAGTAATGGAATGACTAAGCTACGTGTCTCTGTGCACGTGTGGTTATTATGCATGGCACGAACAGAAGTGAGTTTGATTGCATTTGTGCTTTGAATAGTGGTACGTGGTACTAAAGAACATCGCAGTATAACCATCCCATAGATGAGTGCTGAGAAAAGGGAACAGAACATAAGCAGGTCTGCTTCAATGTTACTATTTCCCTCTTAGAGGTTTCCAAAGTAAGAACAGGTCAGGTTTCAAACTGAGGCTGAGCTGTTGCACGTAAAGCACATGCAGAAAAAAAATCCTAAAATAGATCTTGCTTTTCTGACCTGGCTGTGTTTGATTGACTCTTCATTTTGGTTACATTAACAGCTGTCTTGGTGTCTTGTTTCTTATCTCCTGCATGCTGTCCTTTCCTTTTCTCACTAATGTGTTTTGTGTGAACTTGTAGCTGGAAAGATGGCCTTGCTTTCAACGCCCTTATCCATAGACACAGGCCTGATCTCCTTGACTATGCCAAGTTAGATGAGGTATTTCTTTAGCTGTAGCAGAGATTTTTAGTTACTGTGGCTTGTAGTTCTGTTTAAAAGGATGGGTGATGGAAATCTCCAATTATTCAGAAGCTGCTATGATTTTAAAGCAATCCTTTACCAGTGGAGCACTATTTACTCATGCACTTAGTACCAAGCACACAAATAGGAGGTGCTCATCACTCATTCATAAGCAAAGTGCTTTAACCTAGTCAATAGATCTCAATCTCACTTAGATTTACTATCTTTTTTACTTTGCTTTTCTGCATCTTATTTTCCCAGTCTCTCTCTATAGACACGGGCATTGTTCAGAGTGGCTATGACCAGTTAGCAGTTTGTGACTATGTCAAAATAATAACAGCATTAATGGCATGAACTGCCATTTCACATAGCATGTTTTCCCTCCAAGCTGATACGGGAAGGCTGCCTTAATGACAGCCCTAATCTGACACACTCTTTCATTGTCAGCAACAGCTGCCTGTAATGTAAGACACAAAATGTGTGCTCTCTTTCTGAACTGTGCTCACTACTTCCTTTCTCTTTCCTTCAAGAACCAAAATCTCAAAACCAGAGGAAGTGCTTGAATTTCCATAACCCTAAAATTTATAGAGCCATTACAGACTTTTATTTCCAAACTGGCAAGTTTTGCTCCTTCTGGAGGACAATTCTGTCTGTGCTTCCTTCTTCTCATGCATGCACCTAACCAGAAGAGAACTCAGTAGAAGTCATATCCCTGTGATGTACTGTATAGTGGGTATAAAACAGGCAGGGCTAACTCTGTGTTGAACAGTCTCGTTTAGCCTGCTGGTCCAGTGGCATTTAGTGTCTATATTGCTGCTGTGCTTCATGCAGAATTAGCTCAGAGTTGAGTGTACACTGCATATATTATCTGTGTTCACCTCCAGAACGTATTTCCAGCAGAGTTGTAGTGGTAGATAATAGCTTATTAAAGTTTTCTTTTGAAAACGTAGCAGCAGATGGACCAAAAGTTCATCTACCTAGACTCTGTTTTTTGAAGAACAATAGCTGTGACTCCAGTTTACAGTTTGGAAAAACAGAAGCTAAATTGTAGTGTACCTCCTCTAGTCTTCCTTCAAAGAAAAACTTCTATCTTTGACTCATTGTATTTTTTTTCTTTAATACAGGATGACCCCATAGGGAATATCAACCTTGCCATGGAAATTGCTGAAAAGCATTTGGATATCCCAAAGATGCTGGATGCAGAAGGTGGGAGTTATAGCTTACTGAAGTTTGTGTTACTCATAAGCAGGACACAGTAAAAATTGTTTTTTTTTCCTAGCAGATTTTCAGTATTCCTTTCATACAAATCATAATGTAGCAACCTGCTTCGTTTTCAAAAAATATTTTCATTCTTTTCCCCATGCACTGGATGTTTTCACTCACTTTTTGCTTCATTAGTTATTGTTTGTTAATGTTTGCATTTATTATAGTACTTTGGACCTTAACCTCAGCACATGGCCCCACTGTGTTAATTGAGGTAAAATGCAGGATCAAAGGTTAATCCTTGCCTTTAATAATTAAAATTTAATAAAGGGAAATATAACTGTTAGCAGCTAAGCATATTCAGTTTTTTAAATGTTTAAGCGAGGGGCCAAAAATAGAAATAGAAGTACAAAACTTTCAAAATATACTAACACATGCCTTGCCTCCTCTGAAAGGGAGCTCAGTTGAGGGAAGCTTTTTTTTTTATTTCAGTTGTAAACCCTTTATAGTGATACTTTCAACAAATAATTTGTGTGTCTCCAGTTATCTTGCGAGTTTCCTGAATTTCTTCAAGATAACCAAACTTTTGTACTCTGGGCAAAAAATGCTACCAAAACTATTGGAATTTGCCTACATTAGTTCAAAGCATTCTTCTCCAAGAGTGGAGATTCAGCTCTGGTGGCTTGTCAATAGAGCAGTGATAACATGAGAATTATCCAGAGCACTCAAACTGACTACACCTGCACCTCTTGAAGTCTTCATTCAGAAAGTTAGACAGGATGATTTGGAAAATCCAGGTTGTAACCTCTTCATTGAAGAGTAGTTTCACTTTCATGCTTTAAAACTAATTGTTTTCATCTTTTGAACTGCAATTCCCCTTTCAAGCACCACTTAATTATTTTGCTCTGAAATACTGTGCAAGGAATAAACAGAGAAGTGCTGTCTCCTTGCCATTGAGCAGCTTCTACTATCATTCTGCTTTCTACATTTTTTTTCTCTTCTCTTCATAGTCAATACAAGAAACCTTTTATTTTCCTCACCAGATTTTCTGCACATTCTATCCCTTATCTTACTATTCTCCTCTTGGCAGGGGATGAGGTAATGACATTATGTTTCTTCTAATACCCTCTAAGTGTTCATGGTCACTTTTTACTATCTTTACTTCCACTGTGCTCTCCACGGAAACTTTGCAAAGTTTTGTTCGCAGCTACATAAAGCAGATACAAAATCAGTAAATATATTGGTCCTGAACCTAGAAATCTCACTGTTAATGTTAGAAATTGTCCCCTCATTCCTGGGTCTTTTCAAGTCAGTATCTTCCCACTCCTTACATTGACATGAATCCTTGCAGCTGACACTAGAGTCATTCATTACACAGCCATAACTGCTGTAAAAACACCTTTTTCTGTCTTTCACTGTTAAGTATTGAAAAGGTCCGCTTTTACCCATGGATGCATACCTTGGTTGCACCCACTTTATATTTTCACTCTTTCCTGCCATGGTAGGGACAAAGCTATTAGCCAGCCAAGCTAAACCCTCCTGTGATTTATGCTGTTAACTAAAAAGATGGGCTGGCACAGGGACTGCAGAACTGCTACTATCCAAGCTTTTCTTAGCACAAAATGTATTTCTGGACTGCAGGAGTTGTACAGGTTTCCCATATAAGCCAGTACCCTGTCAGCCACAGGGACCCTGTGCTGATACTGTCTGCAGTTCTGGTCTGTGACTGTCAGTGGCTGTGTTTAGCTCTGCAATAATTGCAGTGATTCAGATGAAGTTGCTTTGGAGTGGCAGCGAAGCTGAACCCAGGAGATCTGCCAGCCATGCCATCTGCTTGGAAGTTTCCACAAACCAGAAGGTAGCAATACCCTTCTGTACAGTCTCAGCCTTCAGATGTTTTGCCATTTTTGGGAGAGTTGTATATTTTGTGTTTGCTGATTCCTAAAGCTTAGGTGGCTTTGCACTCATATCAGTAAACAGATGCAGCCTGAATAATTGTGTATTTATTTGGAATCCTTACAGCACTGAGGTGACACCATTAGCATAATCAGATGAAAGTACCTTGTGAGAATTTCTGAGCAGTTAACCCTCTTCTCTCCACACAGATGTAGTAAACACTGCCAGACCTGATGAAAGAGCCATTATGACTTATGTTTCCTGTTACTACCATGCATTTGCTGGTGCTCAGAAGGTGAGATTGTAGATGGATCAGATCTCATCCTTCACCTTCTGTCTTATTTCTTTCAGCAATTTTTCCTTTTCTGATCTTTTCCTCACTAGTTACTAGAGCAGCATCTTAGAGCTGAGCTCATTTCCTGTCACCTCTTTTCTCTGTGACCCGCTGTTTTGGTAGAGCCAGTAGTAGTCTATCCATTTGTTCCATAGAAACAAATCTTCCTGTCTCATCTTTCTGCATATTTACTAATAATATCCAGTAGGTTTTTGACAGCTGGTTACTGAATGGGATAGAGGATGATATTCCCTTTAAATTAACTTGTGTGCATTGATTTGAAGCCCCATTGAAAATGCAAGATGAAAATAAGCTCAGAGTGAAAAACAATTTCAATAGTAGAATGCCATCTTTCTTCTCTCTGCTGGATATTATTTCTGCTACAGATGTCAAAATCATCATAACATGCTCAGAAAATAAACCCTTCTCTTATGCTTTCAGGATTGTTTTTAAAATGTTAAATGCTTAATGGTAAGTACAAACAGCAACATCAAGTGATGCTACTATGCAAAACAGACACAGAAACATATATAGACATCTCAGACAAGCTCTGGAATCATGTCCTAAAGAAAAGAAGGAATACTCTAAAAAGTAAGGGGGTTTGGAGTTGGGCATACTTAAGGTATTGGTAATATAAGGAATACGGATATATAATGCTAAGGTTATAACTAATCCAGGTGCAACTTCCAGAGGACATCTCCCCAGACTGAAATGTAGTCTGCCTTTCCTGTGTCTTAGTCAAAACCCCCACAGTCTAAGTCACCAGACATACGTGTGCCAGTTCTTAAGCAGACAGTCCTGGTAAAATTAAGGTTACTCCCCCTGTGGCAATACTGCAGGATCAAGCTTATTAAAAAAATCCTCCTCTTTGTATGAGCTTATACTGGATTTTTAGTATACTTTATATTGCGTCAGCACCCCTCAATCTAACACTAAATTTATTAGAGCTTTGTAGAGCTTCTAGAATACAGAGCTATGGACAAGAAAACAGTAAGAAGGACATGAAGTTATGCATTTATTTATTCATCCTATTTTCTGCTCCCCAATTCCTTTTTTTCTTGTTTTATTTTAACTTCTCCCCCCTCTTGTAGATATTGTGAACACTCCCAAACCTGATGAGAGAGCTATCATGACATATGTGTCCTGCTTCTACCATGCTTTTGCTGGAGCAGAGCAGGTATTAATCAACTGTCCCTTCAGGTTGCTGTGTTTTTGATTGGTTGTTTCACATTTCCACTAGCTTATTTAAAAAAAACCCAACAAACTAATTTAGTACTATGTGGTTTTAATTAACATTTGCAAGTATTACTTGAGCACTAATATTTGTTTTTAACCAACTTTCAAACCTGTTTTAGTTAAATGTTGTGTAACAAGTTAACTTCTTTAATTTAAATAGACATTCTGTTTCTAATTTTGGGTCTTTATTTGGTAATTTTAAGGACCATTTCAGAAAAAATGTATTTGAAGATATTGTTACGTGGAGTTGTTGCTTGTTGCTACAACATCTTATGTGTTTACTGCATAACAGAATGTTTGACTTTTGGAGGCTGAGACTTACTCATGCTGAGTAGTAATTTAGGGCTAGAGTTTCAAAGATGCCAAAAGACACGGAAAGGCACAGAAGACATCCAACACAGTATTTGTGCCTGGTTCCCACTAAAGCCAACAGAATTATTTATGGATGAAAGTGCTAGTATAAAAGGCATGAACATTAGCAGCAGACCTGTCATTGGCGGGATTGTCACTTATAAATGTGGCATTTCCCACTCTTCTGCTTCATGCATTTCTAGCCTACAAATGGACATAACCCAACTTACGTTAAAAAAAAATAAAAAACCTTTAAAGTAGTTGATATTTTCTCTTCATCCTCAGGACTGAATTTCCCTTCCTGTCTGCTAGGTTGCCTATACCTTACCACAGCACAACTACGCTGTTGCACTCTCTGGCTTCTGGGTATGAAGGTTTTGCAATTCATGCAAAAGGGGAATTCCAAACACTCTGTAACACAGGAGTCTACATGGATATTTATTTGATTAGATACACTTCAGAGTCGTATTTGTGTGAAAGTATTGCTCTGTGATATCAAACTAGTAAATTTTAATTATGGCAGAGCTACACAGAGCCTTCACATATAAATTTGTCAGGAGGCATGAAAAGATTTGCTGTCAGTGGTTGAGCTGCACTTATTCTCAAGGGTGTATGTATATATGATATGCAGCTATACAGTGGTCTGAGACTCCTGCATCACATGTGGTGTCTTTCCAGTGTGGCTAACAAATCTAATACTTTTTGGATGTGATTTTAAAAAATAACCTAATAGGATATCTTTAAGACTTGCCTAAGTTATCTTTAAAAAGAAAAGATTTCTTAGACAACTATATAATAAGGCTTCATTGTACAACAAGAGGACCTCTGTGCTGATCCATGCCTCATTCAGGCCATTGGAATCTATGGCTGCAGGAGGGAAAATGAGTATCTAAGCAACCTAAGAGCACAAATGAACAACTATAAAAGAACGTGATCTTTTATTTGCAGCAGCCACATTCTCTCTTTCTCCAAGCCTATACCTTTCTCAAGAATGTGTTTATGAATATGTCCTGTTTATTTGCTGTGTCTTACAGGCTGAGACTGCAGCTAACCGGATCTGTAAGGTGCTTGCTGTGAATCAGGAAAATGAGAGGTTGATGGAAGAGTATGAGAGACTAGCAAGTGAGGTAAGGATACTGTATCTGTAACGTGGTGGCAATTATGTTTGTGAAATATTGAAAGCTGAAAGACTCATGCACTCTCTTCAAGACAGCAAAGTGGAGACACTGTAAGGGTGAATCTCATAGTGGCCGGTTACAAAGCCCAGTTGCCCAAGATACCAAGTTTCAGGTGATTCCTTTGCCACAGACTTCCTGTGACCTTTAGCAAGTCAGTCAATCTTGTTAATGTGCCCAAAAGGGTGTCTTGAGGATTGTCATCCGTCTGCCCCAAGACCAAGCTTCCTGTCTCTAATCTTTGAAGACAGCCATCCTTGACCACATGTGGAACATACCAGATCCTGTCACTCCAAGCAAGCCCATTGGCTTTGTGTACTGCAAAGCACACCTGGAGAGGGTCTGTTAGGTTGTTCACAATTCATCTGTGAGCATGGACAGCAGATGAATATACAGATGAATATGCTCCTCCTGTCCTTTCTTGTTTAATGGCAAATCTGCTGAGCAGGACTACAGATATACAGTGCACGTGAGAGCTTTCTTATCTTTTATGCATAACCTGCAAAAACATACTGAGATCACAGCACTACTTTCTGTATCTAAATTTGCACTAATGGCGTCCGAGTGAAGATTTTTATATGACTTGAGGCTGGTTTCTGTCCTGATCCCATAACTATGACTACCTGAAAAAACAAGACCAATACTTTTGAAAGTATGATACTGGGTAACTCAGATTTTGAGTAATTAGAGACACCTTACATGTGTCTTAATCTTTCTGAAAATCAGGGTATTTCTAGAAATACCTAGAATATCTGGGCAAATTTACTATAAAAGTATTGTTCAGCTTTGAATATCTTGTGCTTACTCACCATTAAGGCATCAGTACCAACTGAAGTCAATAATATTAAAATGGAACAAACTTAATTAAGATTTGTATGTTCAATATAGTCTTTTTTTTTGTTGTTTTTTATTGTTTTTTAAATTGCCTTTATTTGACTTGTTTATGTTGGCTTGAAAGCTTTTAGAATGGATTCGCCGGACAATTCCTTGGCTGGAAAACAGGACCCCAGAAAAAACAATGCAGGCTATGCAGAAGAAATTAGAGGATTTCCGGGACTACCGCCGCAAACACAAACCTCCCAAAGTCCAAGAGAAATGTCAGCTGGAGATCAATTTCAACACCCTGCAGACAAAACTGAGAATCAGCAATCGACCAGCTTTCATGCCATCAGAGGGGAAAATGGTTTCAGTAAGTAAAGGAGGCATCAATATTCTGTTTGCTTTATCAGTGATCTTCCAAAAATGTCAACGTGAAGGATTGAAAGGCCATTCTAAGTTATCTTCAGAAACATCAGTTTGTTAGACTTTTTCAATACCAAGCATTTTTTACATATTCCCTTTCATTCTAGAATCTTGCTTTCTAATTAGCATGCTCCTGCCTCTTTGAAGGCTTTCACAAAAGCAAATTACCTGGAGATACAAAACGATATAGAGCTTCCTTTGGCAGTGTTATCAATACTCCTGTATCAGTGAGGCCAATGATTGTTTATTTAAGCAAAACTCAGTGGTTTCATTGACATTTTAGTCATCAAACTTAAACAAACAGACATTGCTCAATACATGTTTCTGCTTTTTTCTATTCTGCTTTTTTTCTTATGTCTATGAAGATAAGAATAGTCAGTACCAAGAATTCTCATCTGCTGATAAGTACTGTGACTTGACTGTGGGTCAAAACATTTCCTGTTGGACATAGCAAACTTGTTTCTGTACTCTATTCTATCATTGTGTTTTGGTTTCTCAGATGTCATAAACAAAAAAAAATTGCTCTGTCTGAAAAGGGCCATTTTCCACTCCCTGTATGCAGGAAATAAGGGCCCTGTTGCTTCAGTTTCACATTCATGTGTTTGAGTTTGCGAGGAAGCTCAGAAAACTTTGTGTACTACAGAAGGTGAAATGAATTTGTGTTCCAGGTAAAATACGCAGCAAATCCTCTTGATACTAATTACTTTGCCATTGTCAACTTGTGAAAGCAAAGCACTTTCATTACAATAACAGATAGGCATATCATAAAAGAACACACACATTGTCAAATGGGAGGTAAAAGCAATATATTGTGAAGACATTGGACATGTAGCCATGCTTAGAAACCATTTCTATAGGGGCTTCTTTCATGATCCCACCTGAATACAACACACTATGAGGAGCAGATGTCTGCACTAAAAGACAACTGCCTCACAACATTTTCTCTGATTCTGTGATTTTACAAAATTTGAACATAAAAACTTCTCTTTTTGAAGCCAAATAGTGAATGAATCAAAAATCTGTAAATTTAGATAAAAAGAGATTATAGTTTCATCCATCTCTCCCATGTATTCTCTTCATAGGATATTGCCGGCGCTTGGCAGAGACTTGAACAAGCTGAGAAAGGCTATGAAGAGTGGCTGCTGAATGAGATACGACGACTGGAAAGACTTGAACACTTGGCTGAGAAATTTAGGCAGAAGGCTTCCACTCATGAACAGTGGGCATATGGTGAGGAGAGATGCCTTTTAACGTTTTTAGTATTTTAATGTTCAAAGTTGAACTGTCAGTGCTGAGTGTTTGCCAGCCATGAACTCACTCATAAGTAGTTTGGAGAATTTCAGACAATCTAAAATAATAACAGATAAAATGTCAGGTTTTGTTGACTGTAGTCACAATCCTACCTTGTTGGCATGTTGCTAATGAGATGTAACTGTAAAAATCATGCTTGAGGTAGTGAGTCAAACTTAAAGGGAATATTCTGCATTTGAATAGAGGCCATTACTGCTAATGTATTCCTACGTAGTTGTACACCCGCAATCCAACCAGGAATGCAGTGATACTGCTGGTTGAGTGTGAAATTGTTAACGGAGGTATTCTGAGTTTATTATTATTTGGTCATCATGATGTTCTGAATAGTCCAGATAAACTACATGATAATAGACTCGTGTCTGCTTTGCTTCAAACCCTGGATTACACGCCATTTATAGTTCTGGCTTTTAATGGTAACCTAACCTTACCTGTAGTTGTGACACCCGTAGGACCATACAGGGGCATTCAGTTTTGTTGGGGACTATTAAACATGGGTCTGCTCTATCATCCTGATGACTGTCTTGCTGTTTCTGCCATGCTTCTGGCTTTTTCCAGCCAGATTCTTTTGACACTGTGAAAGTGAATCAGACTCCATCCTCTAACAGTTGCTGGAAGCATGCAAGGCTGTAAATGGCTGCCAAGCAGATACTAGAAGGGAAACTACAGCGTTTATCAGCCCTGAGAGCCTATTTTCTGAGCATAAACTACCCATAGTGACAAGTTATAGCTGTTGTGTAGGGAAAACTTCACATAGGCTGGTATACAGCAAGTGAAACAGTAGTTGCTTCTGGCTCTAGGATTCACAGAGCTGTAAATGCCATGTGGTGAGTGCAGCTGCAGGGCCTGTCTCTGTGGATTCAGTTGTCCAACACAGGCATACTGAGCAGCAGTATTTCAGTTTCTACTTAATCTTTGCTTCTCTAGCCTTTGTAGATAAGTTGGCCTTTTCCACTCAGAATTCAGTGTTCGATACAAAAGGCAGTCACACATCTCAGGGTTGGTTTTTTTTAAGTGCTGAAATGAATAATGAATTGAAGGCAGAACATAAAAAAGAGTAACAGATAATTAGTAAGAGTGAAGCTGAGCATAGCAGTGTGATTTCTGGTTTTGTAAGTCTATTCTACAAAAACTTATCACAGTGGTTTAGAGATACAGTTTTTGCTAATATACCATTTTTATGCCAGTTTCTCCAGCAATGTAATACTCGCTATTTTAGACCTGCATTAGCAGACTATGCAAAAATCAAGACATTACTGTGAGAACTTTAAAAATATATGTTTCTAATTAACATGTGCTGACAATTTTCTGCTGTTTTCAGTGGGGGTGAGATTTCATTTCATACATATAATTTTCACCATGCCTCAACTAAAAAGTTGATTAAATTTGCAATTTTTTTAACAAATAAATTAGTAAAAAGAGAGTAATATTTTAACTTCCTCTTTCAGGCAAAGAGCAGACCTTGCTTCAGAAGGATTATGAGTCTGCCTCTCTGACAGAAGTCCGTGCCATGTTAAGGAAACATGAAGCTTTTGAGAGCGATTTGGCTGCTCACCAGGACAGGGTGGAACAGATCGCTGCCATTGCCCAGGAGCTGAAGTATGTTCCATTTAAAGGCTTGCAGCTGCTGACATTTAACTTTGCGATAAACTCTTTCCAATGAATTTGATAGTGTCATAGGTACCAACGTAGGAATTCCAGACATAGCTTCATAAGTATATTATCTGAGCTGGTCACTGAGACCTTTCCCTCATCTCCCCCTTACCCCCAACCAAATATAGATATTCAACTGACCAAAATTATTTGAAAACAAACATTTTCAACTTGACTTCACAGTAATCTTTTAGCATTAGCTCTACCCACGAGTCCATTGTGGGTTGATGGGAATCCTGGAGGTGTTTATTCTTCAGTTCATATGGTCTGCTGAGAGGTATTGGCTATGAGTTGTTTAACTTAGAAAATGTTTTCATTTACAAAAATTATAGATCAAGTATCTTCACAAGTATATTGGTCCTTTCAAAAGGCTTCACATTCCTATATTATCTCTATATTAGTGGGTAATGCACTGACTTTCCTGCAGATTTAATTGTCTCTAATATGCTTATTTTCACAATTTCTTGATATTATATTTGGAAGTGCCATTGTCTCCATTTTACAGAAGGGACAGTGGGGCATATGGAAACTAAATAACTTGCTCAGGGTTGCACAAGGAATCGAGCACACACAACGCTCTCCTATAGGAGAGCTAGAGTTTTCACCCACCGTTCCATCAATTTAGCCACCAACGCTTGCTCTTCCAGCATATTATGTCCAGAGAAAACACAGCCAAAGCTGTGAACAACTCTGTGAACAAAGCTGAGAACAACTCTGCAACACATTTAGGCTACATCTGTGTTGTTGACATCAGCTGCATAGGTCAGCAGCATGAAAAGTCAAGGCTCTGGACTGACTCCTTATGGCAGCAAAGTCCTGAGGGTTGTTTAAGTAAGTCTGGCTAAATTCTGTCCCTGTTGGTGGAGCTTGCTTATGTTTGTGGGAAGGTTGTTAATTCACCTGCGTGAAGCACAGTTTTGTGAGCTCTGCCCACACTGATAGGACTGTAGCACTACGTACAGATGTCCCTGTTTGGGTAAAGCCATCTTGGTGTCAACACCAAGGTAAGCACATTTGATTTTATCACCTTATGCAGTTAATTTCAGAGGCTTTGTACTGTAAATCAGTGGTGCCACTCCTGGTCTTGGCAGTTTGGCACTCACTGTATAAATCTGTAAAGCCAACAGGAATAAATGTGCAGTAGTGGTTGAAACAGGAGCCAAGATCAAAATTCTCAGATTCCTGCCCTTGGCTTCAGCTCTCCAAGTTTCAATTTCTCACCTTGAACAAGCAGAACAGTTACTGCTCAGAAATCAAGTCTTAGAAACATGCCCTTTTGTCACTTCGTAAAGGACCACGACTCATAAACAGCTCCATATTCATTAGCAATTTAAAAATCAGAGACTTGTCTAAAAAATGTAGTTCATATCTGATAGCAGCAGCACTTACAGTAATTGTGTAATTCAAATGGATTTAAAAGAAAAAACCCATCTTCAAGATTATTTAAAGGAACAAAAATAAAGCACAGTGGACAGAGTAAGTACTGTGTTTCGGTTAATGTGAAAGAAATCAGAAAAAACCACAGAGAATGGAGATTGCCCTGAATATGCGAGCTTATGAAACATCTTCTGGCATGCCTTGATCTTTGTTGTGGAGTTATTTCATAGAATGGCTTGGGTTGGAAGGGACCTTAATGATCATTTCGTTCCAAGACCCCTACCATGGACAGGGACATCTTCCACTAGATCACGTTCAAAGCCTCATACAAGCTTGCCTTGAACACCTCCAGGAATGGGGCATCCACAGCTTCTCTGGGCAACCTGTTCCAGTGCCTCAGCACCCTCACAGTAAAGAATTTCTGTCTAATATCCAGTCTAAACCTGCCCTCTTGCTGTTTAAAGCCATTCCCCCTTGTCCTCATTAAAAGTCCCTTTCCAGCTCTCTTGTAAGTCCCCTTTAGGCATTGGAAGGCTGCTATAAGGTCTCCCCAAAACCTCCTCTTCTTTAGGCTGGACAGCCCCAACTCTCTCAGCCTGTCTTCTTGGGGGAGATGCTCCACCCCTCTGATCATTTTTGTGTCCCTTCTCTGGACCCACTCCAACAGGTCCATGTCTTTTCTGGAGGCCCCAGAGCTGGATGCAAGCGGGGTCTCACCAGAGCAGAGCAGAGCAGAGAAGAGCAGAGGGAGAGAATCTCCTCCCTCGCCCTGCTGCCCATGCTGCTTTGGATGCAGCCCAGGACTCCTTTGGCTTTCTGGGCTGCTAGTGCATATTGCTGGGTTGTATTTAGCTTCTTGTCAACCAACATCCCCAAGTCCTTCCCCCCAGGGCTGCTCTCAATCCATTCTCTACTCAGCCTGTATTTCTGCTTGGGATTGCCCCGAGATTTGCTTCTCTTTATACTAAAGAAAGTTTCTGTAACACCTCATCATTGCTAATTCAGCTTCAGCTTTATGAATTATGAGAAACTTTGGGAATGTAGTATACATAGCACAGCATCTACTTACCAGTGTTTTGAACCCTCTGTCCTTTACCTCTGGTGACGCCAATGAACACTGTATCCTGTCTATTTTGGGATTGTCTCTTCTCAGTTGTTTCAGTAATTTGCTGTGTGAAGTTAAACAAGTTATTTGTGGCCTGAGCTGCAAAGGTGCTGAAAGCTGATTGCATTTAGAGATGCTCTAATTTGACTTCTCTGCTTCTCCATACAATGGGGCTATCAGTGCCTGATTTTTCACTGTGACTTTGTAGCTCAGTTAGGCTTAATGCCCATGGAGAACACTGAATGAAAGGTCATAAAGGTCAGGTTTTATCACTGGCTGCAAGCAAATGGGCAGCTTCTATTTAAATACAGATTTTAATTATTTATATGTAATTCCTCACACAATAAAAATATGGAGGAAAATGCTAATTTCTTTCTTAATCTGTATTTTTAAAGAAGGATTAATGTCTGAATGCTAAGAAGTGTGCACCTGATACAAAACCTGTTGAATGTGGGTATTTCTTTCTTGATTTTTGTTTGTTTGGTTGGTTGGTTGGTGAGTTGGTTGTTTTTTTCCTCATCGCTGGAGCAGGCCCTTACAGAAACCATCATCATCTGTGTCTAAATTCCAAGTCAGTACACCTCCATGTTTTGTTTTAGTCAGTCTCTTGGATGCCTAATGTTGCAATTTCAAAAGAAAACTATTGCTGTATGACCTTGAACGCTAGTAGTTACAGTTTNAACCTGTTGAATGTGGGTATTTCTTTCCTAATTTTTGTTTGTTTGTTTGGTTGGTGAGTTGGTTGTTTTTTTCCTCATCGCTGGAGCAGGCCCTTACAGAAACCATCATCATCTGTGTCTAAATTCCAAGTCAGTACACCTCCATGTTTTGTTTTAGTCAGTCTCTTGGATGCCTAATGTTGCAATTTCAAAAGAAAACTATTGCTGTATGACCTTGAACGCTAGTAGTTACAGTTTCCTGTCTGTCCTGGTATTTTCTGCTGCAGCAGCTCAGTCCACTTTGTGCTTAAGCTTAAAGTTGCTACAAGCTTGTTGACTGTTGCTATTTAGATAGAGGATTTATGTGTATATGCAAACAGGTGATTCCAGCCAGGATGCTGCTATAAGATTGTTGTGTTCCCAGCCTGTATAGACTTAGATATTCCTTGGCAAAGAGGCATGACAGGGCTTGGATAGGGCTTTATACAAAGCTGAAGGGGGACAGGCATTTCTAAAATCAGATTTGCCATTTATGACATAGCAAATTCTCACTTGAGTGAGCTGTACTATGAAAACCCATATTAATTTATGATCTTATGTGCTCATTTCAGTGTTTCCAATCACCAAGGCAAAATTTTTGGAAGGTAGTTTCTTGTATATCCATCACTTCTAGTATAGTGACTGATTTTCAGCCAAGCAGACCATTTTCTGTAACACTGATTTGAGAGTCATCTTGATTCTGGAGACCTGGGCTCAAATTGTGCTTACGTGCATGGTTAACATGAGCCTTGTTCTGAAGCACTGCTAAAACATGTTGCTCAGCAGATTATTTTTGTGGCACTATCACTGTTCCTAAAGTGAGCTCACACTTAAGTGCTTCTCTGGATCAGGTCAAAATTTCACTAAATTTTTAATTTTTGACAGATAAGATTGAATTACCTGTAAGATCAATAGCGATAACTTAATGATTTTTAAATTCCAAAGGCTGTAGGTTTCAAATGGCCAAACAAATAGAAAGATTGTTCTTTTAGAAGGTCTGTAACACATGAGAAGCAGTACTTCATGCAATGCAAAGCACAAATTTTTACAAAATGTAAATCTAGTCTCTTCAATGTTAGGAAAGATACAAAAATTAATGGGACAGGGAACATAAGCCTGTGCTTTATTTCCAAGTAATTAATCTCTGATGAGTTATTACTTCTTGTGCTCCTGCTTTGAGCAGGAAAATATTCTTTGATACCTATAATACACTTATTTGAAGTAAGCAATAGCAGGCTGAGAAAGGTAGTGGAGCTACACTGTTTAATGCCACTTGGTAAACTAACTTAGGATTTGTGACTCATGGGTGCCCTTTTTAAAAGTTGTTTTGATATTATTCTTCTACATATTTGTCCACAGCATATATCCCTGGAAGGAATAGGATAGTAGAGATCTTAGGCGAATGACTCAATCTCCCTGGCAGAGCTTGTGGAGGAAGGTGGCATATCACCTTCCAGGACTTTGACCACAGCTAGTACAATCAGTCCCTCACTTTCATGGAAGGACACCTGCCCTTACCCTAATCGACAGAAGGAGATAAGTGATCCATTGAAGCAAAAATAAAATTTGCTCACTCAGGAACACAATCTAATAATCTTAATATGCTATAATGAAAAAAACCCAATTTTCAGCCAAAAACTCATGACAGCAAAATAAATATCAGCCTGTTTCATCCAAGACTCTATGCTCCTGACTTAAAATTTCTTAGCAGATAGGTGGCTTTTGCTGTGTCCCTTGAAGGCTGACGAAAAGGTTTCCAAAGAAAGAAGCAAGTTTTCGAATTAAGGAGCCCTTGTATAGTATGACTTGCTGGCAGCTTTCTCCTTACATACGAGAGTTTACTTTCACAATTTTGGGTTGTTTTTTTTTTATTTTTTAAAATGGTTAGGAGGATTGGATTAGAGAATACCTAGGCAAACTTGACATCTACAAGTCCACGGGCTCTGATGGGCTGCATCCATGAGTGCTAAAAGAACTGTTGGATATCATAGTGAGGCTGCTCAGGATCATCTTTGAAAGGCCATGGCACTCAGAAGAGGTGCCTGAGGACTGGAAGAAAACAAAGGTCACCCCAGTCTTTAAAAAGTGCAAGAAGGAGGACTCAGGGAACTACCAGCCAGTAGTTCCAGCATCATCTCAATCCCTGGAAAAGTGATGGAGTGTCTGATTCTGGAGGCCATCTCTAGCCACAGGGAAGATGAGAAGGTGATCAGGACCTGATTGCCTTCTACAATGAGTCAACTACCTATATAGATGAAGGGAGAGCAGTGGATATTGTCTACCTCAACTTTAGTGAGGCTTTCAACACTGTCTCTCGCAGCATCCTCATAGGCAAAGTCAGGAAGTGTGGGCTGGATGAGTGGACAGTGAGGTGGATTCAGAACTGGCTGAATGGCAGATCCCAGAGGGTCGTACCCAGTGGTCAAGTTGAAGGCCTGTCACTTGTGGTGTCCCCCAAGGTTCAGTACTGGGCCCAGTGTTGTTTACCTTGTTCATCAGTGACTCAGATGAAGGGGCAGATGCCTCCTCAGCAGGTTCACTGACAACACAAAGCAGAGAGGAGGGGCCAATACCCCAGAGGGCTGTGCAGCCCTTCAGAATGACCTTGACAGGTTGGAGAGATTGGCAGAGAAGAACTGACTGAACTTTAACAAAGGCACGTGCAGGGTCCTGCATCTGGGGCGGAATAACGCCTGCACCAGCACAGGTTGAGGGCTGATCTGCTGGAAAGCAGCTCTGTGGAGAAGATCCTGGTGGACAACAAGCTGTCCAAGAGCCAGCAGTGCCCTTGTGGCCAAGAAGGCCTGGGATGCATTAGGAAGAGCACTGCCAGCAGGTCAAGGGAGCTGATCCTGCCCCTCTGCTCAGCCCTGGTGAGGACACATCTGCAGTGCTGTGTCCAGTTCTGGCATCCTCAGTACAAGAGAGACATGGAGCTCCTGCAGCAGGTCCAGTGGAGGGATACAGAGATGATGAGGGGACTAGAACATCTCTCTTATGAGGAAAGGCTGAGGGAGCTGTGTCTGTTCAGCCTCAAGAAGAGATGACTGAGAAGGGACCTCATCAATGTCTACCAGTATGTAAGGAGAGGGTGCCAAGAGGGTGGAGCCAAGCTCTTCTCGGTGGGGCCGAGCAATAGGACAAGAGGCAACAGGCAGAAACTGATGCACAGGAAATTCCATCTGAATATGAGTAAGAACTTTACTGTGAGGGTGACTGAGCACTGGAACAGATTGTCTGGAGAGGCTGTGGGTCTCCCTTACTGGAGATATTTAAGAATGGCCTGGCCTCAATCCTGTGCCATATGCTCTAGATGACCCTGCTTAAGCAGAGAGGTTGGACCAGATGACCCCCTGTGGTCCCTTCCAACCTGACCCACTCTGTGATTCTGTAATTCTGTCATTCTGTTATGGTATTTTTTTTTACCTGTTTTGCCATTCTTCGCTTTCAACACTCAATTGATTGCAGTACATCTGAAGCTTCTTTTACACAGAATGCTTCTCATGCTTCTCAGGTTTATCCCAAACCAGATTGCTCTGACTGGGCTTAGAAGAGGAAACATGAACACTGCCCCTGGCCTACAGAGCTTCTGGCTTCCAGCCTCTGGCTTCACAGAGGAAAGCTGCCTCTGTTCTCATTTTGTCCTCTGTGATTCTCTGTGTTACTGGCAGTGTGATCTGTACATTCCTCTTGCCAACTGCCTAGAGAAGAATGCTCAAAAAAAGGGGAATAAATTCTATCTGCATTTACTGTCTTGTTCAAGCCTCAAAGTAAATCTTAGATTCATATTGCCGTGTGTCAGGTATTTACAGTCTCTGCAACGTTTAGTACTGGGCAGAGTGTTCTGAAGCAGAAGCCAAGAGCTAAATTCAATGGATGGTAATACACCAATAAAAGTGAGTTTCCAAAATGTCAAGCACATGTATTATGGATGGCTATCATCTGCCACCAAGATCAAAAGTTCAGTTTGAAGCAGTCAGTGCAGAATCGCAGGACAGAGCCTTAAAAATTTATTCCAGTCTCAGGTACAATAGTAAGTTGTTTCCTGTCAGGATAATATCAGCCTAATAAGCAGGTGAAAAAGCAATGGTAACTGCTATCCTTTGTGAATACACTGATTCATGCTGCTGGCATATGTGGGTCTGGAGATCCCTGTTCTCTGAACCAGATAGCTCTGGGGTGTAGATCTGCGAGGAGTTCCTAGACAGGAAGATGAAAATTGTTCTCTGCGCCCCAGATCTAGGCAGCCCCTATTAGTATTGCTAGGCTTGTGAGAGGTTATGCTTTGAATGCAACCTGATGTATGTTTCTCAGTTAAATAATTTCAAAGCATATAAGGAAAGGATCATTGGATTATTCAAAACAAAATGGATATTTCAGGCCAATTAATTTAAAACCAATCTTGGCAAACTTGATAAAGACCAAGACTGAAGCATGCTGGCCATCAGGGGATCGAATTGCTTGTGTCACAGGGATAGCTAAGACAAAGATGCTTGGACACCTTAATTGTCTTTAATACCTGGATGTCACTTGATTTTTCTCAGAACACAGGAAATTGATCCTGTTCCTGTGCTGTGCTTCTCAAAATGCTGAATGCCTAAACACAATGTCTATACTGCAACACTTGCTTACCTTAGGAGAAATATTGCAAAAAAGAGGGGAATAATTGCTGAGGGCCAGTGGAAGCGTGGACAGTGCAACTGCTTCTCTCTTTCAAAAAGTCACACAGATTTTTGTCTTTGCTCTTTCTTAGTGAACTGGACTACCACGATGCTGCAAGTGTCAATGATAGATGTCAAAAGATATGTGACCAATGGGACAGCCTGGGAACACTCACTCAGAAAAGGAGAGAGGCACTGGAGGTAAACCATATAACAAGGATCAGCAGCTCAGCTGAGGCAGGGAGAGGGAAATGAACCCTTTATTTTAGATCTGGAAATGGTGCCATTGAGTATCCACTTTGGAATCCAAATAGCAATAAACCCTTTCCTCAGATCTCCATTTTGTTTTGGTATGGTTACTTTTGCAGACAGACTGAATTGCTCAGAGTAGACTTGACAGTCCTGAGCTCCCAGGGACAGTTCTAAAGCAGCAACAAATGGCATGTGGTTTGTAGCACCCCTCTGTGGGAATCTGATGTCCAGCAAGGCTAAAAAAAGCTATTGGTTAGTTATGTTTTCATACTAGCCTGAATTTGCAGTCTCGCATGCTTTTCTGTTCAGCAGTGGGTTAATTTTTGAGTGAGTATTCCAAAGCACTGAGATACTTTGCAAAGCCTTGTTCCTTAGGAAAAGAGGAAGTCACACACATAAATGCCAAGGTGGGAAACATATGTGTAATTCTTCCTTTTTGTACTTACAAGAAATTACTAAATCAAAATTAGCAGATTATAAATCATTTGCAGATAGATCCCAATAACAAAAATATTTAAAATATCAATAGATACACTTCAAAGGCATACACCCACCCCTTTTAATGTGTTGGATATGAGAGTACTTTTACTGCAATTAGTCCTATTGCCTTGAGTGAGAATCCTTAAAGCAGGTGGTGAAATCAATCAGTGCAATCAAATGCTTTTGAAAAGATGAGGCATGACTTTGTATATGGGTGGGTATGTGTGTGGAGCTAGATCTTGCCCTAATAACAAAAGAATGCATTTTCCCAACCTGTACAGAGGACGGAGAAATTGCTCGAAACAATCGATCAGCTTCACCTGGAGTTTGCCAAAAGAGCTGCTCCTTTTAACAACTGGATGGAAGGTGCTATGGAAGACCTACAGGACATGTTCATTGTTCATAGCATAGAGGAAATTCAGGTAAATGGTTATCTGGGTTTTTTTTGGCTTAAAGTCATAGGGAAAACAAGAAAGGAAGATTTTCCTTCTGGGAAAGTAGAATTCATGTAAGAAACCCCCCAAATCTGTCTTAATGTTTGCTTTGTGATAGGCCATGTCTGTTCTATTACAAATAGGTTTCTTTGCTGGTATGAAAGCATATTCCAGAGATTATGGAAAAAATGATGGTCCTGATAAAATCAATGAGGGCTGTTTCATGAACGTATCTAAATGTACTATTTCCTGTATCTACACCCAGTAGCTGGATGTTTGAGAGCCTGAGAGAGGAGCTGTGCTTATTTACAGCAGATCTTGCAGATGTCGGAAGAAATGTTAAAGTTTTCATGCTTTCCCTCTGTTTCTGATTTTAGAGTTTAATCTCTGCACATGATCAATTTAAAGCTACTTTGCCAGAGGCAGATGGTGAACGACAGGCCATCCTGTCAATCCAGAATGAAGTTGAAAAAGTCATCCAGAGTTACAGCATGAGAATAAGTGCAACCAATCCTTACAGCACTGTTACAGTCGAAGAGATTCGTAGCAAGTGGGAAAAGGTAATGTATGCTAAACTGCTAAATATGAAAAGGACATTGTAACACAGTATTCCAGTTTGGAAATACTGAGAATATTCAGAGAACTTTACAATAAATCTCTAAATTATTTTAGATCAGATGCCAGAATGAATTTCTACAGTACCTTATGCTCTCCCTTATGTTTGCCAGGCCTGCTTCACAATATCCCTTGCTCCCGTCACGCAATATTACCTATGTCTCTTTGGCTTTCTGCCAGGGCAAGAGAAGCATGTGCTGAGGCTAGTGCAGAGCTGGTCCCTGGCCAGGGGTGCTGTTAAAAGAACAGAAAATGATTGGATTCTTTCTCTTAGTATAAAAAGTAATTTTTGTGTTTCTTCTACCCAGATGCTGCTTTTCAAAAATGTATAAAATCAGCATCTTTGGGGCCATTAATGTTTCTTTCCAATTAGATTAAAATTGGCATTAGCAACTGAAAAGTACTGGGAAGGGATCAAAGAGAGGCTCTTAAAGCAGTCACATAAACTTCATTTCATTAGGAACCAAGACAGATAAAAAGCTGCAGGTAAATGATTGTGTAAAATGTAGAATTACAAAAACTTACATGGACAAGAACACACCCTCAGTGGGTTATAAAAACCAAGCAGTAAGGACTAAGGTTGGAATCAACATGGTCAGTTCAGAAGGGTAAGCCAAACAAAAGCATTTGCAATGAACTAGAGACCTTCATATGTGCATGATGGACAGAACACGTCTCATGTTATCCTATTGCATGGATGTGCTCAAATAAACTGTTTTGCACTGACAGTTCTAAGAACAATTAGTTAGAGATTGAAAAATCACCTTTGTTTTTCAAAAGGAAAACAAAGTAACTGCTCTAAGAGCAGTTAAAGTGAAATAATTGTCTCAAACTTGAGTCCAGACAGAGGTGAGAATTTCTTCTCTCTGCATGTCAGTCTCTCTGGTCAGGCTGCCCAAGACCATGTTACAAAATTCTTATGTTAGTACGCAATTTGTAACTAAAATGGTGGTCATTCTGGCTTGTCCTTCTGATATTGACCTTCAGACCAATAATGAATATTAGCAGCTGTAGACTTATTTGTTCCATTTGTTTTTAAACTATTCAGTTTTGCCTACTCACCTTTAGTGCTTTCCCACTGTAACAGGTGAAGCAGCTGGTGCCTCAGAGGGATCAATCCTTGCAGGAGGAATTAGCCCGCCAGCACGCCAACGAGCGCCTGCGCCGCCAGTTTGCTGCTCAGGCCAATGTCATTGGGCCATGGATCCAGACCAAGATGGAGGTGAGTGTCAGACCCTCATGCAGAAGCTGACGAACAACGTGATTTATAATTTTTTTACCTCTACTTTATATACAGGGCAAGAGCAAAGTCAGTGACAGTTCACCAGCTGTTTGATCCTAAACTATTTAGCACCTGTTAAGGTTATTCTTAAAACTGTGGAACCTTGTACAAGTGGTACCTTGATGGTGACCAGGAGATTCAGCTTTGAAAAATCGATCACTAAACAATTTCAGTTTAGCTTCTGCTTTTTGTAGAAAAGATACCAGGTTCAGTGGGGTCTCAATACTAATTCCAGACATAAATGTGACACATTTCTTTTGAAATGTGTTTTCTACTGTAAAACTACTAATCTCCACTGTATGAAGGTTTTATTACTATTGCTTCTTAGTATAAAAAATACAACATATTTATGTGCACGTTGGTCAAATTAGCACATCTGAAGCTTAAATTCTGTGGGACTGGGGGGTGTCTTTGTTTCTTTTGACAGGAAATTGCCCGCAGTTCTATTGAAATGACAGGGCCTTTGGAGGACCAGATGAATCAGCTGAAGCAATATGAGCACAATATCATTAATTATAAACACAATATTGACAAACTGGAAGGAGATCATCAGCTTATACAAGAAGCCCTGGTGTTTGACAATAAGCACACCAACTATACCATGGAGGTAGCCATTTACTCCCTTTTGTATTTATTAGTTTATTCTGTCCTCTTGTGCTGTGTCACTGCCTTCCTGGATTTCAGGAGACTGCCACAGAAGATGGAATTTGGCAGGCTTTCTGATAGTCTCATAAGACTTGTTTCATTTTCATTTATTTTCACTTTAAGTGAAGAAGTACCCATTTAGAAACCAGTTTTGTATTTTTCTGAAGGCCATTTGTATTTTTAGTGATCCTTGGTCATGATACAGAGTTAGTGGTATGGCAAAAAGTATCACATAAATATTTAGAGCTGTTTTTTTTCTCACTGTACTTTTTATACTCTTAGAGGAATATATTTGATTCTGTAATAACTCAGTATTTTCTCTCTCATAGCACATCCGTGTTGGATGGGAGCTCCTACTTACCACCATTGCTCGAACTATCAATGAGGTTGAGACTCAGATCCTCACAAGAGATGCCAAGGGTATCACCCAGGAACAAATGAATGACTTCAGAGCATCATTCAATCATTTTGACAGGGTACAGTACTCCCGCTTTTTCTCAACTAGCAATATTTATTCTTCCCAAAAGTGAGGTTCTTCTCATTCCAAGCGTAAGCCTTTTAAAAAACCTGCAAATGCAGTAGCAATGGGCTCTTTTTAAAAGAGAAAAAAAGATCAGTTTGGGAAGAATTTACAGCCTTATAAAGTTATAGGATGGCTTGGGTTGGAAGAGACTTTAAAGATCACCTAGTTCCACTCTCCCCACCCTGGGCAGAGTTGCCATCCACTAGATCACATTGCTCAGGGCCCTCCACAGCCTAGTAGCATTGTACACATAAATCAAAGATTAATTTTTGCTTTTTAAATGTAATGCAGAATTATAGCTCTGCTAATATGGTTTAGTATTTGTTCAAATAATAAGCAGAACTGCATAAATCTGTGTGTTTTGGAAAATAACATGGCCCTTTATTTTAAGACAGTACAGCATGTTCTAAGTACTTGCTGTTGCTTCCATCTCATTAAAATTAGCTCTAATCTGTATTACAGAGGTTTTTTTCCACTTTGAATCACAACTTGTCTCTCTAGAAATATATTTGTAGGGAATATAGTTGGGACACTTACAGCTGTCCAGGAATATCCTTTGTTTTTCTGGCTGTATGTGGGAAATAAGAGGCTGTTATTTTTTTTAGTTATCTAAATACAGATGAATAAAAAAGTAGGAAGGAAAACACTACTGTGAAGAAACAACTCACTTCTGTGAGTTATGCAGTATTCATGGACAGAGTGTTATAAAGATAACTATTGATAGACACAATAGCAAAATATATGCAGATGGGGATCAGACATTTGCAGTTGGAGAACAATGTGAACATGAGTTAGTTCTGATGGCTCTGTGCTCACATGAACCCACCTTTAAAACCAAGTTCACAGTTCAAATACTAAAAAAGCTTATCATAATGCAGCACCAGTCTGCTGGGTCAGCTCCTTCAAATAACTTCAGGCTACAGCAAAATGCCACTTTCTTTTTACTGTTTGTCCAGCTCTACTCAAATTGGTTGCCCATACCTGCACTTGCACTTGATATGGATTGGATGCTGACAGTCACAGTTTACTAAATCTTCTTTAGAATACCCCTAACTGTTTAGGAGGAAGACCAGAACTGTCAAACCTCTGCTTTCTGAAGAAACACACAAGCATAGGGCCGTTTAGCTACACAGGAACTAGGAACACATTTTATGGAAAAACCTTAATGTGATTCTAGTACAGCATAATTCTTTTTTGTATTTTCTGAGGAAGCAGAAGATAACATCACAAAAGCAGAGATAGATTTCCTGGGGTGGAAGGAAGTAGCATACCAAATGGCTTTCCCAATGCACTGGAGCAGATAATTGAGCAATTAAAGCTATTAAAAGCAGACAGACTACCAGGCCTGGATAAATTACATGCCTCTATTTGAGAGACTTCTCTAAGGGAAACCAGGGACTTTGCACAAAGATTTGACAGCTCCCTAAAGATAAGGAAGCGAGGTGACTGAATCCAAGTATATTTTACACTGGATGGCCATTTCTAGCATCCCTGTTCCTTTGTAGTTCATAGGTGAGTTCTCTGGCACGCTCACTGGTGCCTCAGACTGCCTGAAGGGAGAAGCTAAATCCTACACCAACCAGCCCTACTGTTACGGATTTTAGGCTTTGCAGACGCAGTAAGACATTGAGAGACCAAGGCATAATTCAGAACAAGGCCTTAGGAAAGGTTGTATGACCTGGAAGAAGGTGGTTGTGTCACACAGCTGCCAGCACACTGGAGATGGGCTACAACAATAATGTGTAACACAAAACTACGTCCCAGCTCCTAGATTCTTACCTATCCCCGACTGTCTCCTTTCCTCAGGCTATAATGGGTCATGGCTTCAGGCTGTGTCCCTTCTGCCCTGGCTCCTGTTGCAGGAAGCCTGAGTGGCCAGGTCAGAAGCAGAAAGAGACAGACACTTCATCTATCATACATCCTCATCTGTTTCTATGGCCTCAACAACCTGGGCCTAGTCTGCAAGTTTAGCTGTAGACCTTGCCTTGTCCCCATGACAATGGCTTAAAAAAAGAGGTCTGGAAGGATCACATAAGGGAAGGACCATTTTGCAAATGCCCTCTCTAGTATACCCCTTCTCTCAGAATCAGACACGGAAAACTGGTCTAGGAGGAATTTTGCACTGACAGAGTGTAACAAATATTTTCTCTGTAGCATAATGCAAGTTAAAGAAAGGAAGAAGGTAAGATCTAAACCCACTCAACCATCAGGCCAGGCTTTATGCAGGGAACAGATAGTAGAAACACTGATAAAAGAGAAGTTTGTAAGCATTAAATTACACTGTTACTTAATGGACAGATGCAACTCAATTTACACAGGCTAGAAGGAGACTTTGAATAAACATGTTGGAGAAAGACAGGCTTGTTTTTCATTTTTCTATCTTTCCTACGCCCTTGCACACTCGAATATTTAGTTTTGGTGAATAAAGGAAACCCAGGGTGCTTCAGAGTTACTTCAATGTGCATAAAATAATGGACACTTTATATTTGTTCATCTTTAGATAGAGAAGGCAGTAATGGATTCTTTTATGGGTTTGATTTTCTTAAATAGAAATGAAGATAAAACTGGATTATCTGAGCATAAGCACTACCATGAAAAATACTGTCTTCTTCATGTCAGATGGAATTAACAGTATATGTAAAAATTTTGTGGTACTTAGCAGCATTTCTAAATGCCTGATATAGTTTAAAAATACACTAGAAGGATTGGACTGCTGTTCACAATGACAAATAGCCAGAAAGGATCCCAAAAATTAATCCTGTCACTGACAAGGAGGCTTTAAATACCTAAGTACAACAGAATTATTTATGCATGGTATAGCTCTGACTTGTGTGGCATTTCTCCCACTTAAGACATTTCTTAATGTCTGACAGTCTGTGTTGAGGATGTCAGCAAAGTACTAACATGCAGAGTAGCTCCCTTCCCGATTTTAAACTATGTATTTTGGTATACATAAATCTAACAACTCTTTTTAGAGTGCTTCTAGAAACAAGTTCCTTTGCTTATGAATCTGAGAAAGGAACCCCTGTCTTCCTCCCTGGGAAGAATATATTAAAAAGTTCTCGCAGTGCATGTGAGAATTACAAGGGCAGGAAGAGTCGTGTTTCTTTCAGTGCATCCCCCAGCAGAGATGTGCTGGCACAGGGAGCTTTACAAGTCATCCTTGAAAAGGCAAGTGGCAAACACGCTCTCTCCCTTGGGTCATGGGGGTAACCTTCTTGGCTCCTGTGTTCCCAACAAGCATGTACGCATGTTGGTGCCCCAGAGGTTATTCCTGAGGGTGCTGCTGCTTACCCTTGCTTACCAGTGCTACCCTACTCCTTGCTGGAGACTGTGCCTGAAGGCACAGTCTAGTTGTAGGGATAAATATAAATCTTTAGCAATGCTGCTATATTTCCTTCCTAATGTGACTGCATGGAGAAAAAAAGAGAAAGTGGGACACAATGTCTGAATCACAGAAGCAGTTTAGAAGTGTTCAAAATGGTGCATAGCTGAATAATGGTATGCAGCCAAATTAGGATACCATACAGATGGGTTGTCAGTCTCTGGTTCTGACATCTTTTTATGCAGGGATTCCTTTTTCAGATTCAGTATATTTAGTAAATTCTAAATGAAATTGCAAAGTATGTGATAAAATATCTGCAGCTGCTCTGCCTGTACTACCTTAATGGCTGTTAACACATTCTACTATTGATTTTTCTGCAAACTACAGATTTCAAGTAGGAGCTCTGCATGCAGAAAAATAGCATCATGCCACCCTATATTTTGCTAACAGAAAAAAACCAGCTCCCTGTTAAAGGAATCATACATTCAGGCTTATGCGGGTTGATTAGCATTCAGGAAAATTAAGGACATATTTAAGAATGGATTAGTTTGACTCAGAAGTTCATTTGTTTTATAAGGTCACATATAAATCACAAGGAGAAGGGAAAAGATTTCAGGGGACTAATAATGAAACATGAAGGAGATTTTAGTGTTTTGCTTTGTATTGGCAGAAAAATATGAACAAGGCAAAGTTATTTATATGCACTAAAAGATTAATTTCAGCTCCTAATGTTGGTCTGCAAACAATAAAAAATATCAAGAACCATTTCCAATTGCAAAAGCCTTCACATGGGCTTGATCTATGCCTTAATTGCAAAATGCCATTGAATTCCATGAAAGTCTGATATACTGCAAAGGCAAAGATGCCTTTTTAGGCGACATATGATGAAGACTAGAAAATTTCACTACAAGAATGTGAAAACCTGCTATAGCACTTGGCACTGCTACTTGGACCCTCACTAGGGAGTCCCACTAAACCATATGACTGTTCTGAGCTCCAGCACAACCACTGCAATTCTTTCCTAAAGAAAGTGGTTTCTTGGAAGATGTGCCAGCCCCTCACTCCCGTCTGCCCTTCACTGCTTCAGCTCCTGCTGCTGTGTGTGCCTGGTTGTGGAGCTCCCGAACACACTGCCCACCCACCCCCCATGTAGTGGGGTGGTAGCTGATGATTCTCTACCAACATCTGCTAGAGGAGATGGAGGGGCAAGATTTGGCTCTGAGCTCCCATTTTTATATCATTTTGTTTGCAGTCACACGGAAGTATCTTTGGCTTTAGAAATAAGGTAAAATGAACTGACTTCACCTCTGGTGGGACCTGCCACAGCTTGTCTCCAAGACAGTTTTTGGAAAGTTTCAAACCAGCCTAGATTAACATTTTGAGAATGATAAAATAAGCCATTTTGAATGCTTCCTAACAGGAATTATCATATAAAATGGAAATATTAAAGGATAAAAACTTTACTGTGATTATGGCTTTTAACTAAATGCTGCTCCAGATTTTTAACTTTGCTTTTTTACTCTTCGTTGACTACCCACTGTTATTTTTCATCTTTTCTTTATGGGGCTGGTGGATGTTGATGCAGAGGGAGTCAATAACAGCATGATATTTTAAAAATGCATGGTGTTATTAACTTACTAAAGCACCACTTCATCCTATTAGTATATCAAATAAGCCCAGTGCATTTTTTAAAACTCCTATAATTGTACCTATGCATAGCTATATAGAAATTTTCAAAAATAAATTATTCATCTAGCAGGCAAATATGTAGCAGACAGAAAACCTTGGATCTTCTCCAAACTATCTGTAAAATCAATAAGGGTAATAATTTTTCATCTTGGAGTATCACCTTAATTGTATTTATGTTAACTCACTCTAAAGTACCCCTCTGATAGGACACATTTTGTATGAACAGGAAGAAAAAGACAGGCCAGTCTATTTTCAAGAAGTTAGCGTGAATTCCTTCACCTGCAAAATAGAAAAAGAAAACAATGTTCCAGTTTGATGTGGTGTTACTTGGAACCATTTAACCTGGAATTCAATGGCACTTTTAAAAAGTCAGTTTTCAAAGCCAAACTTGACTGTATATATTGTTAAAGAACACAGATAACTGAAAATAAGTTGTCAATTATAAATTTATTTTGTACTTATCTCTTTTAAGATATGTATATTATGTTAAGTAGTATTACCAGACTGAGAATGAAGTAACGGTAACTGAGCGGGGAAAACATGTTTTGCCCAGGTTCAGTGATATTTTTATTGCATCTCATATACACTGCATGACAACAGAAAAAGAAGGAAGTAAATGGCAGTTCATGGAATGAAATCTGCCTTGTCAGCAAAGGTGTTTAAAAAAAAAAGATGGAAGGAAGCAGTTTTAACTCTGTAGCTGAAGTGAGGACCCTCTTCCACTAAGAAAAAGCCTAAAGCATGAAACTGCAAAAACTGCACACTTTTTAGGTAATTCATTGCATATATTGACATTACATTTCCATGAAATTCTATAAGAATGTGATTATTAATTTTAGAGTAGAATGTTCTTTACTAACCAACTAACCTGACCTGTGACTTTTCTTTCTTTCCTTTCCCCCTCCCAAATGCATGACCTGTGATGGGATGTTAGGACGAATCTGACAATCTACAGTCTGATGAATTTAAAGCCTGCCTCATCAGTCTAGGACAGGTTGGAAATGACCTGCAGGTAGAGGAAACTGAAACAATTCTGTTTTCAGATGTAACAATAGCCAAAAAGATTGCATGTTTAAACTCCAGTCTGTTGGTCATAATGCTTTGAAAAGATCCTGCCTCTGGGAAGACAACTGGATTAGATGGACTGTCAGCATCACTTTGAGCTGTATTTTTCTTTGCATTTTTCAAAGATTTTTCAGCTTGTTTTACTTGGTTTGGGATATTTTGTTTGGACACAACAAGATACCTAGGAGAGCTCTTATGCTTCTTGCACTCAGATTTTGTCAGTTTTCCTTTCCTCGGACTCAATACAAGTTCTCTTATGCTCTCTCCTAATACAGGATGACACCATTCTCTCTGAGCCACTGCAATCTATCACAGCACAGAGGAAACATTTATTTACCATCTCACTTTCATGCCATTTAATGTTTACTCAGCTCTGAGTCCAGAATGTGGCATATATGTTATTACCTGGAAAATGAGCAACCTCATTGCATACAAGGTCTTCAACTGATCTGCTTCTAAGTCTTGCAGGTCTCTTCCTTTAAGCCAGTGTGCACATCTCTACTGTAGTCAGGGTCTTGACAGCCTGCAGTCAGGAGGAAAATCCCTGTGCTTATTTCCCATATTTCAGCAGACTGCTCTCATAATGTATTTACCTTGGCCTTGGAATGAAGTATTTGGCTGTTCTTCACAGTACTTTTAGCTGCTAGAGATTCCATGCAGAACGTTTTAGACACATTTCATATCAGGGAGGCAGCTTGAGCATCTGCCGAGATTGACTAGTTTAGTAACAAACTTTTCTCCTTGCTCTTCTCTTTGTCTTCTCTGGTTGTGTTCTCTGTATTCTTGTCCCATTCATCTCCTCTTCTCCCTTATCTCTCCCCTGACCTTTCCTGATATTACTTTTTGTGGTCAAATGTCTCTCTCCTGTGTGTAATATGTTAGTTACTTCTTCCTCTTTTAAAACTGATGATGATTCTGGTGACCTGATCGGGCAACATCAAATGAATACTGTTCATGCACTGGATCCAATATGCCTATGGCCCAAACTCGTCACCTCTCTGGAAATTACCTTGGATTCTTCAAACCCTCCCTGCTATATTCTTTACGTTGTTTTGTTCAATAGAGGAAGAATGGATTGATGGACCATGATGATTTCAGAGCTTGCTTAATTTCAATGGGTTATGACTTGGTATGAGTTTTAAGAAACAATGACAATTGATTCTGCTTACAGCTAAAACATTAACCACAGCAACACTAAAGCTTATCTAAATAGAGAGAATACTAATGTCATTTACACTAGAGATAGTACTTCGCTTTTTCTTTAATTTCAAATAGTTAAAAGGGAAGTTAAAAGTAAAGCTAGACACTTGAAAACCATATTTTATGGTCCACTGCATTGCTCTTTGAATTTAGGAAACTTTAAAAGTTGAAATTAACAATTATTAAACTAATGTTTTTTTAAATTTCTCCTTTTCTACCTGCATGATTGAAGAATTAGTTTGATACTGTTTAATTTTCATAAACTTGCATTGGGGCTTGCATTTTCCTTGCGTCAATTATTCTAAAAATTTCCTCCAAAATTCACCTTTTTAATGGAAAAGAATGGGATTATCCTGAGATAAGATGTCCTGTATTTTGGCATGAAATTTTCAGAATTGTTTCCCTTAGTTCAGTGCGTCTGCAATTACAGTGCTTGTTGGGCTATTGTTTCACTTCCCTGCGTGATACCTAAAATACAATGGTTTTAGGATGAGATGGAAAATGAAGTGTTAAATTAGAACAAGTTAAACAGGCATTGTGGGAGGGTGGGAGGGAGAGAAGATGGAGACAGTTAATTGAAAGGTACATATTATGTATTTAGGACAAAGGATAGAGTTTTCAAAAGCGCAGTCCTTTTTACAGAAGTGGGGTGGGCATTTCAGATGCAGATTTCAGGTTGATGTTCCTGAGTGAGGAAGATGCTTTAAAACCTCTGTAACCAGTGGTTCCGACTGGTTCATAAGAGGCTTGGGCTGTTGGAGATCGGTATTACGGTGACCATTTTCTTTGTTTTGGATTCTGTGAAAGGGTGAAGCTGAGTTTGCCCGAATCATGTCTCTGGTTGACCCCAATGGGCAAGGAACCGTCACTTTCCAGTCCTTCATTGACTTCATGACCAGGGAAACTGCAGACACAGACACAGCTGAACAAGTGATAGCTTCCTTCAGAATCCTGGCTTCAGATAAGGTCAGTCACCGTGCTGCTGGCTGTAAGGATTCAACTGCTCTCCTGTTTAGCCCTTCTGATTACAAGACTTTTATTAACAGCTGTGCCGGTTTGGCCAAAATCTAGTAATATAGCCCCTGAGAGAAAAACCAGGTTGCAACCACCCTTCTCCCCCCACAGGGTTCGGGAAAAAAGAAATTTTTCCTCGAAGGAAAGTGAAAGAGATAAAAACTATTTATTTTAACAAACACACAGGAAAAGGATAATAATGCTGAATAATGAATTAAAACCCCCGCTATAGAGAGAAACCTGGGAAGATTTCAGAGTCCTTCTGTAGGTGTGGTCTCTCTCCTCCTCGGAGCTGGTCGGTGAGGGCGTGGGCTCACCCCGGGGCCTCGGGGAGAAAATTCTCCTGATGTGTTCAGATGTTGTTGAAACAGTTCAGAAGAGAAGAAGGGTAAAAAACCAAAGTCCCAGGAAACAAAATTCAGCTCTCCGTCTCACACCAAGAGGGAAAAAAACCCAGCTGGCTGAAGAAAAAGCAAGCAGGGTGCTCCCTTCGTGCCTTCCCCAGTCAGAAGAAAAACACTGAGGAGTATATCTCTGTGTCCTTGAGAAGCTGCTTTGGAAAGTTCATCTGGGTTTCTTTTTTTTCAAGCTCAGTTTAAAGGCACAGAAAAGGCACACTACTACTTTTTGGGCATAGAGCATGATAGGGGATACACATGATAGCGTCACCCCAAGACAACAGCGAAGCTTTGCAGTTTGTCAGACTTCAGAGAAAGCATTTGCCTTTTCTTCTTATTTGGAACCAAGACTCTTACCTGAAATGGGTTCAGAATACAAGGCTTGGTCTGTGTATCCTCATATCACAGAAAGCCAACATAAAGTTAGACATCTTAGACAATACTTAGACAGCTGGTATGTATAATGGATATATTGTACATCAGGTTATTTCCACACCACAGCCTTGATTAGTGGGGAACTCATTCTACCTTTCGTGCTGTTGTCTGGATGTTTCAATGCAAAGTTTGGAACGTAGCCTAGGTCAGGTACACAAGACTACACCTAGTTGTGAGCCATGTTGTGACTGGACAGCTCACTCAATAGGGTGATGCAACGTGGTGTAGCCCTATCCTGGAGCAGCAGGAGCAGCAGGAGGAATTCTGGAGCTTCCTCTACAAACCCAGTAACTAGAATCCTCTGGAAGCTCCTGAATTTGGCATAATTTCTTCCCCACTGCCAGATGCACTTGTGAGTGAGTGGTGTATGAAGATGAAAGGGAGTATAATGGCAACACAAGAGCTTCTGGAGGAGTCAGGGCCATAAACTGTGCTGCCACAAAACCAGTCCTGTGCTGTGGAGAAAGGAGAGATCACAGCAGTACAGGTCTATTTGCCCAAGCTCTCTCTATTGATTTTCTCATTCCAGCTGCTTGTATTGATTTTGTGATCTCAGTTAATGTGGACCACATTTTAAATTCCAGACGTGTTCTCAGTAGCAATTCATGTGGAAGATGGTCTTAGGAAAAAATGGTTTTCATTAGATTGCTATTTTAAGCAATGTCAAGTCTGTTAACAGAGGGTATCCCTCATGTCATAAATGCAAACCAGTAAGAACAATAATGCATCTTTCTTTACACATATATTAGAACCTTGAAACTAAGAGGAACTACCTGCATCTGTCCTGTCGCTGCAGAAGGGGCAGTAGTGCACTGCAGAGATACTGACTATCCAGAGACAAGCTGTATCTGTAGCAGTCTGCCTATGGCTGCACAGTGCTTGGTAGCTAACATACACTGTCACATATACTCAGACTGCATTTTGACCTAAGCAGTTTGTTGGTGGAATTGTCCCCTTCAACTCATAATTTGTAACAGAATTTACCAAGGCAAATATTTGGTCTCAGAAAAATAGGCAGGATGTCTGAATTTATTAGTCACAGCTACAGAAAAGAAATATATTTTGTGTTTTTGAAGAACACATACTGAGTTTGTCAATCCTTTTCTCCCTCCCAGCCTTATATCCTGGCAGATGAGTTGCGTCGAGAGCTGCCTCCTGAGCAGGCTCAGTACTGCATCAAGAGAATGCCTCCGTACACCGGCCCAGGTTCTGTTCCCGGGGCTCTGGATTACACCTCTTTTTCATCAGCACTGTACGGAGAGAGCGACCTCTAATTCTGTAATTGGCCGTATTCATGGTAGACACTAAAAATACCCACCTTATTGCCCAGATTGTTTCTCAAAAGCTTTGACAAGCTGATTTAAAAACAAGTTTTACAAATACAGTAGATACCATCAGTGTAAAGTGCTAGTAACTGAAGTAACCGGTGTATATTAAAGTGTGCAGCATGCTAGATACCTGCCTTGTTGGTCTTAGGTTGTCTGTCCTATGCAATGCTAGAAAATCTATTAAAAAAATTGCAAGATATTAACTTTGGAAATATACATTCAGAAAATTGAACGTAAAAGCTAAAAACATTGAAACTCATTAAATACTTCTCATTTTTGAAATGTTTCAATGCCATATGCTCTTCTTTTACAATGTTCATAAAACTATTTTAGAAGTCATGCTTTATTCTTTCATACAGCAATATTACTTTCCTCTCATGATTTCTGATTTTGTATGCTTCTCTTGGTGGAATTTAAAAAAATACTAAAATGCAGATTTTCAGGGAAGAAATGTAACAAGCACATAAACTACTTAATTACAAAAATAATCCAGAATGCTATGCTTATTGTCACAAAGAGTTGTAATATAAGGGTGAAACTGACTAAAGTGCAGGTTTAGAGTTCTGTAAGCAGTTCCTTTCTTTTAGGCCTTTAACCTTTACAGCTGAGGGAATACAACTTTTATAATCAGAAATAATAAGGAAGCTAATTTCATGTGAACTGTTTTGTTATGAAACCCTCATTCTTGTCTATGTTGGCCAGTCTTTGTTTCTCAGTATAAGAACACATTATTGTATGTATTAGTAGGCAACATTCATCTCTATCCTGCATAAAGCAAACTCCCATCTGAGCAAATGTAGTATGGTTGTCTTGCAGCTTTAACTGTTCAGTGCACAAAATTCAGTTTGTCTTGACTTCTACTGCGTTGCAGGCAGTTCTGTCTGTACCCTGCTCCTGTGCGCTAGATGTTTACTGTTTTCTTCCATCTTGAGAAATGATAGAGAATAAAAGCAGTAACTTTTTTACTTGAATCCTACCGACACTGAGGAAATGCAATGTAATCAAACAAAACCATTTACAAATGGTGAAGCGAGCTGTGCAGCCCAGTGCTATTAAAGCAATGATGTGCCTATTAAATAAACTCTGCTTTTCAAAACCTTATGAGACTCTGTCATTGGCAATTAACTTAGTGGCTTCCTCTAAGAACTGGACACATTTCTGAACATCAAAGGAGTTTTCAGATGCTAAAAGTTCAAAGTGTCACACACTTCAATACATTGTGTTTGCATGAACAAGTCTCTGTGTGCTGGAGGAACAGGTCTGGTTTCATGAAGAGAGATGGAGCTCGGAATGAGTTGGAGAGTTCCCATTTAGGTCACCTGAGCACAGATGTCCATAGCTTGTTAGACTCCAAGCTTAGATTGATTTCAGTAGACTTAGGCACTACCGCTTTTGAGGACATTGGCCTTAACTTTTCTGTATCTCTCTCTTTCCTCATGTGCAAAAAAGCAGATGTTAAATATGCAATGGTGCTTTCGCTGGCCTTTGTTTGGAAATTTATGGATGGCAAGTATTAAAAATCTGTGTGTGATTTCAATACTGAAGCAGGCACCCTGAAGGTTAAGGTATGTGCAGTGGGAGCAATTTAAAAACAATCCCAGAGGAGACCGGCAATGACCAAATACCTCTTCCGTCTCCACCTTGTGCACAAAGGCCAGCAGAGGACTTGCTAGGGCTATGATCGCATCTCCTACAGGGCATGTGCAGCCTTTCACTAGGCCCGAAACTGCTACTGCCTCTGCTGATAATGACATGGTGCAGTGCCATCTCCTTCTGTGATGACAGTGCCTGTACAAGCTAAGTCAGGAAGCTCTGCCTTAAAGCAAAGCCATTTCCAGCTCAATGACTGCTGGTCAGGCTGAATCCTACTAAAAATCTGTATATCTCTCATTGTCACAGTTTAATGCAACTGGCAGAATAAAACATTGAGCTTCTGAATGTGGCACAAAAGCAAAATGTCAGTGCTACAGGCAGGATTATGCAAAAAAATTGGCACAAAGTTTATATCTGACAACACCTCTGTCAGGTGTTGTTCATGTTCTCTGTCCACTAATTTTTATATTGTGATATTATTCCTGTTTTTGATAGTATGGAAGGGACTTCCAAACTCCTTTAGCTGTGTTCTGTTGATCAAAGCATGTGAGAGATAATGTTACCAGCAGCACGAGAAAAAACTTTTGCAAAGTAATTTTTCCAATCTTCTATCAGGTTTCTAATTTCTAAAGTAGAATGAACAGAACCAGTAGCTGAGAGCTGCAGGGATTAATTATCTATTCACACTTGCCTAAAAATGTTATACCGTAATTATTACTTTAATATGTCTTTCATGTAAAATGAAAATGTATCATAAAATGTTTTCTCCCAGCATCAATATAAGTAAACTGTGTTATTTTACCCTAAAGAGGGTAATCTTCAAGGTCCTTTAAAATATTCTGTGATCATGTTCAGGGGCTATGGGTTTTACAGAGAGATTTTCTTTTCCTCTAAGGCTCCATTTTTAGTAGGTGGCATTTTTTTATTTCTGCAAGATCACTTTTCACATGGGGAATCAACACAGCAACATTTTCTGTCCGTGCAATTCTGACAGCAAACTAATTTTACTATAAAGAAAGTACAGTAACTGAGTCGAGGGTAATGAATGGGCCAATCACAGGGGCCAAATCAAGGTTCAGTAGCTGGAGGCACAGCATTATTTTGATGATCATGTGAATGAAGGTTGTAGAATAAATTACAATTCACAAAAGTCAGTCAGGTTCAAGTTGCTTTAATGACTGTAATACAGATGTCTTCTGTGATTTTACATGAATACAACAGTTCTTTGAAAAACTTCCTGCCAAGATAATTTTGATTTTAAAGTAATCATTTTCAGTGATTTTTTAAAAGGTGCTGATACAGGTAGAAATCTGCTGTCAGCTCTATGCTACCTTCATCTCTCCTTTCTTTGTACACAGTTTCCAGCACTGTTTTCTTTACCCACTGACCACAAAAGGCTTGGGTCAGAGCCACTCCTAGAGGCCTGTATTTTCATCAGAACATCCTGTTGTTCAGTTTCTGAATTCTTGGAGGAGACCATATTCTTTTATTCAGGTTGTTCACGGTGTCTGTAAAGGTTATCTCAGATACAAGTGGTCTCACTGACGGAGGAAAATAGCTCCTGTTAACAGCTGGATTTGGATGGTAAGCAGTTTCCTTTCATGACTAAAATAGCTTGTGGTTGAGACTAATTCTGTAAGGAAGTAATTGTTTGATCATCGCTAGTAAACGAACAGGTGCTTTGGAGCATGCTTTCATCACATTAATGGTATCAAATATTTTTGGTGGGCTTCTACCAATAGTTCCAGTAATATTTAATGAGAAAATAATACCTATCCATTACCTGTGCCACTCTTCCTCAAGTTTCATGGTTAACAACCTGTGCACTTATCTGCTTGTGCATCAGTCTACCTTTTGCTTGTGTTCAGAGGGTATTTTATTTGGGGAGCCACTTCAGCAGCATTAAGCCTGGACTGTAGACAGTTGTTAGCATGTTCTGGTAAGATTCTACTTGTTTTAGATCAAATATTTTTATATAGGAAAACTGGCTGTTCTAAGCTGGATTTTATTTCACATTAGTCTCTTTTTAAAATGTGTAATTCCTTTCTAATTTTAACCCAAGGTGTGGGCTGCGACCATAAAGGACTCCGCTTTTTCCATGATCCCATTTATTTATAAATAGAACAGTTCCCTGGTCTGGTTACCATGCTGGCTGGGAATACATATCTAGAGTGCTTAGAACTGTAGATTATCCCCTGGAGCAGAAGCCTGTATTTACATTACCTTAAAGTGATTGTATAACCGTGGAATTAGGGACTCAACCACCCACTTTCACTTGAAGTCCTTTATTATTCCCAACAAAAGAACATTTATGTGCAGACAACAAACGTTGAGTCAGTACTAGGACTGCCACTCATTTCCCTCATTAATTAAGGCAGCTATATTAAACAATAAGCCAAATCTTTTCCATATATGAGCTTGACTAGGATTTCTAATTTCTAATATTCTAATCTTCAAAAGGAATTCCTCTGCTAATTTGCTAGGTTTTGGGAAATTTCATTAGCATTTGTAATACTGCTTTTCACAAATTTGTTTATCAGCATATTGCTTTAATTACTTGGAAATCAAATATATTGGATGAATGGCCTGAGATGATAAATGTCCCGAGGCTATTTTAACACCCATCCATCCCTCATCTACTTGCACCTGGCTGTTTTGTTTCAAATCTTGGCTGTTTTATTTGGCCTCAACTCATGGAAACTTTCTTCCTTTCAGAATTCCTGTTAATACTTTGAGTGAAAAATGACCTTGAGCGCTGTCCTCGGGAGGAGTAGTTATGCTATGCGCTCTCCTGAACTGGAGCCATCCAGCAGCGTAAGGGATACTTGTGGCAGAAGCCCAGGTATAGAACAGCTCTTTTGGCTCTGACACTGAAGGTCCTGTTTCAGGTTTTAGCTGGTCTGCTGATAAGACTGAAAGAGAAGAAAGGTTTGCACAAGTTGCCAGCAAGTCTGGCCTTGATTTGAATGGAACTGTCAATACAGGCACAGCAAATTAATATAATTAAAAAAAAAAAAAATAAAAGCACCACAGAAAAGCAAAGAATGGCTGTATCAAACATCTTGTTCAGACTTGTATCCTGGCTCCGACCATTACAAACAGGAGGAATAATAGGAAAGTCTAAAAACAAGACAGCATGTGGCCATGTGTGCCCAAAAGAGTCTCCAAGCTGACAGTAATTTGTGGATCACGAACTTGTGGAACACTGCACACTGATGCCAAAAATTTAGTCCGTTTTTCTGTCAAAGTAATATATCTGCTTTGAGAGCTCCTTCTGCATTCCTTTCAGTAGGACCTACTGCATCTATAAACTCTCCACTAGCCTATTGGATATGCTTGAAAAAAAGATTTACTTTTCATTCCTTTATCTTTTCCAAACTGTTCCCTGAAGTCTTTTTGGTTGCCCTGGTTATCTCTTTATCTTCTGGTAACCTACCAGAATTAATATGGACATGATGCCAGCTTTCTGAAGGATGTTTGCAAAACGCAGGCAACCCAAGAGAAAGGAAATGCTACCTCCCATGAAACAAACCCCTGTCACAGTTTTGACAAATTCTTTAGCAAACCTATTTAAAGGAAAATCAGACAGCCAGTAGCGTTTGGTGGGTGCCCAGGTGAGTGTGATGAACATGTATGGCAAACATGATGCTGTCGGACACCACATCCCTGAGCTCCTGTCTACTGCTGTTGTCACTAAACGTAAGGCACAGACTTTAACATTAGGTGGTGTTCTGAGTAACAGCTGAATTTAACACTGGGTGGTCTTGCTCTTATTTGTGCAGTGTCTAGGGACAACACCCCATGGCAGCTCCAACTTTTACCTTTGTTATTTGCTAATGGAATGTGACAAGGCCTGATTTGCTGCAGCAAGCTGGCAAACACCCTTACTGTCCAAGCAAACACTTTTGCCACTTGGAAATAATAACTGTCTCATTATCTGAAGCGACTTGTGGGCTCAAGGGGCTGAAATGTCAGTATTTTAATATGTAAATAAAAACATACAAGTATCATTACACACTTTAGCCATTGAATTATATTTAATTTTTTTTCCCATTTTTTATTTTAATATAGCTGCATATGCACCTCTAAGAAGCAGAAATTATGCTTGCAGCAAAAAGACAAATGTAAACTTTATATAAAAAAAAAGACAACACTTTTAAAACATTTTTCATTCTTCTCCTAAACAATACATTTCTATCAGTCACCTAAACTTAAGTAGACGGGCCACAACAGCACTCCAAACTAAATGTTTTGATTATGGTTGTGCAAACACCTTCCATCCATGAAAAATGAATAACTGGCTTTTTCATTTTCTTTCAGCATGAAAAACTGAAAACTTTCAATTATGATCCCACCTGACTGCCCCAACACTCTCCCTCTTCTGGGAGCTTGAGCAGATTTTCTGTAAGACCCATTGTTTCTTCAAGCCAGACCACGAACCCAGATGGCCTGGCTGCCCTTATTTGCAAGGGACAACCAGAATAGCTGTAGTGAAATGAACATTCTGCCTTTTGGAATAGCTCCACATGGCAACATCCTGGTCAGGATCACTACCCCTTCTTGTAGTGGTGGCCTTCAGCTGAAGTGCTGCTCTGCAGGCAGGATTGCCTTTAGCAGTTCCCATTCATTTGCCTTTTCTGTGGAGGCACCTCCCTTCCTGCCAGCATTACTGTCTCCTGGAAGATCACTTTCCCTTCTAACTCAGACACCAGCCTCTGTCTGCTACTGCCCTTTTCCTGCTTTTAACAACTGTCCCTTTAGAGCTTAAATGTTTCTGACTGGAGATGTTGACTCAAATCCAGTTTAATGATCTCAAGGCTCCCTTGAACTGGATTTTAAAGGGAGACACTTTATTTCTGCTTGATCGGAATGCAGTTATTCTTGATTTGTACTAAGGCAATAAATAAAGTGTTTCCCTTTGTTTTTATTTAATATCTTTAGCTTTACCTGCAACTCCTGAAGTACTTATTAGACTCTTCAATAGGCAGGAATGATAGTATGCTCTCCAGTCACCAGCTCTATATGGAAAAATGTTTGTGTACCACATGAAAATTTAAGATATAAACCACAGATTATTCCACCAGCACCTGCTGGCATCAAAATCCACATGCTTGCACTGGGTTTTTTCTACACAGTAAAGAGAGGACAGGAGACTTAACTGTGATTAACCTGCACCCCAGCTCGTACCCTCTTCATACCCTTCTGGAGGGTCTGCCAGCTCCCAATGTACCTGCCCTATCTGCATGTAGAAGTGCAAATAGGAGAGAAAGGGAGGATAATACAAAGTATTTTTGTGTGCCAGAATATACAGGGAGACCCGGATCTACTTCCTCTTGCAGCTCTCTAATGTTACCTCCAAGCTCAAGTCATTGACAGCGAATCTATTACAGAGGTTGTACATTGTAGAAAGACTGCTCCTGATCCAAGCTGGAAAATACACATGGAAAATGCTAACAGGGTGTAGGAATGCTAATAGAGACTTCTGAGGACTTGTCAGCAGATCTTAGATTGCTTAATACATTTTAGGTTTAACAAGTGTTAAGGCCCAAAGTTAAGACCTTTAGTTTAACAAGATAAAAAAAGAGACGTCAAGGGAAAAAAAAACCTCAAAGGGAATTACTGTAGGCCACAGGCAAACAAAAGAAACTTTTCACTTCTGTGTTGAAAACTTGCCAAAGAGTAAGACCTGACTGGTATCAGTAACCAACAGGGTGGAAATATTGGCCCTTTAGGATGACAAAGTACATTCTGGGCATTTTTTTTTTAATGTAAATCTGTATTACTGATAACTAAAGAAAGCCTTTGCCCTAGAGCAGCATTCCCTGTCAGTGTCTCTTGCTCATGCTGTTGCTACTGCTTGCAGATGCAAGAGGCTGCGTCCGCCTCATAATTTTATTTCTGAAGCTTAGGCAAGATTTAGAACCAACATCACCTCTGAGTATTTCTTCATGTTTCTTCATTTCTTCAGTCACATTCATACACAAGACTTTCAGTATTAAGGTTCTTTTTTGTCTGACAATTTTATACTGTTATACCACTTCCATTTTTCTTTCATTTAATATATTGTTTTGAAAACAATTTTCTTTATTCATAGTTAATACCTCCAGCAAAAGAAGTTCTCTAGAAGGGTTTATATTTCTGGAAAAGGTTCCTTAAACTTGTTTTCTAGCTCATGTCTGGGACTTAAATCCATGCTGCTGTCTCCTTGCTCCTGACTTCCTCAGTTTCTTTCTCCCCTCTCTGTTTCTGCTCTTCTAGAATGAGTTGAATGCTGGGAGGGAATAGCATTGCTCAGATCCCTCTCAAGATAAGGGAGATGGTACCTGCCTATAGAAAGGGTAGGGAAAATGTCACTGCCATGTCTGTGATCATAAGCAGCTCCCACAAAGTTTTGAAACCTAGCATGTTATACTTTAAAACAAGCTGAATGAACCATGCAGTTTCAAAGTCCTTTAAAGAGAAGAGAACCGCCTATAAAACCTGATTTTTTAAGAGAATGTTGACAACATACTGGACTGTTTCTATGTGTAAATTAGAGAAAGCCAAGTAGGGCACTGGTCTTTCAAGGTATTTTACACAGAAAGATTCCCTCTGCCCTTGCAAAAAAGTCTTAAAAGGTTTCCTGTTTAATGAAAGAAAGCAATAGAATTGAGGCTGCTCTCTCCCTGGGATGGAGCCATGCCTGACAGCCAGATGCACTGCTGGAAGCTCTCCAGCACCACTCACACATCACATGACCTGTGCAGGTCCCTTTTCTCTGCCTCGTTGTGACGTGTTTGCACTACCAGGATGCAGATGGTTGGGCTACTTGGCTTTGTCTTCTCATTGTTCACCATTCAAAGCTGGTCTAACCTTTCTATGATCCTCCTCATTTGACACATTTTCATAGATCTCAAGCTGTGTTGAACACAAACCGATGTGCTTGTCAGGAAAAGTGCAATCCCATTTATAGCGCACAGGCAGCAAAAGTATGCCTAGGGCTTGTGCTCTGACAGTCCCCTTCAGCTGCTGGAGTCTATCTCCGAGCTCATCCATCCACTAGTACGGCCCTGAGAACACCATCAGTGTCACTTCTATGATTTTAATACGGATGCCTGAAAGGTGCATACTGAAAGTTTTAAAAATGCTGTGAAATTTCAAAATGAAATAAATATAAAATATTTACAGCCACAAACCTGTAACTAGTTGAAAGCAGTTGACACAGTTTGCCACCAGTAGGAATAAGCTATAAGACTACACCCCCTATTGAATTCCCAGTCCTCTCATGCCTGCATCTCAGCCCTTCCAGGCATTTATACACTCTTTCATCAACAAAGATTCTCTAAAGTGATGCAAAAGGTTATATTCAGTTCACTCTAGAGTGTTTGATTTCACTGTCATGAAGGCTTAGGGCTTTTTTTAAAATAGTGAAGTCCTAAATCTATGGTAAATAAGTAGAATAAATTTGTTGGTATTTCCCTGAACTGCACATCTTTAACAGGCTATTCTGACATTTGGAGTGTGCTTAGAATTGATCTTGAAACACTCAGCTTTCCTTTGCCTTCAGGTAGTATTTTGATCCTAGAAGAAAAATGTTAAGATCATAATTTGACTTATACAGAACAGATAATTTGTATTTGGATTGCAAAAAAAGCACCCTCTAAGTTGTGGGTCTACAAAATTTTTAAAAAGAAATAGTAATTCTTAAGCTCAGAGGAAATTCTGAAAATAAAAAATATGTACTGCAACTTAGTCATCCAAAATAGGGCAAGAATCCAGCTGCAGCAAAACAGCACAAGTGCTAACTTCACAGCAGAGAGTGCCAAGAGCTGTGCTCTGAAATCAGATTAACCTGTTTTCTCCTTCAAACTTCTGCATGGAGTTGTGAATCCTTTGCTAGGATATAATTCTCTGAAATGCAACTGTTCTGCAGGAACATGAATAATCCTACTATTCTTGTTTAAATACAGATTACTTATGTGAATAACCCATTGAGAACTGCATCCTCAGAAATAAAGGCAGATAATATGAGAATGAGAGGTATATTTTTGTAATTAGTATTATGGAGGTATTTAAAACACAACCCCAAAAGCTAAGAGTGGGCTAAAGCCCTGTGTTTGATCTTACACATGTGTAAGGTGAGTATGTTATTTAAATGCATGGATGTGCAAGTAGAGTAATAAACTGGAGCCCAGATCCTTGGCACTGGAAAAATAATCAAAATATGAGGATGGCTTTGTTGGCTTCAAACACCGCCTGGTATTAAAAGATCTGTGAGAGTTTATCTGTGTGTGTGTGAGGACCTGGGAAAACAGGTTTGAAAATACCTTCAAATATACTTGGAATACTAGAACTCAGTCTGATTTAGAGACTTTTGATTTCTTTTGTTAAGGATATTAATTTGGATTTAGTCTTGTTGCAATTAGAAATATGCTAGCTTCACTAAACCACCACTTATAACTACCTTCAAAAACCAGGATTCTCACCATGATGATGTTTGCATGAGTGACACCGTGTCTGCACCTGATGTTTAAATAGGACTAATTCCCAACAGCGCTAAGGTCAGGTTTCTCACACACAGGAACGGTGCCACCTTTGTGTTCTCCCCTGCTTTACTCACTTACTCTGCAACTCTAAGCTGCTCCTGGTATTGTTCTAAATATATTAAAGGGAACAGTATTTTGACAGCCTAATTTAGCAAAATATGAACAACACTCCGTAAGACAAAGAAAAAGCACTTTTCAAGCTTAAGAGCATGTTCAGGCAAATCCTTGAATATTCCCTCCAAACACACCATGTGCTAGAGCATCTCAAAGAAACAGCTCAGAAATCTTGGTAATTGCAGCTGTGTGTCAGCTGTGGGATAGGGACAAGCACCAGGACTTCCAGCACAGTGCAGTACTGTCAGCACTGAAATTAAACCAAGAAAAGGGACCTGAGATTCTCTAACATCGCAAAACACACTAAGGCTGAAGTTTTGTGTCGTTACTTCTTTGTTGGATGAATGCTACCTTTACCACTCACTCATCTTCCCGTCATCCTCTGAAGTGTATCTTGATTCAGTTGTGCTCATTCAGTTATTTGTACAACTCCAGCTTCTCAAGCAGATTAAACACAGTCTGAGGCTCAGGGGTTGCTGCCCTCTCTTGTTGCTGCAGCTCCTACATCAGCTCTGGAGACCATTCTGCTGCAGATGAATTGGATCAGAGATCTGTTACCACTGATAACTGACTTTTAGAGAAGAACTATGTTCCAGGGCTGGCACCTGCACACAGAAAAGGATGGAAATAGGAGGATGGCACAGGGTGGAATTTGGGACGGACCCTTCACAGCATCACACAGTCAAACTGGCTTAATCTGGTTGTGAAACTGCAAAGGAAATGGGATATGTGAAATGATCCTTTTCAAAGCACCTTTAAATCTGAAGCTTCTTTTTTCTTTGCCCCACTGACCTACTTTGCAGTGGTTACACAAACAACTGCATCAGCACACGCAAGGACGTGCTGAGCTGTGGTACAAAGATCTGTCACCACAAAGCAAATATGTAGACAGTGAGCTTTTTAACCTGCGTTGCTGCCAGAGGAAATTTTCACAGTGTTATGCGACATGACAAAAAGGTTGGAAGCTGTCCAGAAGTCCAGCAAGGACATATACCCCCTAAAATCTCACAGTGAATGATTCTCAAAGCATTGCCCATCTCTGTAATATATGCAAATGGTGTGTATGAGGGATGAAATTAAGCACTCATTAGGAATACCTAACTTTTGCTTCTTCTTAGTGCATTCCACCTCTGTTGTTAAGTTTTTAAAGAGTATGGGTTTCCCGACAATCACATCTTAAACTGGAACTTTGGGACACATTTTTGCAGTGGGAGCTCTTTTGCAGGCTGAGCACTGCAATGGTTTGCTGACACGTAAGGTCTGCTCTCCAACCATGTCTCCTGGCTTTCAAAACTGGAGCATAGCCTCCACAACTGAAGCTGGACTACACTAAAGTTGTACTACTACCTAGTTGATTCGTGGGCTGCCTATATTTCTTCTGAAAATGAATTACACATACACTTTATTTAAACATAAGGCTAATTTTTTATATATATACACTTGAATCCCCATTCACCAAAGTGACAGTTGATTATAGAAGTTCCTAGATGACACTGGACTCAAAAGAGTTTGTGACCACTGTTTCGGTGTCTCAAAAGAAAATTCAAGAGTGAATATTTAGCTTCCAGGAATTAGCTACAGTAGCGGCTTTTAACTCATATTGAGTCCCTTAAAGACTTTCCAGCAAAAATGGAGAAGCCATTATTAAGTAGCAACCCATACTCTGAGCTGATAGAAGGCTTTATATGTTGCTGCACAGAGCTGAGGCCCAGGCACCTAAAGGAGGGAAGCCACCTCAGTTCATTTCTGTTAACACAGAACCAGCAGTCCCCACATCTTCACCTGCAGCATTTGCTTTGCTTGGTTAACGTATCGCAACAGACAGGCAAAACAGGAAGGGCTGGTCAATAACCCATTTTACGGGCTTCCTTCTTTTCATATTTTGACCACTGAACCAGTTTAAATGACAATGCCCCTCATGCTTATTATTGGCACTTGAATTACTAACATGAAATGAGAGGAGCAGTTATTCCCTTGAGCTACGCCAACACTTGGCAGCACGTTCTGTGTACAGTGTGGTGACTGCAGGGCTGCTCTGCAAGTATTTCTTTCTTTTAAAAGGTGAGTCATCATATAAGCAGTTGAAAGGATGTACCACCAGAAGTGAAACTCGTGTCAAAATGTCACATTTTATTTGTTTTGTTGGACTGCCAAGCAAACTGTGACTTGATTCCTTTAGTACAATCTTGCTTCCAGGTGACAGTAACATGCACCCGTACATCACTGGCAAGTCCGACTTCCAGCTTCTGTAAGGCGTATTTACATGCCTCCTCTCAACACTGTATTTGCCTCTAATTGTAGCACATTTGTCGTTTGAATTTGAAAGAATCACCCCCCTACACCACATCCCCGTCCCGCTTCTCCCCGCGATGAGGGGCAACTCAATTTTGTTGAGCTCTGCCTGGCTCCAAAATCACCCCCCCGGGGCATTTAACTTTAGGTGAGTTAGCTCGAAGACCAAGCTGTGGTCTGGGTCTGTGAGTCTGTCTGGGTCTGTCTAACTGTGTGTGGTCTAGGTCTGTGTGTCTGTCTAGGTCTGTCTAACTGTGTGTCCGCCCGTGCGTCTGTGACGGACACGCGGGTCCCACTGCCCTCAGGCCAACTGCAGCGCCAGCTTCCTGCCCGCGCTCGGGGCGGAGCTCGCGCGTCACGGGCTGCGCGCGCGGGCCCCCGACCGCAGGCGGTGACGTCTCGGCAGCGATGGCGCANGGTGCCCGCGGCTCGCTGCGGGCGGGGCCGTCAGTCACGCACCGCGTGTAACTTTTGCAGAAGCCGCGTGTGGCGTGTCGGTGTCAGGAGTTAGTGAATGAGTGCGGGTGCTTTTTGGCGCTGGCCCCTTGCTGCAGCTGCACCCTGCCAGGGAGGAGTCGGGCGGGACCGCCGGGGTACCCGCGCCGACCCGTCCGGCGACACAGTTATGGCTGGAAAGTAAAAACTGGAGCTTGGTGGTAGGAGCTGGGTGTGCTCCAGCTGCTCGGGGCTCTGAGCCGAAAGTGCCGTTTCACAGGTTAAACAGAAGTCGCTGGATGGCGAGAATACATAAATTACAGCTCCTAATTGGCGTTGGTGTTTTAAAATGGCCAGGTCTGTCAGTGGCTGCTTTCAGTGGTGCTGCTGCCAGCAGAGATCCCAGGCACTTCCGTTTCTAATACTTCTGAGGGAGTGCTTGTTGCTGAGCCTGTGCTTCAGCTCGGGCTTGCATCCGTCGGCATGTGAAGCAGGCCTGCAGTTCTGCTCGGCACCGGCTCCATAGTCAGCTTCTGTGGCCTGAGGTTTCTCCAGGTTCCTCTGGCAAAGATGATGTTGACCTGCCCTGCTCTGTCCTTTCTCCCTTGCCATTTGGGGTCAAGCCATGGGCTAGTGACTGTCCTGCTGCAGAACCAAATGGGTTTGGCTGAAATGGGAAATATGAAGGTGTTGCAGCAGCTTCAGAAGTGGTGGCACTGGGAGAGAAGTTCTCCATAGATGGGAACAAAAATTGCATGCCGGTGGTGTTTGTGGAGCCCCGGTGAGCAGGCACGAGGCAGTAGGTGATGGTGTGTCCATCTGGCAGTGAGGCAAAGGACCTGTGTTCAGGAATGGGTTATTGAGAAGCTGAACAGAGTGTTTCTCCCTAGCCTTTGAGGGGCAGGACATCCCACAAAGCGAGGCCGTGCAGGTCTGTTTCCCTGTTACTCCTGCCTGTAATGAATATCTGTTGTGAACAGTTTAATGTCAGAAGATGGACGGCTGTTTTTATAGCACAGGGAGCTTTCTAAATCTGGGGTTTAGACAGTGCCTCTAGAGAGACAGTGGGCACAGCTAACAGGACACTGTTATTTTGAGAATTCAGTGAGTTTTGTAGTGTTTTTTTGCCTCTCAAGCTGACTTTGTAAATGCATTGGGTACACCAGTATCTTGTCTGTCTGTTATGCAAGAACTGAATGGTTCATAAGACAGGTGCCAACATGGAAATATTAGCAAGATGCACATAGGTGCCCAAGGTGAAGTGGTAAGATCCAGTACGTCTCTCTTTGGATAGGCTGGGCAACAAGTAAGGTAGCAACAGGGTGCTGCTGTCCAGTGTTGCAGAGGACCGTGTGACATCTGTTGCTACAGTTCGTGAAACTCTTACTATTGCCAGAGGGCATCCAGTTGAAGACGATTTAATTAATTGAACAGCAAATAATGCTGAGGTTATCATGAGCTGTCTGTGGCAGGCTGATAGCAAGAGCATCCTTTCTAGCTACTAGTACTGTAAATTCTGCGTGCTGCACGATAATTTTTTGAATGATGGGGGGGACTTGTGTTTGGAGCTGGTGCGGGGGCATGGTGGTTTGTTTAATTCAAGTGTGCAAATGTGGAGAGGCCCTGTTTCCAGTGAAGAGAGGAGCTGGTCAGCCTAGGAGACAGCGGGTACTGTAAGTGCCTCTCTCTCCATGTAGTTCTTCTGCTTGTGTTCTGGCACGTTAATGCGATGAAAACACTTTAATACTGTCACAGCTGGTTTGCTCCTTTATAAAAGCTTTGGAAACAACTTGTAATCCTTTATTCCCTTCCAAGTACTTGTATACCAGACTATTTTATACTAAAAATAAATTTGTAATGGAAGTGCATAAATAATAAAAACAATACCTTTTGAGAATCATTGCAGGCATCAGAAAAGTTTGGTTTAGACCAAATTGCAACCTTTGAAGTCCTGTTTCTTGTGGAAAACACACATCCCTTCAATTCTGCACATGTGGCCTGTATGTAATTGGGTTGGGATAAGGAGATGAAGGAACATCATCTTGCTTTATTCCCTGACTGTTTAGTTGCTTCCATTGTGAAAAATGGAAGGTTACAGTTGGGTGAAGTTTATAATTGTTACTGAATAACTAACAGGGTGAACAGCTACTCTACAAGGAGTAAAAGTTCTTGTAACTCAGATCATTTCTCTGTTGCAGACGAGTAATTCCCTTATTCATGTGATTGCAAGACAGAGTATTTACCTTGGGGAAGTGAAGCAGGGTATTAGGATTTTTTATTTTGCATTCTGTATCGCATTGACTTTTAGGCCAGTGCTGTTATTTTTGTTCATTTGGTATGGTCTTCTAAACTAGTTCCAGCCCTACAACACTCTGTGGTAATGTGCTTTATGTTTTAAGTTTCAGTAGAGTGTAAAATCACGGTACTTGGTCCTGGGTCCTGCTACCACTGCTGGTTTGCTACTATTCTGTTATAGCTGTAGAAGCAGTTTATTTTCCTGGACAGTTCTGAATGGAAAAGGATATCCATTTCCCAAAGCTCACCAGTGACCTTTATTAAACAAAATTTTAATCAGCTCCTGGATGAGCAGAGGTAGGAGCAGGGTTCGTAAGCAAAAACAACAAAAAAGAAGACTGACCTGATTTTGACCTGCTTAGGAATTTCTCCAAACATTCTTTCTTTTATTCTCTGACAAACTCTTGCACCCTGTTTGTGCTGGAGAGGGGAATTACATAACTTGAATGCTGAATTAAGGTGATGGTACTTGTTAGTAAAACTGACTCCCAGCTTCCTCCCTGCTTTTGTTCCAAGGGCAGAGTTCAGCACTTCCTAGCATGACTTTTTGAATCAATGTTCTTTGATTTCTGGAGTGGTTTTGGACCTGTCTGCAGACTTTGTTTTCAACTTGAAATTACATCGTCAGTATGCCAGGCCACAACTTCAAGTAGTGCATGCTCCTGTTGGAAGAAGAGTCAGGTGTTATCCATAGCAAGGACAGGTAAATTGGGGTTTGGTGGGCTTGAAGCTGTTGCATCCCTATGTAAAACAGAGTCTGCATACCTTTGGCACTGAAGGACACCCTCATGATTCCCGCCCTATTTCCTGCAGCTTTTTGAGATGCTGCTGAAGCACAGGTTTTGAAAACTTGCGAATAAGGCTCTTGCAGCGATGAGGCAGAGATCTGTGCTCCTATGAGCAGAAAACCGTATACTGCTCATTGCTTCTGTTCAGTGAGGGAAGCAGTAGAGAAAGCAAAATGGACCAGGTAAGGTTAAGGATTACAGCCAAAGGATAAATCTTCGCTTCCCAGTGTGTATGAGGAGATAGTTGGGAAGCACGTAGGTTAAAGGGATAGAAGCCTATAGGAAGCAGGACTGGTTCTAGGAGGACTTGGAGCGCGTCTCAGCTGTCTGGGCTGCAGCTCTCAGAGCCAAGAAGTTGGCTTAGGAGGCTCATTAAAGCACCAGTGAGCTCCAGTGCCCGTGTGTCTCAGTGGGCTGTGGCTCTTGTGAAGCACATGAGTTACGCTCCATCGGAGTCTGCACTGCTGACCTACTTTCAGATACAATTTTTCATGTCTTGCTTCTAAAAGCCTTTGGCTTAAGGATTGATTTTATTTTCATGAATAATTTTATGGTTTAACGTGAGGAGATTTAAGCTCTTATGTAAGAACCTGCTGAGCCTGCCTGTGTGGTGTTAAAACTTCCAACTTGAAGCAAAGGTGGCTTACTTTTTGGTATTTTAATCTGCCTTCAAATGCTTCGTACTTGTTAGAGAGCAAATTTTCTTTGGCTTCTCTTCATGCTGAGACTACTTCTGATTTAGAGCTGTTTTTCAAGAGTGTTGGTATAGATGTAACCTTGCAATGCTTTCCTCTCGGCCTCAGCTTCTCTCTAGCACATTGCTTTTTAACAGTACTGGTGTCAAAACAGAAGATGCATTGCACGAATGCAGAAGGAAAAAAGTAAATTCAATTAGCAGTTGTCAGTGATTTTTAAGTACTGTTGTGTGTAGTAGTAAGTTAAGTTGTAATGAGACATAAGGGTATTTTTGTGCCTTGGAAATCATTCATTTTTTTACAAGGGCTTTGACGATAGTTTATAATCCAAATGCAAAACAGATCTTTAAGAGTAAGATGAAGCTAAATGAAGGAAACAGATGAAGAATAGCACATCATTCATCTACATGCTTGTGAAACATCAGTGGGGCCCTACTCTTGTAGTTTGGTTTTTTGGTAAAGAGGCTGTTTGATTATTTTGCTATATGTACAATCTTATAAATGCCTATAAGTATCTAAAGGGAGGGTGCAAAGAGGATGGAGCCAGGCACTTCTCAGTGGTGCCAACCAACAGGAGAAGAGGCAACGGACAGAAACTGATGCACAGGAAGTTCCACCTGAATATGAGAAAGAATTTCTTCACTGTGCAGGTGACCAAGCACTGAAACAGATTGTCCAGAGAGGTTATGGAGTCTTCCTCACTGGAGATATTTAAGAACGGCCTGGCCTCAGTCCTGTGCCATGTGCTCTAGGATGACCCTGCTTGAGCAGGGAGGTTGGACCAGATGGCCCCCTGTGGTCCTTTCCAGCCTGACCCACTCTGTGATTCTGTATGTGTGTTTGCATTCTGAAATGATTCTGTGTAAGTTCTAAAGGGGAAAAGTAGGATTACTTTTGCTGTTGTTTTGGGTGTTTTATCGGGGTTTTGGGGGTGGTTTTTGTTTGTTTGGGGTTTTTTTTGTTTATTTTTTTAATACCTCAGATTATAGTTCTGGCTTTTTGCTTAATGTTTGGGATGGGCTTTGTTTGGAATCTTGAAGCAGTACTTCATCTTCATTCCTAATGATAGTGCTGGAATTTCTACAATATTTTTTTTCAGTCGTGGTTAGATTTACCCTGCCTAGTATCTTATAATTAGCGTATGATGTGCCTGATTTATTTTCTTCTGGTGTTACTGTGGAGGAAAAGAGTATCTTGTTATGTTTGTGCAAAAGAAAGTAAAGCTGAGCTATTATCTGTTGGCATATCTTGGTGTTTGCCAGGTTGTCATTTACTACTGTAATCCTAAGGGAACTTAGGACTCAGTTGAAAAATTATTTTTGTTTGCTCAGTTTATTTCTTTTTATCATTATGATATAGGCAATTAAAGTAGGTGGGGGTATTTGTTTGTTTTTTTAATGAAGTTTACTAATTTCTGTTTTGCACTTGTTTACCGCTTGCAGTGTGGTGTCTGGTACCAAGAGGTAGTTCTGCATTGCTGTTCAAACGTTGCTGGGGTGGAAATTATCACACTTTTCAGTTTTGGAAACTAGTTTATGTACAGATATTCATGTATGCCCTTGTGAACTTTTGTTAATTTTTTCGGGGGTTGACTGTGTGCAGCTGACTGTCCTTAGGTAAATGACCAGTTGAGCCTGATTGTATTCAGAGAGGTGCAGCTGTTACCTGACATCAGGTGATTGGAACTGCAGGTGAAGTAAACCAGTTACTGTCTGATTTCAGTAGAGGAGTAGTTACTTTATTCTGTTTCTTGAATGGGAAGAGCACAGGTTGGCCAGGTGTATAGATAGGGAACTTCAGAACTACTTAAATATTGGGTTTACCTTTTTTCCAGGAGATCCCCAGAAAAGTGTGGAAGATGAAATTGAATCTATTCTGCAGGAGCGGATAATGGTTTTGGATGGAGGCATGGGGACCATGATCCAGCAACATGCGCTGACAGAAGAGGATTTCCGAGGGCATGAATTTAAAGATCATTCCAGGCCTTTGAAAGGCAATAATGACCTTCTCAGTATAACTCAGCCTGACATAATCTGTGGCATACACAAGGTAGGTGGTTCTGGTTTCTGTCTCTCGAGAAGGAGGGAGAACTTGGCCTCTGCGCTCCCCTTTTCCATACCACATGCTCCTGGCTCTCCAGTGTCTTTTGGGAATAGGGAAGAGAGTGCTAGGTAACCATGTGAAAAAGAATGAGCAGATTTGACTGTTCTGGTTGTGTGAGCACAGCATTTTTGTCTTGGTTCCTGATGTCACCCAGGCAGTGTTATTTTTAAATCCCTTTTTGACTTATGTCCCTGATGTATTTCTATTAATTGTAGATTCTGTTTTATTTCATTTTTATTTCCTCTTCTTATTCTCAGCTAGCACTTGAAATGCATCTAAGTAGGACATACCTGAATTCTAGATGTGTTTCTATAATTGTGTATTAAAGGGCCATTAAATGTGGCAGCCTGAAGCAGGCCTCTGTAGTTAATGAGTATGTGAGCTTCCTAATGAGTGTATGTGCTTCCACAGTCTTGTTTTTTCCCTAGAATATTAATGTGTGGCCCAGAGAATAAAACAGTCTAATCTGCTGATGATTAGGAATTTGCAAACTGATTTCACTGTTTTCCTGTCTTCAATTAGACTTGAAAAACCAGCTTCCTAAGTCTTGTATTTATTGAGATGCATAGGTATTCGTAGGTCTTATGGTCATAACTGGAATGCTTGAATAGCATTGCAACTATTTGTTATTCAGTTGAAGCCTCACATCTGTTCTGGGTTTTTCCAATTATTTAATGACAAGATCTGTATTTCATTGATGAGAATCATATTTGGCTTATGTTTGTTAAACTTGGAAGGTAATCTGTATTTTTTAACTTATGTTCTAACTGCCATTCTTTGGATTTTAAGAATGATGAGCTGGAAGGAATCAAGTCTTTGACCTATAAAAATTTCAGGAGGAAGTATTTGTAGATTGAGTTCAACTGAGCAATAGTGCTCATGAACCTTGGCATTTATAATAGTTTGTAGTTTTAATAGGGTGAGCTGCTTTAACAATTGAATTTGACAAGTATAGCAGAGCAGTAGTGATGTGACTTGAGAATGTATGTATTGACTCAAACCAAGTAACCTGCTGTTATCTCTCTAATGGCCAGTTATAGGTGCTTTAGGAAGAGTGTAAAAAAAGAACTGTCTTTTGTGGTCCCCATCCCTGCAGCAACTATTGGGTCAGAGGCTTTCTGAGCAATGTGTGATGACTTCGTATTTTACAGCTACCAGTAGTTATTTCTTCTGAGAACTGGACAGAAGGAACTTTCAATAATAGATGGATTTTTTTGTTTAAAGTAACTATAATCCCACTATCTATATGGTGGGTGTTTTTTTGTCTTGTTTTGTTTTTATTAAGGATCCAGTGAGTTAGAGCTCACACATATCAGTAGCTTAAAAAGTAAATGTTAGCTATACCTTGTCTGGCAAAGTCAGATTCAAAGGTAAGAGATGTGATGTATTTTCAAAGGCAAAAATTACCTTCCTGCTCTGAGTATGTTATTGCTTCTGTGGTGGTAGACAGTAAAGTTGGAGGGCTTGTACACATTTAACGTGTTTAGATGATTTGCAGAAAATTAATATGTTACTGGTTGGCATATAAGAGCTTATATATTTTCATCTATCTATTTGTAGGTGTTTTCATATGTTTTCAAGAGGAATTGAGAGAAAGCATATTTGTTTGCAGCAAAACATGTTTTTAAACATTTATTTTTAGCTCTCATTTGGATCAAGACTTTATTTGCACTGTTGAACTCAGTGAGTTCATCTGCTTCGTGTAGGAAAATCTTAATGGTTTATGTTCAGTGGTGGCATCAGTATTTTTGATTTACTAGCACTTCAAGTGTATTAATTTCCTTGAATATGCAGGGATCATGTCAGGGTTCAAAAGGATCAAAAAGACAAGTTAGGGAGAAGGGCAACTGATAGAGGTTATACAAATGCAGGCTAAAATCTGTAAAAATGTTTCAGTTTGCATTGATTTCAGTTTAATTCAGTGGGAATTAGACAACCAAAATGGAGCAGAAAGCGTAATGGTTTTGTGAATCTCGGTCATTAGTTAAACTTTAAATGATGTCTGCATTTTTCTACATAATTTTCCTAAGCTTGTATTCTGTCCCAGTGTGCTCTTGTGCTGTACAAATCCCTTCAGAACATTAAATTTTCTTATCTTTTCTGTTGTTTAATTTGGGCCTTTTCTAAGACTATCCACAGCAGCCCTTGCTTGCTGATGGCAGTTGGACTGTGTCTGACCATATCCCTGTGCAGAAATCTAGAATGTACTCCAGTGCTAGAGGTGACTCTGTAAATGTCACTTGTTAACAGAAAGTGCGGCTGACACTGAAATTCTGAAAATTGGTTACATGGAACACTTCTATTGCTTTGGCACTGTGCTTTTGAATAAGGCCTTTAGAGTTTGATCAGCTTTGAATTGGGAAATGATTTGTGACTTTTTGTCAACTGGATGAGACAAAGTAGTTGGGTTACTTGCATTCCATACCTCTGGCTTTTTTTCTTTCATGTCTTGCAGGAATACTTGCTGTCAGGTGCTGACATCATTGAGACCAACACTTTCAGCAGCACCCGAATTGCACAGGCTGACTATGGCCTTGAGCATTTGGTAAGAATGCTAAACTATTTACACATTAAAGTATTAATCATGTCCTAGCAACCAAGATTAGCTTAGTCCCAGGATTCATTGGTGTTGTGCTTATCGGCTGCATGCTGCCTCTTGAGCCATGTGATGGGATCATAGCTCCTTTCTGCTGCTGTGGACAATTGCACTTGCTGTGTCACAGACATAATGTGCTTCTTCTTGACAGAGGAACAGGCAATAATAATTAGTCCTAAATTTTGTTTGAGCGTTCACAGAATCAGGTCTGTGAACAGGGATGTTTTGCTTCAGTCCTTCCAGCTTACCAAATACTGCAATGGAACTGCTTTTTTCCCGGATATTACTTGTGTGTTGTTTGTGCTGGTGTATGTAGAAGTCCTTTCTAGTTTGCATTTATTGTGCCCGTTCTTTGTTATGTATCGTTTTGAGAATTTGAGGAAATATGTGAAGTAAATACTTGGAAATACACTACTTGAATAAAAAGCCAGCTTAAGAGTAGGTTAATTTTGTCGTCAAAGTCCTGTTCTTCAGCTTCTGTTGATTTCAGCAGGATTTATTTACTGCCGTAAAGAATGAAATTTTATGATTAGCAGCTGTAGGCTAGGCCATGCGCAGGATGAACCTGCCATGTAACTGTTGCTGAGATGTATGGAGCTGTTCCTTTTGAAGCATTGTGGTAGTGTTGATACATATTTGTGTGACTTGGGGCATCTTCAGAGTGTACAGTGAGCTACTGGATGCAAGCATTGTGTTTCTTTGAGGATGAGTTACCCTGGACTGAGCTAAAGGTTGCTCAGTAATTTTCTGTAATTGTTCCAGGCATATCGATTAAACAGAGTCGCTGCACAGGTGGCCAGAAAAGCAGCAGACACTGTAACTGCTCAGACAGGTAAGTAGTATTATTTTAACATTTTACTTGGTGGTGGTTTTGACAATGCTGCAATCTTTGAGATGTTGCTAACTAGAGGATAGCTTGATGTTTTAGGTTATGGGGACATAAAATGGTACTGTGCGTGTTTGCAAGTTAGGCACAGTAGTAGCAATTTCATATCTCTATTTATATCGCACTAATTTCATCATGTTTGAAGGATCTGGTCCTTAAGGTGTTTGTTCGTCAGCATAGCTGTCCTGTGCCTGCCTGGTTTAGACTGCAGATGATAAACATCTTCAGACATGTTTTAGAGAAAATAAATTCAGCAGGGACTGTTAAAAGTTCCGTAGGTCTCTATGGCACAAGTCTTTGTACTCCAGAACTAGGTTAGCTGATTGTAGGTAAACATGGATTACCAGTTAATCCTAGTGTTGTCTAATGGTTTAACTTTATTCAGAAACTAATGGAGTGGTCTTAGTATGTGAATGTGATCTGTAAATTTTCATTTCATTTCTACAGATGCCTTCCAGGCATTATGTGAGAGGGGTTAGACCTCTTCTACACTGCTGTAGACAGTGCTGTCTTTCAAAGACTCATTTCTGCTTGTATTGTACAATCAAACTGTATTTCAAGCTAACAGTGCTGCTGCTGTTCAGATAGCACCTTACTGATGTGATTCATAGTATGCAATAAAAATGTAAGATTTGAAACGTGCTTTAAAAAAGTGGGGCTTTTATGACACATGCTGGAATATTCAGATAAGGTTATGTAATGAAAAATGCCAGAACAGTTCTATGCTGTGCATTTAGAGTAATTGAATGAAGTTTCTTGTGTTAGAGACAAATGATTCTTAGAAGAAAAATTAATTGAGACAATCGCCATTTTCAGAAATGTTCTTCTGTCTTGTATGTTAATCCTGTTGGATTAAAATGAAAAGGTCGGCTGTGCTGGGTGATCTTGTGCTGACTAAACTCTAGATTTGAGACAAGAGCTTCCTGTTTTATAGTTCTTCATCCTTGAATGATATGCATGTCTTGGTGTCCTTGGAGGTATTTTACATTGACTGTCACTGTAAAGCCAGAGGTAAATAGTTTAGGGATATTTTTTCCCCTCCTGTGTCTTGGTCTAGGAATTAGGAGATATGTTGCTGGAGCCATGGGTCCAACAAACAGGACACTCTCTGTGTCACCATCCGTGGAGAGACCAGACTACAGGAACATAAGTAAGTATTTATAACCATCAAGTTATTTGACTTAGGCAGTAGTCTTGAAAGGCACATCTCCAGATGAAATTGACATCATTCCCATTTTACAGCTTTTGATGAACTGGTTGAAGCCTATACGGAACAAGCCAAAGGACTTTTGGATGGAGGAGTTGACATCTTGCTGGTGGAAACCATATTCGATACTGCCAATGCTAAGGTGAGACTTCTGGGGGAAAAGCCCCACCACTCTAATGTAAGTATTTGGTGTACTACCTAAGGAAATTCAATGTAATATTCTTTAAGAGCTATCAGCTACTGCTTACTAAGTGCATGAAAAGACTCTTCAGTTGATAGCAGGTGGGTAGAATGTGAGATGGTTTTTAATCAGCCTTTTCCAGAATGCTTCTTTTGCCTCTTAATATGTGCCATTTGTATATTTCTGGCTGTCTGTGCCAGCTGTCCTCTTATTCCCAGAAACTCTACTGTAATGCTCAACATTATCAAATGCTTCTGATTGTATTTTTCACTGTCAACGTGTCTGTCCAAAGGATACTTGTGATGCACACTGGAGAGGGAATGTCCAGTGAATCTGGTTGCAGGCGTGGGAAGGCTTGTAAGACAGTTCTATTAAAAGGTGTTTTTTGGGGGTAACTCTGCCATCAATTTTAAGAAAGAACAATTTGGAATAGAAGATTAGAAGGTAAAATGGAAGGAATAAAATGTTGAAATATGCCACAGTTAATGGGATTTTAACACCTCTGTCTTTATCTAATAAATGCTCAGTGCAGGGGTTGGAGTTGATAGGGTACTTAAAACTGTCTTGCAATTTTATGTGGAAAAGTCTGCCTGGATATGCACACAGCATTTCTTCAGGCTTTTGCCACAGGCTGAATAACGTGTGCAGTGACATCACTTGCCCTTTGCAGTTTTGACCAGTCATTGTGGAGGTTTGGCAAGGAGCCTATAGGCTTAAACATAATGCTAAGGGCTTGTTGATGGGCAACTTTCTTACCCTAAGGAGGGAGGACATTTTCAGGACCTTCAAAGGAGTCACTCGCAGTTCTTACTCTAAAAATTTGCGGTGGTTGGAACCCTTTGGAAACTACGTAGCTAAACAGACTTAAGAGCAATGAATGTGTACTGGGAAGAGTACATACAACCATGTTTGGGATGGGAATTGTGCTGCAGATATGAGGGAGAAGTACTTGCTGATTTGATTTGGGTTTCAGAGTAGTCTTGGTCTTATTTGTGTTCCCTGTGATACTTCCTTTCTACTTGTTACCAAAACGTGTTTTTTAACACCTAGAAGATGTTTGGGGTAAGGGTAAAACTTCTTGAGTGTAGTAAGTTCTGGCAGGCCATATAAGCTAGCAAGTTGCATAAACAGCCATAAAATAATAAGTAAAAAAGGGCATCAAACCCATAGAAACAAGAAGAAATGAACAATCTAAAGAACTCTCAAAACATCATTAATGTTTTGCAATATATTCTTCTGTAGGCAGCTCTTTTTGCACTCCAGATGTTGTTTGAGGAAGAGTATGCTTCCCGACCCATATTTGTAAGTATATTTCAATATTTTACATATCCTTAAGCTTCATTCGTGGACTAGCTGAGATGGCAGTTGATTAAAGTGCTTTGAAATGAAGGAAATGAGTTTATTGGAAATGTACTTTTTCCACATGATTGTGAAAGTAAGAATTCTTACAGCTTTGTGAAATCAGCCTTGGATAGCTCTGTTCAGCTAATCAAGCCATAAACTAGGGAATGACTTTATTCCAGTGTGTATTCATTCTGTGTATTTCTACAAGAAAAGGTCTAATGATGATTTTTTTCAGGCTTGCTGTCTTGAGGGCAGTAGGAACCAGTGCTTCAAGGATGAAATTAAGCAAATTCTGACATATTTGCAAGTAGAGTGAGTGGCCATTTCAAATCAGAAAATCTGTCTTACTGCATATTCTTTCTCTGATGTGTCTTTTTCTGATAGTTGCCAGTCATGAATGCATTGGAAGAAATACAGAAAAAGAATAAGCTTTTTTTGAAAATTCTGATGTATTCTTCCAATTTTCTGCAGTTTGCAGTCCAGGCTTTCTGATTTGCAATTTGTATATTTGTAGGCTCTTGTTGAATGTGCTTACTCCTTCCTTGCATCTATGTTCAAACCTATATGGGACCCCAGCATCTAACCAAATAATCTGTCAGTAACTTGCGCACCTTATGAATGTGCTGGTTTGAAAGTTTGCTTACTTTTGGGGAGTTCACCTGATAATTTGTATTGTGTCTTGCCATTTGTCTCTTGAAAGTGATAATGAGCAACTGTTCTATGTTCCCTTTGCTGCATAGTCATGGCAATTGTAGTCCTTTGTGAGAGCCTCCTTTAGTCATCTTTTTTCAGCCTGAGGAGTCCTTTTCTATTTAGCTGTTCAGTTTGGTTCATTCATTATTGTCCCGTTTTTGTTTTCCACTTCCTCAAGTCAGAGTGGAATGACAATAGAATACAGCATTCGAAGTGCAGATGTCAGGGGTTGTATGATAGCCTAGTGATGTTCTCTTCCTTTTCCATTTCTTTCTTTGTAGTTTCTGATATTTTTCTTCACTGATAGTGAGCTTGGGATTTGCATTCATAAAAGTCTCTTTTGTTACATAGTTTAGCTTCTAGAACAGTGAAGACTGGTTTGGAGGTGTCACTGTGTAGAACTCCTGTGTTCACAACTTTGTACTTGGTCAGTTAGCACAGAGAGTTTTCTGAGTTGACTTTTTTTCTTCATTGCCCTGAACAGAATGATCCTTGAGCTTGGTTCCTCCTTCTTTGCTCCCTTTTCAGTTCAGTCACATTGAGAAGTTACAACCCTTAGCACAGATTCCACTGATCCACTCTTTAAGATTCCACTGATCACCTTCCTTGACTGAGTACTTTGAAGGTGGGAAGTGGCATCAATATTAAAGCATGCTTTGGAGTAAATAGTGGATTTACTTTTTCATGGAGTCTTGTAAACTCATTCCATCTTCTGGAAAAAAAGACTTTTAAACCTAGTGTTGTGGTGTAGGAATGGTACTCCCCAAATCAGTGCCCTCACTGAGATTCTCCAAACCATGTGCCACTTTCTCGCTCCCCTGCTTTTTCCTGTCTCTCTTTCCGTGTGGCAGGAAGGAGAGGAGAATTGAAGCACAAAAGGCGAAGATGAAGGGTTGAGGTAAGAACAGGTGACTGGAAACAGCAGTAAGATAGGAAAAGGAACAGTAACAGCAACAATATTAATAATGAAAGTGTATAAAAGAGTGAGTGATTCACATGCAAAAATGCTCACCATGGAGCTTGACCCGACTGCAGCCACGCCATCCTGACCACTCCCACACCACACCCTGACCTCCCTCCCACGCGGGGCTTGGGACTGGTGTGTCCCAAACCGCTCCCTCCAGCTCAGAACTGGTGTTACCCCACCACTCCAGCCCACTGGAAGGAACCCCTTCTCCCTGGGAGAGTCTCCCTCCTCCCACACCTGGCAATGATGTGGTATAACCTCTGTATTGTAGCCATGCCACCTCCTTGCTACTGCAAGAATGAACCTTGTCCTGGCCAGAACCAGAACATCTGAGGAGGCTCTCCTGGCTCACCCAGATGCCTCCCAGATTCTCAACTTCGTAGTTTTTAGTTGGGATCAAGACATTATTTATTATTTGCACATCTCTTTCTGTATACTGCTAAAGAAGTGTGATTATACAGATTAAGACTTACACTTCCACTACCAAGTTGCAACATTTGATGTTCCCTTGTTGGCAAGAGGAGTAACTTGTTTTTAAGGTCAGACCCACCTCTCCCACCTTTCCACCAACCACCACCACCAAACAACTTAGTAGCAGTCCTGAGACCTGAAATAACTTAAATGGAGAGGTGAGGAGAGGGTGACTGCTGATAGTTGCTTAAACAAAAAACTCCTGCGGAGTGGTTCAGAGGCTATCATCAGAATGATACCATGGTACTCATGCTGCCTGGCTGCTGGGTGGTTCAGAGTAGTTTTCTTTCTTTTTTTTCCTTTTATTTTCCTTTTTCCCCCCTGAAGAGTGGGGAGAAAGGGAAAGACAAAAACCTTTGACTAGTCTTCTTTCTCCTAGATAAATATTTAAACATCTATATGGTGAAAAAGGTTTAATTTTTCTGTTTGAGTTATGCCTCATCACTTTGAGTGGAGCACGGGTCTCTCTACTTTGAGTTACAGCAGTTCATCCATTTTAATGTTTTATTTTGTTGTGCATTTAATTTTTTTCCTTTCTCTGTGTTTAATCGGTATTTAGGTTTCTGGAACCATTGTGGATAAGAGTGGGCGTACCCTCTCCGGCCAGACAGGAGAGGCATTTGTCATTAGTGTTTCCCACAGTAAGCCACTTTGGTAAGGAAATATTCATTCTCTTAGTTAATTATTTGTAGATTGAGATTCTTTCCTATTTTAACCCTTGCTTGCAGCTAAACAGAAGCTATACAAACTGTGATCATATGTAATCACATGCATTACTAACATGTTTTTTTTTTTGTTCCCTCAACAGAAATTATTTTTCCAAAGAAAGCTGAATTTTTTATTCATTGCTTTAAATAATCTGGGGCTTTGTGTTTACACTGAAATCACAATTAGGTCAAAATCTGAAACTGTAGTTTGCCATTTCCCACTGTCTTGGGCTGTGCAAGGAGCCAATCCCTCGAACAGGCGGGACTTAGATCTGTTTCTTAGAGGGAAGCGGTGCCAGCTGAGAGTATTTCAGGGTGTCTTGAAAGAGCAAATCATAAGATACTATTGCAGTGTTCTTTTTACTGAACTCTTAGAAAAATGTGCCCTGAGTGTTTTTCTCAAGGATGTGCATGGTTGTTTTGAGAGCTCCTGGTTATCTAGTCTGCTGTGTTTCTTTACCCTGTTCTACCTCGTCCTTATCTCCTCTTCCCTCTTTACCTTTTTTTACTCTCAGGTTGGTTCTCTTCACACAAAAGCTTACACCAGAAATAGATTGGTTTTTCCTAGAATATTCTAACAGAAAGCATTTAATTCACTGTTAGTAGTGCACACCATGCACATTATGATGAGCCATTGTTTGTTTTTACAACAAAATTTCAGCTAAACCACGCAATCTGTCATCTCAGTGATGCAGAAACAGAAGACTGCATTCACAGTTTTCCTGACTGCCCTTGAGGCTCCACTTTCCCAGACCAGACGGTGTTCCAGAAGTAACATATGGAGCCTCTTGGAACAGGGTGGTAGTTGACTTCTTCTCTCAGCATCACGGCCTCGTGATCCATATTTGGCATGAGTCTGTCTCAGATAATTTTGCTCTAACTCTCTTGCTTCTGAAGAAGAGAGAAGGGCACTGGAGCGGGAATCAAGAATTTATTAAAGCACATTTCGTAACAGCTGTCTAATGGGTCTCAATATTTAGGGCCTGTTTCTCATTTGTGAAAAGGCTGCTATACAGCACTCTAGCAGACGGGTTTTAGAGGTTGGAACAGATTGCATTTGATGTTGTTTCTGTGGCCAAATTGGTGCAGAGTGGCTTTAGGGTTGTGAAAAAGCTGATTAATAGTAGTATCCCAGGAATTGTGTTATACGTGTTCACGTGTTTCTGTTTGGGTTGTGTATGCCCTGATTAGGGTGATGTGTCATCCTTAATTCAGTTTGGTTTGGAGCCCACCCTTAAAAGTGTGTGCTTTGTGTCTGGGTGATGGAGGTGGTAGCTGAGAAAACTCATGAACTGTTCTTAGTAAGTGCTGAAAGATGTGTGTCAAGCTGCTTGGCGTGAAAGATGCTCAGATGTGTTGTTTGAGATCCTATGATTGTTTCTACTGTGGTAGCATCGAGAAGACATACACTGAGTTTTGAGCCATAATTTTGTGGATTTTGTTCTGGTCCCAGGGGCGCTCTGCAGCCTCATCTTTCACAGGGGTTTATGTATGACTGCTGTGAAGAAATGAGCAAGGGAGGGAGGTGATGTTTAAGGTGAGTGTGTGATGGTTGTTACACTAAGGTAGCAGCGATAGAATATCAGCAATCTGGCTGAAGGCTGCTGGCTTTTAAGGCATGGTTCACAGTTTGCTTTTCTCAAATGTTTTCTTGCATGATGTTGAGTACTGTGAGGAGTTGATACTGGCCGCAGAAGCTACTTTTTTATTCTGAATGAATGTGCATGTCTGTGCTACAGTTCTGAGACAGGTAATGCTTGGATTGTGTCATGCTCATGAATATACTTGTCAGCAACCCCTGTAATGGGTAATAATTCAGGCAGTTCGGAGTGTGGGGAGTGTGAGCTGGAAGCTTGTAAATCGAGTGACTTGAGAGTAGGAAATACATTGCATTTGTCTGCATTTTATAAGGGCAGTCTTGCTAACCATTCTTACCTTTCTTTGCTTTGAAAATCTTGAGGGATGAGCCCATACTTTGAAGTAAATTCTAGAACCTCATTGCTGTAATGAACTGTGTATTCCTTGGGCTTGCTATTTGTATCCAGGGATCTGTATGATGGATTTAAAGATATATAAACACCGAATCTTGAAATGAGAATAAAAAGGTTATTTTCAAGTTTTTCTGGCTTGCATCAGGTGTATTAGGGAAAGCACTTTGAAGATTGAGCTTGCTGTTTTAAAAAACCAAACATATATACCATCCACCCTAAAAAAACCAAACCAAAGAACCAACCAAAACCTCAACTGCCTCATCCCTAAGTTAGTGGAAGAAGGGATTTGTGTATTATTTGATCTTGATCTGTGACTGTGATATTCAAGATCCTGGGTTTGGATGTTGCTGTAAGCCCCTCAGATTTCAACAATTTTTCGTTCTGTTCAACAAGTAAATCTGACTGCAAGCATTTATTGCTACTACTTGTGAAGTTACCAAGGCCTCGCCTACTCTTTGTAAACAGGAGAAAAGTCAGAAACCATTTTATGCTCCTAGTCCTGTGCAGGGCTTTTTTGCTTTTGATCTCTGTGAAACTAAGTAGGCATACAGGCACTTAATTAGCTCGGCTGCCTGTGTAGCTCAGTCAGCTGGGAGATGTGGCTGTTACACATTCTTGTTTCAGTGGGTTTGCTTGCATCCTTTCTGAGACTGTTATTCCAGGAAAGGAGAAAGTGTTTTTACGTCTTCCTCTTCCAGCAGCTCTATGAACACCTTCTGAGTTTTGCAGTGCTCACAAGGTGGTTTCTAGAATGGTGCAGAAAGATCAGGAAACCTGTAAAAGATATCTTTCTGCAAGAGAAATTTCTGTATTTAATACAAATGGGGATATTTCGAGTGCAAGTCTCATTTATGTATCTGTCATTGAATGCAAGAAAATATGGTTGTATCTCATATACTGGTAAAATTGTTTAGGAACTTATTCATGTAAAAATTCTTCTGCTGTAGTGCTGTCTTGATTACTAAAATGTAGCAGATTCAGTTGCCCAAGCTTAGTGCTGCCATGAGGCTTCCTGGGGGAGGCACTTGCTCTCTTCCAAAGCTGACATAATTTATGTAAAATTTGTAAAGAAAATGATGAGTTAGCAGCTTGAAGCAGGTCTTGCCTTTTCAGCATTTTTTCATACTTTTTCCTATAGCACAAGACTCCTTTCCAATCTGTCATTCTCATTCCACTTGTTCTCTCTCTTACCTAGAAAATACAGAGCCGTTGTGTTGCTGTCAAAATGCTGCCACTTTGCTCCTGGATTTTGAAATGAAATCTTGATTTACTGTTCCTAGTTCAATTCAGTCCAGCCCCCTTCTGTCTCGTGCTTTTCTTCCACCCGAGGGTTCTCCTTTTGCACAGTCTTGCTGCATTGATGATGATGATTAAAGAAATTGGAGATCAGTTTGGTTTTGCTTTAGATGATTGCGGGAGTTAGCAGTTGCCAGCACTAACATTCATCTGTTTTGTGTGTAAAAGGTGTTTTTACTTCAACATAATTTTTTGAAAATTTATTTTCCAGTATTGGCTTAAATTGTGCTTTAGGGGCAGTTGAAATGCGTCCATTCATTGAAACAATTGGAAAATGTACAACAGCCTACATCATCTGTTACCCCAACGCAGGTGTGTTGGTGCACATGTTCCTATGCTTACAGGCACATGAAATGTAGCTAACCTGTTCCATCTCATTAGCAATGATAGAGTTGAACTAGCTTGAAAAGGTGATTGCTTTTACAATTAAAAAGAGAGTAAGAATATTTTAAACTGCTGAAAGTAACTGTTCTTAGTTCTGTGACAATGAATCGGGAATGCTTTCTTGCATAATTAATAATCTGCTAAGTAGTGATTGCAAGGGTGATGAGGCATTTTAGTCCTCCTAGAATTGTAGCTGCTTTAAATGTGCCTTTTATGGAATTTAGTTCTGTTCTTTTGGACTTGAAACAAATTGTAATACTAAAAAAATCATGTTTTAAGGTCTTCCCAACACTTTTGGTGGTTATGATGAAACTCCAGAAGTAACTGCCGAGCATGTAAAGGTATGAAATACTTCTTTTGATTATGCCACATCTGATGTACTAATAGACAAGAACTCTTTGCTTGTATCCTGTGCATATATGTTACAATGTTGGGGTTGGATTTTTTTTTCCTTTTGATACCTATATATGTAATTTGGATTGTTTATAGACAATTTGCTGAATGATAGTGATTTGAGGTATCACACTAGGAAAGCTACTTAGGAAACTGAAAACCTTAATTGCTTTTCTGTACTAAGTTAAGGTTTCCTGCCACTTGATCTCTGGATGTTACTCATTGCACTCCTATGTTCTTACTGTTATATTTGGGAATTGTTCAAAAAGCTGAGTGGTGTTTATGAACTTGGCACAATTTTACAGAGTTGTGTGTACAGGAACTGCCGATGTTGGTGGTGTTCCAATGCAGGGTGTCCTTCTACATGCCACTGGATCTGGGCAAGACAGAGCTGTGTTTCTGAAGCTGCAGTATGTCAGCAAGAACACAATATTTGCTGCGTGTTAATGACTTTTTATAATATAGTATGACTAGTCTTTGATACTCATTCGTGTTTTCATCTGGGGCTTCAGTGTAAAATAGGCCAGTTTCAAATGTAGTCACTTGAAATTAGGTGCTGAAATTGCTGGTTAGCCTTGGGAATCCATGTCTCAAAACAAACCTTGAAGAGAAGATGTGGTGCTAATTGTTTTTTTAATTTAGTGGTTTTTTTGTGATCTCCCTGAGCTGCTTAACATATGGAGAAAAGTAATTAAATATATATATAAAAAACATAGCTTTAATAACTTTGAACAAAATATTCCTTCCTCTTGCAGAATTTTGCTTTGGATGGTTTGGTCAACATAGTTGGAGGTTGCTGTGGTACCACACCAGCACATATCAGGTACTTCACATGCTACAGCTCTGGTGGACTGCAAAGTAAATTTAAGTGCTGCTTCTGTGGAGCAATATTCCATGGCTTGTCTTAGAGTTTCCTGGAAAGATGGATCTTTTGAATGCCAATAGCAGCAATATGTGAAGTGGGAGCAACCTGGCTTACATAGCCGTGCCTATCATGAAGAAAGAGTAGAGGCGTGGTTCAAACACGGATTAAACCTCTTTGGTTTTGTCATCTAAAATTGTTTCAGAATTACTTCTCCCTCTTTACTGATGGATAGAATAGACTTCGCATTCTCTGCTTTATTCTGCTGTATGTTCTTTCTCTTTTTGGCAATCTTAGCCACAAGGTGAAGCTTAAAGTTTCCTTTGATGGTAGATGGAAGGAAGGGGCATGTGTGTGTATGTTGGGGAAATGCCTAAACAGAAGTTCTGTGAATGCTGTACAGCTGGTGCTGGTCCTGGCTAGTCAGAAGGAGCATTTGAAATTTTTCCCACTGGATGTGGGTCAGTGAGAAAGCCTCCTTTTTTCACTTAAACTCAAAAAAGAAAGGGCTATTGTGATTAATTTTTACCGTGGTACAAACTGGGAAGAGGTGACATGTAAACATGTAGAGGACAGTGTGTGTCAGTCCTGACTGGAGTAAAGAGAAAGTGAATGTGAACAGCCTGAGTCATTCTGGCATCTGAGAAATGTGTCTCAGTACAGAACAATGTTTGTCCCTTGGGGTTTGTTTTTTTTTGTCGTTTGGGTTTTTTGTGTGTTTGTTTTTTGTTTTGGGGGATTTTGTTTCTGTTTTGTTTGGTTTTTGTGGGGTTTTTTTGTTGTTGTTTGGTTTTGGTTTTGCAGTCATCAGCAATTGCTCAGCAAGTCATGAATAAGAGTCAGTGTGGCTGATGACTGATTCTGAAATCCTTCAAGTGTCCCATTGGTACGCTGTCCCATTCTGTATTTGAAAAACCTTCAGCCTTGTAGATTTCCTGCAAATAGCTATGTTAGGATCTTCTGGGAGTATGTTTTTGCCTTTGGCCTCACAAAGTGAAACTACCTAATTAGTCTCGTCTCTACAGGGCTGAATTGGAAATGTAGGTATATGTCTAGTATATTCTGTTTGAGTCTTGTCTGGAGTAATTTAATTTTATTTGAAAACTTTACTTTCTCATTTCTGTAACTCAGAAAAATTGCTGAAGCCGTGAAATTCTGTAAGCCTCGTGTTCCGCCTTCTCTCTCTCAAGGATACATGCTGCTGTCAGGTAAAGTGTGCAACAGTTTGAGTTTCATAACTAATGCAAGTTTCCTTTATAAATTTATTGGCTGTTTTCTGCTGATCAGAACAACACCGTGAATGTCTGGTTCTACGTGAATCCAGCAAGCTTATGGCTGTGTAACCAGATCTAAGTCCTACTGTTTTGGCTAAAGGAGTAGTAGAACAGTTTTGTTGCCATCTTGTATAATATAATCAAGCCAGTAAATTTACTCTGCAAGTCTCACATGTGTTGTTATGGTGAAGTGAGTATCTTTATTTTCACTTTACAACAGGGAGGGTGAAGCACAGAGAGACCAGGTAATTTGACTACCGTTATTGGCAGAGCTGGGATGAGATCCTTGTAAACCTGCTGTGAGAGGGCTACCCTGTCTCCCCTCAGATGCTGATTCAGTCCTACTGGGACTGTGTTCCAGCAATATATCCAAGTCTAGAACATGTTCTGTTTTAACGAAGTCTAGATCTGTATGTTCCACACTCAGGGCCTTCTTTTAAGCCTTTGAGCCATGTATCTGAGTAAAACAGTACCACCTTTTGGTCTGGAATTTTAACCTCGAGTCAAATCAGTTTAGCGTAAATAAAATGTATCATGGTTGGCCTGTGATGTCATGCCTTAGCTTATTTAATTCTGCTGTAGAGTTTCTTTGCCTCTGCATTGCCTGCTACCCAAGGGTCCAACTGGCCTTGTTTCTCTGAACTAGAGTACGTGTTTAAGAGCTACCCTTGTTGTTCAGTCAATTCGGTGGGCTGCTGCTTCTCAATGTGTCATGAGGCAATATAGTTGAAAGTTTAGAGAAGGTATGTGCATACACACAGATGTCAAAGTTGTAGATTCACTTCTGTATTGGAAAAGTTGGCTGTTACTTTTTGTGGTTCAGGTAAATTATTGCCTGCCATTGAGGAAGAATAGAAAGATTTGGTGTATGTGTTGGCTGTTGTTTCATTGCATTGTTAGTATTACTAGTTACTAGTTACTCATTAGAGCACTGAGTGCTGAGAAGTCACTATTCTTAGAGAGAGACCTTTATTTTACAGTTTAGAAAAGAGATTTTGTCTTTCTTACAGAGTTTTTTCTTTTCTGTTTTAACAAATATGTTCAAACATATCTTTTTAAGGTCTGGAGCCATTCAAGATTGGGCCATACACCAACTTCGTTAATATTGGTGAACGCTGCAATGTTGCAGGATCACGGAAGTTTGCTAAACTCATCATGGCAGGCAACTACGAAGTATACATATTAACAATAATCTCATATTAACAATAATCTTTATGGCTGCTGTTCTGATTTTCCATTGCTCCATCACACTGTTATTGTTTGTTTTGCTGGCACAAAGCACTATTCTACACCAGTTACAAGAGTAAGAAAAGGTGTAGAATTTATTTTTTCACTGTTCTTTGTTTCTCTGCTTGCCAGCTAATAATAACTTTGTGAGAAGGGCTTTACAAGGACTTTTTATTTTTTTTTTTTACAATTGTTACAGGAAACTTTTCATTTTTAGTTAAGTTATACAGCTGGTGATGGTTTAGAAAATGTCCTGGTCTGTGCTGCATTTAGGGGTTGATATACAGAGAAGGGAGGAAAGAAGGTGGGTGTAATCCCCTCTTTCAAGATATGAGGTACATCTGACGGGATAGATCATGGCACTGTGCAGCTCTCGCTCCCTCTCCCCTCCCTCACTTCCCCAGTTCTGGTCAGCGTTATGGTTACATCTAATTGTTACCTACTTTGCTGACTCCAGCATGCTACATGAGTATTGGTACAGAAGAAGACACTTAGAAGGTAATTGCTTTCTTGAAACTACTGCAGGGCAGAAATGAAGAGGCTGGAAGACTCATTCTTTGCTGGTGTAAATTGGTACTGTAACATTGAAACAAATAGTAGTGACTTTTCTTGAGAGCTGAGACTCTGCCCCAGAGTATGCTCTGATGTTACATCAAATCAAAATTAAAGCCTTAGTTTGTATTTTTGGAAGTCTGGCTCTTAAGTTTGTAGAAGTCATGAAGCAGTTAGGCCTATTAAATGAAGAGAACTTTAAACACAGATTGTTAGAGGCTCTGTAGAATGACAGAAAAGAGAAAGTGAACAGACATGGGTGTTCAGATATTTAGGCTAGGGGAAAAGCTTTAGTTTTCCTTCATAGCACTTGTGATTCAGCAGCTGGCAAAAATGTTGAACAGCCTTTAAAAATTAAATATCCTGTGTTACAAAGAACCAGAGCTTATGATGCAAGGCCCTTATTTCATACTATCACAGAGACTATGTTTTCCTGTAATCTTGTGCAGTCACAAGTCCTTGTTACCACGCAAGTCTTAAATTATTCAGTTAAGCATATAACCAACTCTCTGCAGTCAGTGATGCCACCAGCACATCAGGTCTCTGATGTCATGTTCTGTGAACAAATTAATTATAGGTTGTTCCATATTAGCCACTGTTGAATTGTTATACATCACAGACCATTTCCTTATTTTCTTATAGGATGTCTTACAAATTTTTAAATTTTTGACTGCATGCTTAGTTTGGAGAAGTGAAATGTTATCCTGAGAATAACTAGGATTTTTTTCTCCTCATTGTTGTTTTGGTTTTTGACTTTCTTCTTTAGGAAGCCCTGAGTGTAGCGAAATTGCAAGTTGAGATGGGGGCCCAGATTCTTGACATAAATATGGATGATGGAATGTTGGATGGCCCCACTGCAATGACCAGATTTTGTAACTTGATTTCTTCGGAACCTGATATTGCAAAGGTTGTAATTGAGTCGCAGTGAAGAACATGTTACTGACTTGTAAATTGCATTCAGAGGATGTCGATACCATTTCATTTAGTAATCCGTTTATGTGCTTAGGCAGATGTAGTTGTCCCCTAAGAAGAAGAGATACTGTAATAGGGAAGGCCTTTGGATGAAACGGAGGCTTTGACATTTTCTGTCTGTTTTCACATACATATATGCCAGTCCTTTTCACTGCCTCGAAAAGCTGAATGCAGGTTTGTTTTGCAGCAGTTATGAGCCATAATATATATGCTGGCAGTGCATAATGGTATTGCTTTCCACAAAACTTAAAGTTGCTATGGATATAGGATGGCTTTAAAAGATAGTTCTGCGATGTGCATTCTCTAAAAATGAGTATCTGAATCAGAAACACAAGATATTACAGGGAGAAGTGGAGATCTCTATATGATACATGATGGAGCTGCCATGGAAGCTCTTGAGTTAAATTTGTTCTGAGTTTTGCTTTTAAAGCAAAGTGAATCCATGATGATGAGTTAAGATTATGAAGAGTTAAACTTTAGCTAGGAGTTAGAAGCAATTTGTACTGATTAAACCAAAAGATAAGTTGGCTAAGTATAGTGCTATTCACTATTATGTACCTGTCTAAAACTTATAGTGAATGAATTGTCTTAAGGACAAAACAAGCTGATAGAATTATAGCTAGCACCTAGATTGCATGATCAAATATAGGCAGGAGGTATGGACCATCTCCAGAAGGCTTGCCGAGCCTTGCCCACAATAGAAGGTAGAAAGTTCATGGTGATGAAGAGATCCCTGACTTCATCTTTCAGGACCGCTGACTCAAATCAAGACCACCAACCCAAATCGAAAAAGGAATTGTGCACGCACAAAGGACTAATAACCTCATTTTAATAAGAAGCGAGAAATGGGAGGTGCTAGGAATATGTATATGATTAATATGTAACACTTTGTAAAATAAATAGAAGGCAAATAACTGTGTAAGGTGCTGGCACGTCTCTAGGAGGCGACTCCTGTGCCACCTGCCGGTGTAATAAACATACCACTTTCTAACATTAATTAGTTAGAGAGTTTTTGTCCGTGAATATCGTGATTTTAAAGATTCAATGATGGAAACTTTTAGTAGTAAATGCTGATTAATGTTGTGTGCATTTTTATGTCCAAACAGGCAAACAGCAAATAGAACTGTGATTCATAACTTTTGTGTGTTCTCCTGGCTTACTTCTCTATTATTTGCAGGTGCCATTATGCATTGACTCCTCAAATTTTTCAGTGATTGAAGCAGGTTTGAAATGCTGCCAAGGGAAATGCATTGTAAACAGCATCAGTCTAAAGGAAGGTGAGGAAGACTTTTTGGAGAAAGCAAGGAAAATTAAATTGTATGGAGCAGCTGTGGTTGTTATGGCTTTTGATGAAGTGGGGCAGGTGAGTGTCACTTTAAAGGAGAGCTGTTTTTCTTCTGAAGTGCAAGGCTTTCTTACTCTTCTTCAAGACAAAGTTGTTTTGTTTCATTGACACAGTTGATTCAGAGAAGGTCTGTATAACCTTAGCAGTAGTTTTGACCCTGATTTGTAAGCATTTCTTAGGCTGCTCAAATGTTTGAGGAATTCTTGTACTGATCTAAGTAGAGCTCTCTTAGTACAAGAGTGTCTCTTGCTATACAGACATGTTGAAGTCGTCCTTCCTTCATAAAAGATATTTTTAGTTCAGAAACTGTTTCACAAGAGTGAAATCTTTGTGAATTAATTTAGTTATGTCGAAACCCACATATTAAGCTTTGCATAGGATGATGAAACATTGGGCAGTGAGATTGCTTTTTATGAGCTGAGTGGAAACTCCAGGTATAGGGGTGGTGATATTTTTAATACAATATTCTTACATATAATCCTTTTTTAATATTTGTGATGTTCAGATTCTCAGTCTTGAGTCACTAGAGCTGTAAATGATTTCTGGAGAGTTTATTTTTTGTGTGGTCTGTAAGTTTCAAGTCAGAATTCTTTTTCTTCACTAGGCAACAGAAACAGAAACCAAGATTGCAATCTGTTCCAGAGCTTATCATCTCCTTGTGGAAAAAGTGCACTTCAATCCAAATGATATAATATTTGACCCTAATATTTTGACCATAGGAACTGGAATGGAAGAACATAACCTTTATGCCATAAATTTTATCAATGCTACTAAAACCATAAAAGTGAGTTGTAAGCTTATTTTAACTTGAAATATGTTGCTGAGATTACTTAAAACCCTAAACCCCCATAAAACAGAAAAACACCCCCCCCTTTAAACAACAACAACAAAATGCTGCTGAAAAATGTTACACATTTTAGCCTAGTGAGGAGGACTACTCCTCCGAAGTCCAGACATTCCCCAATATTGCTGTATTTCCAGTAGAACAACTTCAAATATTTATATAAATACATTTCAATCCATTTTCTGTACTGTAAATCTACTACCTTAATTGAGGTAGCGATCACATTCATGTGCAAGCTAAAAGGACCTCTTTCAAGGTGTGCGAAAAACTGGCTTTTTTTAATAAAAGTCCCGTTTCTGTGGAAAGGATTTGTTCAGCAACCTGACTTCTTAGGTAGCCAAAATGTGTGTAAAGAAGTACAGCAGTGAAGAACATCACCTGCGTAGAGCTCAGGAAACTGCACTGTTGTGTTTCACAAGACACCTTGATAGATGTGGAGATGCGCTGTCAGTAGCACTCTGGGGGTTGAACACCCCACAGGCTGCTTTGTCACCACAGGGCTCCTGGAAGTGGGGCTGCACCCTTGAGTTCAACTGCTCAGCTGCAGCCTGCTCCTGAGACATGCAAGCAGGCAGACTGGCTGCTCCTGTTTCCAGAGGAGTGGGGACTGGAAGAGCCAGAAGTAGGTTTGCATGGAGAAAATACAGAATGCTGCAGTGGGAGGACTGATGTGTTCAGAATAGCACCTGTGACGATGGAAACCACAGTAGCTGCTGAATCTTTCCTTTACTTGTATCTCTTCTTGCAGATTTGAATTGCTTGTTGTGAATTTGAATAACTAGAAGGGTCTGGAACAGGGAGAAGAGAAAAGGTGCACAGCCAATGCACTGAACTCAGGGGCCAACTGTTTTATGAAATGAATGCTTTATTTAGATTTCCTTTCTGGATATTTAGATTTCCTTTCTGGAAAGCACTTTTCTAAAAATCTGTGTGCACTTCCTATAGGAAACACTGCCAGGAGCCAGGATAAGTGGAGGTCTTTCCAATCTGTCTTTCTCCTTTCGAGGAATGGATGCCATTCGAGAGGCAATGCATGGAGTGTTCCTTTACCACGCGATTAAGGTACGATGTGCTTTTGGCTTCCATATGTTTACACTTGGCAGATGTGCAGTGCTATGTCTGACAGCCTTGTCTGGGGGATTCTGTATGGTTTTTTTCAGTATGGCATGGACATGGGAATTGTGAATGCTGGGAATTTGCCTGTGTATGATGATATCCACAAGGAATTGCTACAGCTCTGTGAGAATCTAATCTGGAACAAAGATCCTGATGCGACAGAGAAACTTTTACATTATGCTCAGGTAACTTCCAGTTTTAAGCTTTGAATAGTAGTTAACTTAGCACCTGGGCCTCACCAGCTCCCTGCAGGTGATAGGTAAAACAGCCTATAAACTGCATGTGTCAGTACAACTGTGGGTATAAGAATTTACTAATGATACTACAAGTTCAGTTATTAACGTAGAATAAAATGAGTAATCTGTGATAGATCAAACCTCTCCAGTTTCATGCCATGGAAGAGTCTGCACCAGAGTTCTTCGTATGCTTCAGGAGACCAAGCTGCATAGTCATTCTCCAAAGGAAAAAAACAACCCCCCAAAAAATAAGAAGCAAAAATCCCAAACAGACGTTCCTCAAACAAAGANAAAAAAAAAAAAAACAACGACAAAAAAAACCAACCCAAAACCCAACAACAACAACAAAAAAAAAACCAACAAAAAACCTCAACCAAAAACTGGAAAAGGTCAGCCCACAACCAAGCCAATCTTGGTGCTGGAATTTAATTGACAAGTGTACTGTGAGAGACAAAGAGAACCTCTCTCTCTGATGGTAATGGTTTGCTTGGAGTGTATGTAAAAGGTGAAGAAGTTGCTTGTGATATGGCTGTGCCATAGACTTCCAGTTCATGCAACATGTCAAGGGTGAGGATCAGCTATTTAGTGTTTTTGAGATGATGTAATGGTGGTGATAAAGGACAAAGATTACACATTGTCCATAAGACAACTGGTGAAATCCTGTTCTAACTGGAAGATACAGCAAAAATATCTCTGGGTTGGTGGCTCTTAGATTCAAGTGCACAAGAAGATTTGCATGTCTGTTTTGTAGCTCCTGGAGGTAATATTTCTGTGCGGAGCTTCATTTGGTTTGTATTTTGCCCTGTGGTGGTGCATGCTTTATAGTGACAGTGGCAACATGTTGACAACTAGAGCAGGAAGACTTTCTTTATCCCTTGTGCTTAGGATATTTTAGATGGTGCTCTTGGTGTCCAAGCAATTTAGCTGGGAGTGATCTTGTCTGTTTAAGCAAGTTGCACCATTGGGATATTCAAGATTGCATGAAGAGGAAGAAAAATAAAGGGAGGAATTTAAATAGAGGATTAAAACTAGAAATAAAAGCGGATGGTGAGTCCTAAATTCTGTAAGTTTGGGAAGCCATTGTTGGAATCTCTGCTTTTATTTGTGGTGATAGTTTTATTGTGGGAGTGAGATAGTCTAGTGGCAAAAAGGGGGAGCTTAATCCTTGCAGATTTAGGGAATCAGTCTTCATCTGAAGTTTGAGATTAAAAACCATTATCTGTGAAGTACATAGCTGCAGACATTCTCAAACTGAAACTGTACCGTTTGGGGCAATGGGAGTTGTGCTTCTAAAGGCAGGTTTTTTTCATACTCAGCATGCAATATAGCGATCCTGATTGTAAAGATCTCATATAGCGTTTGACACTGTTGTTCCTGCATGTCCATCCTACAGTGTCATGGGTTATTTTTAGGCTGGAGTGGTTCCCTTGTTAAACTGTCTGGCCAGAGGTTGAGGAGCACTTGGTATCATTTCAGTGAATCACATAAAGTGATTCCTGAAGTGGAAAGGGACCTCTGGAGATCATCTGCTACAAGCCCTCTGCTCAAAGCAGGGGCCAGCCAAGATCGGGTTGCTCAGGGACATGTCCAGTCAGGTTTTTAATATAACTAAGAATTAATATGACTTTACATTGTCTCTAGGCAACATTTTATTCCTTCTTGCATTCCTTTTTACAAACTAGACAAATGAGGGGAATAAAGGCCACAGGAAGCTGTGAAGTTAGCTAGCATTTGTATAAACATGAATGAAAGCTTGTTCTGTTTTGTGTTCCCATGAGTGAAGTCTTGTTTCCATGGTTTTATCTTTAAAAACTTGCCGATGAGCACTCAAAAGTATAAGAAGTTCATAAGGCCTGAAAGATGTCAGATTATGTCTAATAATTGAGTGAGGGAAAGAAATTACTTGCGTAAAGTGTGATGGCTGAATTAATGGATAAGGTGCTCTTCCACAAGCCTTCCTGGGGTGGATGCTTGTGAACATTCTTGCACTGTGAAGCCCTTTTGGCCTCTGTGTTCATAGCCAAGGGGAGTACAAGTGTGAGACAAAGAGGATACGTAGTAGTTTGGGACAGTCTGTGTGTGTGACAGACAGTAGTTTTGTAGGCTGACCGATTGAAAACATGTCTGTGATATGGAATAACTTAACCTATCCCAGCAGAAACTGAATTAGTGCCAAATTAATTAGAATTTTAAAATTAAGTGTAGTGTGTGGGCCAGGAATCAATTTAAAATACATTCCCAGAAGTAAAACTCTTAGGATTAGTCATGTCATCATTTTTATGAGCATAGAAAAATTGTCAAACTGCTCTCTTTTTTTTTTTTTAATTTTGTTTACATTTTCATTGAGGTGTGTACCTGTTGGGATGTAGACTCTCTGAGTGCCTGTATTACATCACAGATGTTTGCACCATGATTTGCATGTGTATAAACCTTTTGAATAGTCTAAAATTATTTTATGAGTCAATACTTGAAAATATCCTTGTTTTTCTGAAAATGAAGTCCATAATTCTTATGCTTGCAAGCTCCTATGGATGTCTTGTATTTTCAGAATCATGCCCAAGGAGGAAGAAAAGTTGTACAGACTGATGAGTGGCGTAAAGGCTCTGTGGAGGAGAGGCTGGAATATGCTCTCATAAAGGTGAATATGCATGGAAAACTGTCCTACCCATCAGTGCTCAGACATGAACTCAGCTCAGACTTTAAGGGATGTATTTGGCTTTAAAAGTTCTTCAGCTGCTGTTTTTTCACAAGCTATTAGTTGATAATGAATAATAAATGCAACTGATCTATTCAACTTCAATAACAGAGAAAACTGTGGAGATGTGTCTTGAAACTTGAAAAGTTGAAGTCTTTGACCCTTAATACTTATTCCACTAGTGTTGGTAGAAACATACTGCTTTTACTTTGGAGCATACTCCTTTTACTTCCTAGGGCCTTTTTTTCGGTCTTTTAGTAGTACTGCACTGAGTGGCACTTGCACTGTGGAAGCAACCTTTGAGTGTTGGGTTTTTCTTATAACGTAGTTAAGAAAAATGAACAAATCTGTTAATACTGGGGACATGCTGTGAATAACTTTATCTGCCTAAGAACTGTGGTGTTTTGATTCCCAAGAACGCCTATTTTCAATACACATATGAGGTATTTTTAAACACTATCAGTATCTACAGTATCTATTTTTACTTTCATTGTGGGGTTTTTCTGGGGAGCAGGCAACTAAATAGAAGTTGTATTTCTAGCAAGATAAAAGCTTCTCTTTTTTTTTTTCTCAGGGCATTGAGAAGTATGTCACTGCAGATACAGAAGAAGCAAGATTAAATCAGGAAAAATATCCTAGACCTCTAAATGTAATTGAAGGGCCTTTGATGAATGGCATGAAAATTGTTGGTGATCTTTTTGGTGCTGGAAAGATGTTTCTGCCTCAGGTAATGAGAAAATAATGTCATATATTTTCCTACTTCACAAAGCTAGCATTGTAAAATGTAGGCAAAACATTCTATACTGGCTGTGTTTTCAGATAGAGCACAGGAATTGTAAAAAATCAGGTACTGCTGAGAAGCAGCCATTTTCTTATTTTACTTTGGAACTTGACTTTCTTTGTGCATGATTATGTTTGTTTCTGTTCTTCCTGAGTGTTTTTGCTTTATTTGAAAGGCAGTTTTAAGTCTTAGCCCAAAAAATGAAATGCGGAAGAGAGAAAAAAGCCCCAAATAAAATTTGCTGTGTTTAGCACCTTCCAAGCCTGTCTGTAGCTTTCGGTTCTGTTGTGAGTGGTCTGGGAGGCTGCACTGTGGAAGAAAGTGTCGTGTGTAGAGCCTTAGCCCAGTAAGGCCAGCAGCCTGCTGCCACAGAATGATCTGAAAACTGGCACCTGGGGCTGCAAATGAAGTTTCATTTATTGCCTGAATGAGAAAGCTAAAAGAAAACGGAGGTTTTCCTCTACATCGTCTTTATTGTTTATTCTGCCCCCACCCTTATCTGTGCAGGTGATAAAGTCTGCTCGAGTTATGAAGAAAGCAGTTGGCCACCTTATTCCCTATATGGAAAAAGAAAGAGAGGAAAGGAGAGCCAAGCAAGGCAGCACAGAAGAAGAGGCAAGATACAGTCCTTTGTGCTGTAATTCTTTCGTAGAATGCTATGACAAATACAGGAATTATTTGTTGCTATTTACATTTATGCTGCAGAGTTGGTGCAGTCATATGGAAACTGACAGTCTCAGCATAATTTGAAGTAGGTTTGAAATTCATGAAGTGCAGATTTTGTGGAACACTGGTGTGTGCCTAAGCTGTTGTCACAGAGTTTCTTGGATGATGCCGATAAGGCTTTGTAGGCCCTTTATACCAGTGTTACTCATTTCTTGTATTTTTACCGGCATTTAATTCTAGTGTTATTTATTCCTGGTATTTCTAACTTTATGGCAGATTTTGCCACTTGCTTCTAATTCTTCTGCCCTTGGCAAACTCTGTAATTCTCTTTCGCGTGTTCAAAGCCTGTCACCGTGTTTCTCTTTATTTAACTCTTCCCTTCTCCATAGACCTGATCATTCTTCCAGCTAAACAAACCAATTTCTTCCTTCCTTTTTCTTCATAGATTGTGACTTTAAGACCTCTTGTTATGATAGAATAGTATGTTCATTGGATGTGTAGCCGTGACCAACTTGCAGGGGAGAAGAGAATAGGGTCTGAATAGAGTTGTCCTCTCATATGTGTATTTTTCCTTCAGTTTCTGAAAACTACTTTTTATCTAATATATAAAATAGATACATATTTTAAAATAATCAATGATATTCATATCCTTGTGGGCCTCTCGTTTACAACATTTTCTGTTTCACAGCCAATAGTTGGTAATGCCTGGGGATAGTTTCATCAACTACCTGTGAATATACTTGAAGTAATTGCTTCCAAATTTGGTAAATGGTCTATATGATAGCAGCATTAGAAGATAAAGATCTAGGATGTCGCTTGTTTCTCCAAACTGACAAGATTCTATTCAGTAGAAAAGATGGTTCAGAAGAATTGGATAGAATCCCATTTTAAATATTCTTGTCTGCTGTTGCCTACTATGTTTATAATGTGATAGGTGCTTGCAATTTTGGTTGTTAAATATTTTTCATCTTCTGTTGTCTTTGACTATCCAATTTAGGTTTGATAGGTCTTTACATTTTAGTCCTATGGAATCTTACCTTGCCTTCATGAGTTTTCAGAGGCAATAGCTATGATCAGAATTTGTTATTTAACACACACAAAAAAGAAAGAATAGCAGAATTTCTCTGAACTGTGATAATTGTGTATTTCCTTTGGCTTCCCTTCTGTGGGTTTTCTAATGGTTCCTGATTCTTTCCTTGAAATCTTCTTACAGTGTATCTTTGTATTTGTTTTGCATCTATTGTGTGATTGTCCAGCATAAATGTAACAAATATAGCAAATAATTTTGAAAGAAAAATGGCCTGATAATTAAACCTGACTGATCTTAATGAAAGAAGGAGAATGCCTTGTCTCTTCTCCTGTGCTCTTTCTGGGTGTGAAGGTGTCTTCTCTCCTGTATCTCAAGCGAATCTGTTCTCTGGCTGTCACAAATCACCTTTCCCTTCATCATCTCTCTCCAGTTCGTGCTGTTCTCTTTTAAATCAGATGACAGTGCTGGTATTTGGCACCCTCTGTTTTGTTCTGATGCTGTTTGAAGTCATTTGAAATCACTACCCCATTGATTCCATAAGCAGTGGATTAGGATCTTCTGTGAACCCACTGGCACTTAATTCTCTGGCTAAAAAGAAGTGAAGTGGAATTTGAGAGGGTCTGAAAAAGTTAACAAACATTCTGAGAGTGAGTGAGATGTTCTGTGTGGCTGAGGAGAGCAGGAGGGAAAAGGCAGGGCTTCTGTCATCCTGCTTTCTGTACCTTCTGCTGGGCAAGAGATGTAATGCCTACCTCTTATTAAGAGATGTCACTGTATAGAGAATCAATGAAAGAGATAAAATGGCTGCATCTATTCCCAAAGTACATTTACTTGAAGGAAAACAATTTGCCGACTCTGGTAACTGATCTGTCTGATGTTACCCAGGCCACTGTACCCTCCAGGACAGTTTTAGTCACAGACTGCCAGGAAATGCAGAGCGTTGATAGTTACATTTGAGGATAAATAGCTGTGGCTGTGGATCTGTATCAAGATGAAAAAAAAATGAAGGCATTTGGATGTATACCCAGAACTTGAGGACGTCCTTGCTTAAGACAATTGAAATAAGTGTGCCTTAAATAGAGTTTATTTAAAGTGGTGTGTGCTATGGCCCATATTATTTGCTACCCAGCACAGATTTTTCTTATGTGCAAATCCAATTTTTTTTTTGTATCAATCACTCATTAAATTATCAGTACTTACTAGGTATGAGTAGGTATGATACCGAATGTGGGGCAGCATGTTTTGTTCTCCTAGTCCTTGATGAATCTCTTTTCTCTTGCATTCCAGCAGTATATTTTCAGCTGCAAATTTTTCTGTTGATGTACTGAGATGGCTGACTTAGAGGCTTCTGTTTTGCTTTGTTTTCTGGCCTTCTGTAAAACAGAAGCACTAGGGAGATACTAGATTTTAGTAAACAGCAACACTGGTGGGGATCCGGGGATTTTATTCAACAAGTGTGTTACAACCACAGGAAATACTAATATCACTCTTGGTAATATATAAAGATATTTTTAACCCATAATATTGCAACTACAGAAGCATTGTAGGTTCATGAAGTAGGGACCTACTCTATATATCCAGCAATACAACATGCTTCATAGAAGGATTCAGTCTTCCAGTTCTGCCATGTGTGAAGGAGATGAGAGACCGTCTGGAAAAATATTTTGTAGTTTTGTGTAGAATATGCTCAGGTTTCCACTTTATTTAAATTCTTTGCAATTTATGTAGTTGCTTACTGGCATCTGATGCTGCGGCAGCTCAGACATACTACTGTTATAGCCTGGAGCTGTTCCAAATGACGGCAGTGATTATACAACTAAAAAGGTATTGCCAAGTCCTGGTCCTGGTAGAGAACTGCTGTGGGAAGTTCCACTGTTGTGCTGCTGGTAGCACCCTTTGTCAAGCTGAACGCTGTCAAGCCTAGGATCTGCTTGTGACAGACCAGCTTCCTTTCTTCAAGGAGATCCTTCTTCAGCCTATTTGTTCAGCTTGAGTAGTCTGAAGTTGCCTGATCACTGCACTGAAAACTCCCTTGTTATTTGTGTTGCATAAAAATGAGCCTCTTCTGCTTTTGCTAATTCCTCTAATTTTCCTTCTTAGTTTGCTAATTTCCCGTTCTCCTCAGCATTGCATCAAAAGATTGATCTTGATGCACAAACAGACATGTAATTATAAGTATTCATACCCTTTTGTTCTAAGTATTTAATCTCTTAGTTGGTGAGGTGTATATTTGGAGCAGAAGTACCTTAGGAGTTCAGTTATTGCACTGCAAAAAATGCTATCCAGATCTGAAATTGTTTCATCTGCTGTTTTGTTTTTTCAAACACAGATTTTTGAGTAACATCCATGCATTTTGTAAGAATAATTCATGTTCAAGTTTCTATTACCTGGATCTTTTAAGATAGTTTTTAATATTTAGTGTATTATCTGTAGTACTCTTTGCAGTTACTTGTACTATAGTGAAGGTCTGGGTTGTGCTTAGGATTGCACTGTTGAAGAATGTGTTCAAACATACCAAGGCTTATGAGTAATGTAACTCTTGTTATTTCTTCAACTTCCAGGATCCTTACCAGGGTACAGTAGTACTGGCAACTGTGAAGGGAGATGTACATGATATCGGCAAGAACATTGTGGGAGTTGTTCTGGGCTGCAACAACTTCAGGTGAAGAGACTGGCATTAGGTAGCTGGGAGCACAGCTGTAGAAGGGTTGGTAATTAGTACCTCTCTGTAGCTGCAGCTGTGGTGATAACAGAGGTGGGCATTTCTTGGGAATCGTCCTCTGTTCCCCAGGTTGTGATTGGGAACACAGATCATGGCAGCTATTACTTAATGGGGAGGCAAGAGGGAGTATTACCTCCTCCTTTAATACTCTTTTTCCTAATAAATTGGTATCTGAGGTGAATCTGCAGTTTAGCATCAATTGGAATATAGATGAGAACATCAATTTTTGTATTTGTTTTATATCAGTTAACTGTATTAAGTGTGATGTTTTAAACATATAATGTCTGAAGAAATCAGATACGATAATTGCAGTAGGCAATACTATGTGTGGGTTGTGTTGGGAGAAAATGAAGTCTTGTAAGATTCAAATGAATCTTGTGTGTTTTTCATGTTGTTTGTTAACTATGAGGTTTTAAAAACTTGCTGAGGTATGCTTTGTTAAATAAGAGATGAGATTGTCTTTCTGTTTCTGAACTTCAAAAGTTAGAACTTTGAGGAAAGTCAGGTCTTTCATGGCCTGTGTACGTGCAGAAGGGTTGGCAACAGTGTTGGAATGCATGGTCATGTTTCCATCAGTGCTCTTTTCAAGGGTCTGTCACACATTGTGCAAAGCTGAATTGGTTTTGGAGCTCTGTCTTAAGTGTTCATTCCTTTAGTTTAGTTTTGACTTTGGGTTGTCATTTGCTCTAAAAAGAGCCAAAATTATCCCTTTATTTTAAAACACAAAGTGTTGAAGTCAGTAGCAGTGCTGTGTATATGCAATATATTCCATTTAATTTCCTCTTGAAATTCTATTGATTGGATTCAGGCTTTCTTGAGCTTTATTTAGAGTTACTGAAAGGAAGCCATAGTGTTCTCTGTCACCATGAGTGAGGCTGAATGAAATAAGCAGGCTGGGGTGGTTTACTTGAAAAAATAAAACCTTGGCAATGGCTAGGGTTAATAGGAATAAAATGTTAATGAGGAAAGTTCAGGGTCCTATTTCATAAAATGTATGCTTTAATAAGGCAAACAAGCTTGATGTGAATCATCTTATATTCCTAATCTAAGATACGATGTCCACAAAATATTTTTGTGTTACCCAGATAACTTCAGAAATGCTACTGCTGTTGGTAGCCTGGTAGGTGGCTAAGCACCACACAGCCATTCACTCACTTCCACCCAGCCAACCTCAGCAGGGTAGGGAAAGAGGAAAGGAAGAAAAAAAGCAAGAAAAATTGTGGGTGGAGAAAAGTGTTTAGTAAGTGAAGGAGAAGTGGAAGAAGAGGGAAAGAAAGAAAAAACAAGTGATGCAAAGGCAATCCCCTTGCCACCTGGTGCCTAGCCAGTTCCTGAGCAATATATGGCTAACTCCTGCTAAGCCCCTTACTCTGCCTTTTTATTGCTGAACTTGGCTTCGTGTGCCATGGAATATTTCTTTGGTTAGTTTGGGTCATCTGCCTGGTTGTGTCTACTCACAATCTATTCTTGGGGGTCTAGAGTAAGAAACAGAGAAGATCTTGATGCTGTGAAAGCATTGCTCATCAGTAGTTAAACTTTAGTTTATCAGTATTGTTTTGGGCACAGATCTAAAACACAGCACCAAGCTACTGTGAAGAAAATTAACTCATCTCAGCCAGACTTAGTACAACCCAAAAATTTATTTAAAAATAAAAGCCCCTCTTACACTTCAAGTTTTTTAACTATTATGCTGTCTGGAACTCTTACTGAAAATTTTACCAGACCCATTTTTTCCTATATAAAAATTCCCAAAAGCGGTCTTAAGAGAAACAAACAAAAATCTCAATCTTAACTTCAATTTTTATGTCAGTTATTTACAGCGAGAGGAATGTATTTGCCCTGTAGCAGAAATTTGATTTGTTATTCAAAGGATCTTATGTCATCTTCTTTCTTTCCACAGAGTTATTGATTTAGGAGTCATGACTCCATGTGATAAGATATTAAGAGCTGCTGTTGAGAACAGAGCAGGTATAGAGAGATTTCATTAGTACTTCTGAACAGTTTGATTTTTAAATCGCACATTTTTTATTGCTGCTTATTGCATTCCTATGCTGTCTGTGTCTATGATTATCTTCAGAGAAATCAGAACTTCTGCTTTAACCATATTAATTTTTTAGCATTTGGCACTTCTGTGAAGCTTAGCCTGAGGAACTGAAAGCCTATATCAAAACCTATGTCAAACCTATATCAAAAGGACAACTCCAAGAGAGATGTTGTAGTATTTGTTTTTCAGATGGATAAATGAAGCCTTGAAAAGATCTAAGTAACTTCTTGTTGGGTCTTAAATCAGTAAAAGAACTTGGCATTCGGCCTGCCAGATCAGTGAGTGTGAAATCAGCAATGAATTGTTCTAATAAATAATGAACTTTCTGAAACAAATTACAGTTGCTTTGGAACAGTCTGCTGCATCTTGGAAAAGATGAATTGTGTGGAACATAGGTGGTGAAAGCATTTGCTGTTTCTAAGAGCAGAACTTATAATTATTTTGTTTTATTTCCCTCCTCAATGCTGAACTTTTGAGACTTGGAGCTTGCTAATCAAAACTACTGTTTATTTATTGCTGAAACTAGAGCAGTAGATGTTCAGCTACTGTGAAGACCGAGAAATATCTTAAACTGTGACTTTGGAATCACTGTCATTCTTGGAAAGCTTTCACTTTCTAATTGGGTCAAACCTCCCTTCTAGACTAGTGACTACCCTGCTTTTTATGTCATTGTTTTCTGTCTGATGCATGAAGCTATCTGATGTATGAAATAAAACTTTTCTATACTAATATCTGTATCTTTCTAGAGTGGGTTGGCTAAAAGTTTTGTGCATGTGTGTTTGTAAATTTGCAATAGATATAATTGGCCTGTCTGGTCTCATCACCCCATCTTTGGATGAGATGATTTTTGTCGCCAAGGAAATGGAGAGATTGGCAATAAAGATTCCTTTGCTCATTGGAGGAGCAACTACTTCTAAGTAAGATATCTCAGTTGGGAAAATGGGCAGCTTATATGCAAACAGTATTAACTAGTGAAAAAGAAAATTTATAGCCATTTTTTCCCCCTTTCTCTCATTTTTCTGCAACACACATACTGATATGTATTTACCCTAAGATTGACTGTTACTTCTTGTTTCAAAAGTCCTAGATTATAGAGGTAAAATGTAGTTAGTACATAACAAATAATGGACATCTTAAACATTTAATTTTTGCAAGTGTATATCATACGTGGAAATACTGTGTTTTCTCTAGAAGTTCATGCACATATGCATATGAATATAGTTCTGTTCTTCTAAGGGGTTGAATGATCTATTTTCATTCAGCAAAGCATTCTGAAAATGCAGGATTTTGAGACTAGAAATGGCCACGTTGACATCAGGGAGCTATAACCTTTAAGGAAGTTACTGTATTTTCCTGGATCATTGTTCAGTGCGGTGATGACTGCACTGAGCCTCCAGTGCTGCTCAAGCAGGCTGGTAGCGGATAAAGCCCCACTGCTTGCCTTGAAGTACTTATCATGTTGATTTTGATAGACTAAGCTGTTGAGATCTTGTCCTCTCAAATCTGTTCAAATGAAATAATACACCTGCTGTGATTTCCTGAAGACCATGTTGACAGCTCTCTGACACCTAGTATTTGCATTACCACAGATGTGTTCTGGGCATGTGTAACAGCCATGGGTCATGCTTTACTGACTGGTTTGTGTACAATATACTTGAGGAGGTGACAGCCCAGAAGACTGCAGAGGTTATTTTTTGTGTAACTAGAAGCTGTGAGCAGCGTTGCTTTCTTTATCAGAGCAACACATACTGTGTTCTGTATTTTGGCTTTAGCAAATCGTCTCATAATTTGACAGACAGTGGAAAGTAGGATCACTACCTGCCTTTATTGTTCCTGCATGTATAATACAAGGTTCACTGTATCCCTTTTCTCCTTTTCCATATGAGCCTCTTCCTATTGCTTTGATACAGAGAACAAACATGGAGGGTTTTTCTTTTTAAAAAAAAAAAAAGTGGGGAGTGGAGGGAAGGCTTTATTCTGAGTGGATGTCTTAGGAAGGCCTTTTCTTCACATCTCCTCAGTGTTTTCACCCATGGCATTGTGGCCTAGTAATTGATGTCAAATAACCAGCATCAAACAATTTTTCAGAATTTATTCACAGAGAGGAATGTAGTTAACAGGAAAGCAGCACTAGTTTTATCTGTGAATATGGAAATAACTGAAGACTATACGTATACTTTCGAGTACAAAAATTATGATTTTATTCATGTGAACTGTATATAAATATATATTTTATGTATGCCCAGATACAATACAGTGTCTATAAAATATATGTCCAGTAAAGGTATTCTTTATGGAAGATTGGATTCTTAATGTATATTTAATATTTCCCAGTCTTAAATTTAACCTCCTGTGTCTATTCTTAAAGGTTGTGTATATGTCAGATGTTGCTAATGAAGAACCATCTGCTTTTTTTTCACTGTAATAAATAGGCACTGTTATTTGGAATAAGGAGACCATGAGTACTTGGAAGAGTGTATAGTGAGGTTAGTTTGAAAGAGAGAGAGAGGCTGGATTTAGTCTCCAGAATCCACACAACAGTTTCTTCATAATTTACAGTAATGATGATTTTTTGCATTCTTACTATGCTATTTTGGCAAATTCAGGTGCTGAGAAATAATGGTGAGATTCTCATTGTCGTAAAATTTACTTTAAAAAAAAAAACAAACCAAAAATTAGCATGTAGTGGTTGATACAGTGCCATTTTAGGACCATGTCTTCTTTTGTTTCCTCTGTCTGTTCCTATCAAAAGAGAAAAGATACCTTTTTGTAAAATATAGAGCTGCCAAGATCAAAAGTGCATCTCCTAGAAGCAAATTCAGGAGATGCTGGACAGTTGTTTAGACAGCTGTGTTGCACAGTCATGAGTGAAACTACATGTCTAAGTGCTTTAAATATTTGACATAAGCTGAAGAAAAAGGTGATCTTACATTTGTTATGGAAGATTGCTTCCTGGGCTCTGATTTAAGTTTAATTTTAGAAATGTTGTTTGACCTTAGCATAGAAGAAAGCAAATTATAAGGCCTATAAGATCTTTGTTCCTACACTTGCTTGCAGAGTTTTGGTAGGACTCTGAGTAGAGCTCGTTCTTGCATCACTAGAAACGGTTGCAGTGTTGCTTTCTGTATCAGAGCAGCACATATTGTAGCAGACCTCCTAGAGTCCCTATTTTGTGCCTTCAGCATCTAGTCTCATAATTTGACAGACTGTGAAGAGAAGGGTCTGTCCTGATTGCACCTGTAGTTACAATGCAAAGGTCACTGCATCTTCAAGGTGCAAGTTTGTACTATTTATTGACCACTGGCAGAATTCCTTCTTCAGCTGTATAGAGGACTTTTGCCTCTGATTTTGAGAAATGGAATAATCATCATTGAATTAGGTTAATGCTAATCCACACACCCAAAAATTAGCATGTGGGAGGGAAAAATGTAGGATGAGCAAAAAGGATTAAAGAAATTGTTAGTTCTTGGTAGGCTTAGTTTGGAATATTCTTACTGAAATTTTCTAAGACTAGAAACTAATGAGTTGGTGATTTTCATTCAGCTGGTAAGACATTGAGGGAATGTGAGTTGGCACATTATTTATGAAGTGTTCTGATACTCTTTGAAGAAAAGTGTCTGTATACCTGTTATTAAAATCTGTGTTTAATGATTCATGCATAGCAGATGGAGGAATGAATTTCTTCTTTTGAAGTTCTGGTCTATGCATTAAGTCAGGATTTATTTCACTGGGGATTTTGTCTGCTTTTTTTGTTGGTGGGTTGTTTGGGTTTTTTTGGTTTTGTTGGTTCTTTACTTTAGTTGTGAAATGCTCACTCTTTTTCTTTTTCATTGAAGAACACACACAGCTGTTAAAATTGCCCCACGATATAGTGCACCTGTAGTTCATGTCCTGGATGCATCCAAGAGTGTTGTGGTTGTAAGTTCTAAATTATAGTTTCTTGTCCATGCAAAGATATATGCCCTGTTTTTCTGTTGTGCCTTTCATCCTTTCCTCTAAGGCTTGATGTTGTGGCAGAAAATTAAAGGGGCACATCAGAGACAAGTTTCTAAATTACACTTGCTTCAGCTGTTTTGTGCTGCCACGTGGTTCTCATCTGGCTTGTGACAGTTATTGTCACTGGGTACTTTTATTTAAATGCCCATTACTCTAGTGAGGGTGACATTCACTGAGTCCTTGACTGTAGTTTTGTAGTGAAGACCGATAGAGTTATATGTGGACGGCTATTCTGGCTAATTCAGATATATTTCTGAAGTTAGTTAGATAGCAACATTAGTACTGAGAAACGTGTGGCTGGAGTTTTTTGGGATGGGTTCTCTTTCAGAGAAATGGGTGGTCTTAGCTGGCGAATACCTGGTGGTAAAGAGTAGGCCAAGCTGTGTGTTGCTTCTGTGACTATTCAATCTGAAGTTTTGGAGTATTCTCCTCTCAGGTCTTTCCAGAGCCAGACTTGGCTCTGCTAACGTTACCTGTGTAGTAGGGCAGAGCTCTCAGTAATTGTAATCTAAACGTGGATAGTTTGAATAGTTTGAATGTAGGTTGCAGATTACTGGTAAGGCTTAGTTTAGTGTTGCCAAGAGACTCCAAAAGACAGGTTGCCTAGTCTGAAATTCACACTTTGTCCTTACCGTAGTGTGTTACAGTATGTACTTAATGCTTTCTCCTTCGTGTTCTTTTCAGTGCTCCCAGCTCTTAGATGATAGTATAAAGGATGATTTCTTTGAAGAAATATTAGAGGAATATGAAGAAATTAGACAAGAACACTATGAGTCTCTCAAGGTACAAATGTAATTGATTATCTTCTTGTTTGAAGTGGTTGGCACTTGCCTCATTACTCTTGCTGTTCAGCTCCTTATGAAGACCTTCAGGTATATTTGTTTTAATTTTAAACTTGTGGTAAAATGGATTGAAAACTTCCAGAAGGGCTTATGAAATCAAATTTGCTAGCCTGTTAGACCATCTTCATGAATCTTAACACATGCTTGGCAAATTCTTGATTGTCCCCAGTTGCTGATCAGTGGTATCTAGGACCTCTGTGGAGCTGACAGTCATGTCATCTTAATCAACCTACAGGAGACCAGTGCTCTCCTGGAGAAGTAGCTGGATTTGCAGAGCTTCTGCTGGGGTAATGAAAAGGGTGCTTTTGCTGGTGCTGACCCATACTCTATTGAGAATTTTAAACCACCATGCTTTCCTAATGTCTTGGTCTTGTTTAGGTGGAAGATCAGAGCAGGAGGAGAATATCTTTCTGTACCTATATTTTGAAGTAATAAAGGAACTTCTGGTGTAGCTCAGAGGAACCAGAAGTCTTGTAGGTCAGTGTTATTAGAATTACACAGGCAAAAATAATGATCTGCTTGTGATGTAATCTTACTTTACACTTGGGAACTGGGAGTTGTTGAGACTGAAATTATCGGTTGTCACATTTGTCCTGAAGAGTATTTTGAGTAAAATGCTACCATGAAGTCCACAGGTACAGTTTATGCGTTTGAAAGATGACGTTCTGAAATTAACCTTTATGTCTATATAGGAAAGAAGATACTTGCCTCTACAGCAAGCTAGAAGAAAAGGTTTCCATAATAACTGGTTGTCAGGCCATATACCAGGTCAGCTATATGTTGCTGTTTGTGATTGCTGTGCCTTTATTTTATTTCGTGTATTTATTTTAGATATATTTTTAATTAAATTATGCTTTAAACTTCAGAATATAGCAGTGTAACAGCTTAAGTAAATTGGTATCTGTCTCAACAGAGATTTTTTTGCATTAGTTTTTAACATTCTTTTTCTTTTTTTACAGCTAATTTAAAAAATAAATTAATATTTGATAAAAATAACTGAAAAAAAAATCCCAAAACAATGTGTTACCCATAACAGCATATAATCAAAGAAAACTCTGTTGACGGCTTTTGCAAAATAATGTCTGCCTGGCTCATTACATTGCACACCTTACTGTGCCATATTTGGGGAACACACAGTATGACATGGCATTTTATCAAATTCCTCCTTACACTTTTTCCTACTGTTCTGCCACCAGTTTTTGTACTGGTTTATTTTGGTTTTTTTTTTCTTTTAAATTAGACTAGCGGTATAAACAGCATTCGAGAAGAAGTTGCATCCTGCAGTGACATTAATACTGCTTTCTGTTGTTTCATTTACAAGACTCAACAAGATGCTAATTTTCAATAGCTTATCTTAATGTGTTACAAAGTATTGAACGACAAAACAAGTGCAAAGCTTGTGGCTTTACACAGGTAGATCCGTCTTGCTTTCTCACTTGTGTGTGTGCATCTAAATGTGTGTGGTGGCTGCAAAAGTTCTTAGAAATTGCATATAAATTTACAGAAATATTCTACACTGTCATGGTACATAATATTTCTGTGTATAGAAAGGAATTTTTTAAATCTGAAAGGTATATGCCCATGAAGTATGTTAAATATTGATAAGTTGTGTAGGTTTTTTTGGTGTTGTGTCTTGGCCAATATTCTGGCCAATAGAATAAGTTCCAAAGTCCAGCAGCTAAAAACTATTGATTTACATGGAAGCACAAAAGGCCTTAAATTTTCTATTTCAACTTCATATGCTTTTTATGCTTTTTTTTTTTTTACACTGTAACTGTGGAGTATGGTATGACTTGGGAGTGCTATGACAATGAGAATTCTAGGGCTTTAGTTTGGAAGAGGTCATTTGCAGGGATGGAGGCAGCTAAACATCAGTTATGCTGCAAATGTTAAAGCAATTTTAAATTTTTTTGTTATGTTGGATTGTGCTTCTGATTCCTACAGTTAAACCAAAATTCATCGGCACAAAAGTCTTTGAAGATTATGACCTGAAGAGGCTGGTAGAGTACATTGACTGGAAGCCCTTCTTTGATGTCTGGCAACTTAGGGGAAAGTATCCCAACCGGAGTTTCCCTAAGATCTTTAGTGATAAAACTGTAGGTGGGTATTGAAATGGCATTTACTTCGTATAACTAATCTTAACAGGCCCAACGTGCTGCAGTAAGATTCCAAATGTTTTGAAATACATAGGAATAGTACAAATATGTGCAAAGAACGTCACTGAAATAATTTGTTCAAAGCAATGCTTAGTGAACCAACTGTTGCCATGTGAGGCTGAAAAATAAGTGCAGAAAAATGCTCAGTCGTCTTATTTAGCATTCACCTGCCAAAGCACGGGGAGGTATTTTATTGACAGAAAACGGCAGCAGAGCACATAATGTATCTGTGTTCCTGTTGTTGGTGAAGATGGCAGGAGAGCTCTGTCTCCTTTTGAAGCTATTCAGTAGTTTTTGAAATACGTGATGAAAATGCAAGGATGATACTGAAAGCAGTGTTCTGGGTCTGCTGCACTGTGGTAATGTAGGTGCCCACACTGGGTCTCTTCCTTATTTTATTCTGTGTTCTCGGCCTCTGCTAGAATGGTGCTGGCTGAAACATTTTGTGCTTTGTTTGGGTTTTTTTTCCCTAAGATATATGTTGTTACAGCCCTCTGATAACACTGCTACCTTCCTTTTTGCTGTAGCTGACAGATCATTGCAGTCATTGGACAATTACGTGGAAAATGAATCAATCTTCAAACAATTCTTAAACCTATTTAGCCAGTTATGAAGACATGCCTTTTTAAGGCAATTTCTTTTTTTCTTTTAATAGGTGAAGAAGCAAAGAGAGTTTATAACGATGCTCAAGATCTACTGAAAACATTGATTAATGAAAAGAAATTACAAGCCAGAGGTGTGGTTGGGTTCTGGCCAGCTCAAAGTGTTCAAGATGATATCCACTTGTATGCTGTAGAAGAGGCAGTGGGATCTTCAGAACCAATAGCAATATTTTATGGATTGAGGCAACAGGTACAGTGCCAGCACATTTCTTTAGTGACTTTTTTCCCCCTGAATTGCAGGAATGTAACAGAAGTGCCCTATTAAAATCTGTAGAAAATGGTTGTTGTAATCTTTCTGCAGCCGTTGTCTTGTCATTTCTTTCAGTAATAACAAGATCCTGTTAGTGATGAGCCAGGTCTTTGTCTTGTAGTATTTGTAGTATTTTGCATTATAATAATTGTACAAAATGCTTTATAGGTTTGACATCTTCACATATGATGTGCATTTTCTGTCTCAATTTTAAGATGTCCTAAAGCAATGCACTGTATAAATTAATCACATGAATCTTGTGTTGCTAAATTAGAAACCAATGAACCTTAGTTCTCTCATATCCCTGGATTCTACTGTAGATGAAAAATTCTGCTTGAATGTGTTAATGCTTAAACCCAGTTAGAATTTAAAAAACCTGGAAAATAAAGCTCAGTGGAGATGAGTGTTTTTGATAGTCTTAATTTTTTGGTAAAGTTCACTATATGAAGGGGCCATTTAGAATTAGTTGGCAGCTAATTTTGATGGAGAGAATCATACTTACATAGATTTGCATTTAATTTTGTAGATTGAACTTTCAAGTTATTCTACATCTCCTTTTTCCCTGTCTTCTGATTTGACTTCTTCATAGTTCACGTATTCAGAGTCATCAAATGTGGACAGAAAAAAAATTTAACTACCTAAATTTCTGGAGTACAATACTCTGTGAGGACAGGCATGTGCCAACATTGCAGAACTGTACTAAGAAATACTTGGTTCTTAAGTTTTATCTGTTGCAGTTCCCTGAGGTGGATCTAGTGTGTCTTGACAATCCATGGCAGTTGTTTGTATAAAATGCTCTCAACAAGCACACAGGCATGGATGTTTCAAAGACGTATGGCTTAGTTGAACATTTTGATAGCCCATGTAAATCAGCTTTACTCTTTCTTTTCCTGGCTTTTTCCCAGGATTCTCCCAAGGAAAATACCTGACTTGATGGTGTTCTTGTAATGCTTTTTATTATTGGAATACTGATATTTTCCTTAGTCTTTTTTACCTTGTATATCCCATTTATTCAGACTTCTGTCAAAGGTTAAGGTCATGAAACTCTGTGCATACTGTTCTTCTGGACTCCATGTATTTTAGCTGCATCTCTTGCAGCCTGGTGTATATAGTAACTCAGGAGAGTCTTCAGCAAAGCAAAGTATGAGAGAATAATTGTCTTCTGTTTCTTATATAAAATGTTACTTTCAGTACACAGAGTTCTCTCCATGACAGTGACACTAATTAAGGATGTGATGTAAATCAAAAAGTTAGAGATGCATGTCATATTTTCCTTAACTCTAATAATTACAAAAGAACCTTAAAATTAACATAAATTTCACCTGTGGGGAAAAAGGATATTTCTTTAGTTTTATGGTACTTTCTGTAACCTTATAGGTTAATAGACAATTTTTCTTTGTTTTTCAGGGGTGGGAGTGTTTTATTTGCTTTTAAGATGCAGTTGGGAATGGGTGAAAAGCATTGCTAAAATATTGTCCTAGGATAAAAAAAATGAATTTTCAGCTAAGTGATAGCCATTAAATAACTTTCCTGTCTCTGTAAGCTGATTTATAAGAACTGTGCCACCTCTTAAATAGCAATCATGCTGCCACAATGAATACACTGATATGACTCAAGATTTCTTTTTGGGTGCTCAGTCACCTCTTTCTGTTACCTTTTTTCCACTTTGGAAAAGGATCCAATGAGCAGTAAAATTCCCTGTTTCACAGAATCAATTGTATTGGAAAAGACCTCTGAGATCATGGAGTCCAACCTATGATTGAACAACCCCATGTCAACTAGACCATGGCACTGAGTGCCATATCCAGTCTTTCCTCAAATACCTCTGGGGGTGGTGACTCCACTATCTGCTCAGGCAGTCTATTCCAGTATCTAGTCACACTTTCTGTGAAGAAATTCCTCCAAACGTCCAACCTAAACCTCCCCTGGCACAGCTTAAGACTGTGTCCTCTTGTTCTGTCACTTGTTATCTGGGAAAAGAGACCAGCCCCCACCTGGCTTTAGCCTCTGTTCAGGTAGTTGTACAGAGTAATAAGGTCTCCCCTGAGCCTCGTTTTCCCCAGCTCCCTCAGTCACTTCTCATAGGATGAGTGCTCCAGACCCATCACTGGGTCATTGCCCTTCTCTGGACTTGCTCTCACACCTCAGTGTTCTTCCTCAGTTGAGGGCCCCAAAACTGAACACAGTATTCCAAGTGCAGCCTCACCAGTGGCAGGTACAGGGCAAGAATCACTTCCCTGGTCCTGCTGGCCACTGTTTCTGATGCAGCCCAGGATGCCATTGGCCTTCTTGGCCACGTGGGCACCCTGCTGGTTCGTGTCCAGCTGGATATTGACCAGCACTTCCAGGTCCTTTTCCATTGCGCCACTTTCCGTTGCATAAACCCACTTGAACTTTGCATAGGATTCCACTTTTCAGTAGTGATAGATACATTTTGTGTGTGATTAGTAAAAACTCTGCATCGTGGGTGCTGTTTTGTCTGGGTTACTGACCACGTAGTTTGTAGCATAAGAAACTAGGAGTGTTTATAAAGTCATAACCATTCTACAGTGGGAGTTGCTTCAGTTTCCACGTCAGCCATCAGTTTTGGTAACAAATGCAGAATCTGTTAGGGGTAGAGATGAAGTATTCCTCTTCTTACCCAATTGGTTGGCACAAGAGTATTCCTTACTTTGTAATAATTTGTTTGCAGTATAAGCCGTTAAATCTTAGTAGCTGTAAATAGAAGCAAAATGTGTGTTCAGTGCTGCATCTCTCTTCTTTGGTGTTTTGTTCTTGAGTGGTCCAAACACCCTCAGAGTAAGAGAGGTGGTTTTCTTCTAATTTAACTACAGGAAAGCTACCATGGCTCAAAGACTACTGAGGTGTTTGTCAGAAATGCCCTAAGCCCTTTAGTCTTAAAAATACTGGTCTTTAGCTTAATAGTGCACTAAATACTAATGTATTTGAAAATGTTCTGATTTATCGCATTGATTTCGTTACTTTAGGCTGAAAAGGACTCTGCCTGCACAGATCCATATTACTGCCTCTCTGACTTCATAGCACCACTGGATTCTGGCATTTGTGACTACTTAGGCCTGTTTGCTGTGGCATGCTTTGGTGTAGATGATTTATGCAATGAATTTAGGAAACAGGATGATGAATACAACATAATAATGGTGAAGGCTCTCGGTGATCGGTTGGCAGAGGTATGAGGTTTTATCACGTGTTTCCTGGCAACTTTCAGCAAACTTAGAGCCACTTCGGGGCAGTGCAAGTGGGGGTAGCTCTAGCTGTGGATTTCAAGCTATAGCAGGGTTTCAGGAATTATTATTAGATTATTGTTACTATCTGAAGGTATTTACTGAAGTAGTAAGTCTTCCTGAAGGGCAACTGGTTCTGGCAAAATCACTTAAGCTGCAGGAGCAGTTGAGAAAAGCTGTTGCCCACTTTGAGCTGGAGGAAAGGTCCTCTGCTAAAAAGAGCAGCAGCACATGGTTGTATCTGATCATAGCATGGAGGCAAGAGTGATGTGGCCTTCCATAGCTAGACCTGGGCGAGGCACCCAGATAGTCAAGACCTAATGACCTCAGTGCTATAATGATACGTTGCTACCATAGGTTAATGAACGTTGTCTTTTTGGGTTACTTGTCTACGTCATTACCTCTTTAAAGCAGGACAATCAAAAAAAACGCTCTATACCAATAAGAGAAGTAACTAAAATACTTGAATTACCAAAATAAGTATTGCATGTGAATTTTAATTCTTCCAAATTTCTCACCTATGTTAAGAGCTCTCTTAAAAATGAAAATGGGAATGCAAGAAAGTGCCTATCATTGTTTGTCTTAATCAAATAGCTATTGCATCAGTCTGTACAAATGAAAGAATAAAAAAAATGTTTTCATTCTATTCCAAGGCATTTGCTGAGGAGCTCCATGAAAGGGTTCGAAGGGAATTCTGGGCTTACAGTAGCAGTGAGCAGCTGGATCTCTCTGGCCTACGCAAAATTAAATATGAGGGAATTCGCCCTGCCCCTGGATATCCCAGCCAGCCTGACCATACAGAAAAACTCACCATGTGGAAACTTGCAAACATTGAGGAAACAACAGGTAACTGCTTTACTAAGATTCTTAAACTGTTTTTATGTGAAGTCAAAATTCCAACAAAAGAACAAATTGGGTGGTACAGAACTACATAAAATACTAAACTGAAGTGTTCTGGGAATTGCTGTCTTCCCCTTTTTATTGCCATTTTTATTTTGCCTCATTCAAGGGAGAACTTGCAAAACACTGCCAGTGTTTTTGGTGGAGGAGTTGTGTCCCTAATTAGCAGATTGCATGCAAACAGGGTTTTGCTGCACAGAGAAAATTCCTGTCATCCTTATGGTTCTAAGAAGACATTCCAGATGGAAACAGGAAAAAAGCCAATCAGCAGTGTATTTCTTGGTCCACAGGAACTTTGAGATGGTAATTCTTAAAAAGGGACTAATTCCATTTATTTTCCTCTGATATTTTACATGTCAGATGTTTCACTGGTACTTCCAAAATTCCAAAAATACCTTTCTGTGCTTCAAAATCTGATTTGCCAAAATTGTCCAAGCTTTTTCCTTCAAACTGTACAGTTACTCTACAGTAATTGTAATGAAAGTCTGCGATGTGTTTAAAGTTTTGTGGGTTTTCTTAACGGTTAACAAGTAGAAAAAGGGTTTGTTTTTAGTTCATCTGAAAGTGTTAAGATTTTTTTGGGTTTGCTTGAAGCTACCTAACGAAAAAAGGTTCTGAATTTGTGCTTATTCTCAGTTCAGAGAATAAGAAAATTCTCATTCTTTTTTCCAGGAATTGGTCTAACGGAATCACTAGCAATGATTCCTGCTTCTGCAGTTTCTGGCCTCTACTTTTCCAGTCCCAATTCCAAATATTTTGCTGTTGGCAAGATATGTAAAGATCAGGTAACTCACGCTGTCCATTGCAGTAGCATTAGAACATTCAAAATCATTTTACAAGCAGATGTCTCAAAAATTTTGTAAACACTTAAAGCTGGAATTTCAAAATCTTCATCACGTTTTGTGGTCCCTTTGCAGGTTGAAGATTATGCACTGCGAAAAAATTTGTCTGTGGCAGAGGTGGAGAAGTGGCTAGAACCCATTTTGGGATATGATACTGAACAACTGTGATATTTGTGGCTGAACTTCTTTTTTTGATGGTCCATTTGCCAGAAGGAACAAGAAAATTCTTCCGACTGGAAACAGCTTTCTTCCATCCACCCCAATAGCTTGTCTGATTGTCTTAAATTTTTAATCAAGGAACTTAATATTTCAAATCAAATCTGCCTGGTGCCCTTGGCTTGGGACCATGAATGTGTTTTATTTCTCAGTCACAGCAGCATACTTTGATTTATTTTAAGTGTTTGCACAAAGACACAAGCAGAGAAGGTAGGTGTAGGGTGAGATGGGGAAACTGCAAAGCTTTATTGTTCTGTGGAAGGTTTTGAAATCAGGGGCAAGAATTTCTCTCCCATGGCTGTGGATATGCATAGAACACAATTTGACTTCTGTTATTTTAGTGTGTTTTGGCAAGTCCAGGGACAGAAATATGATGTGATTTTTCTGCAAAGTCACAAAAGGTTTTATACTGACTGATCAAGAACAACTGAAGTACAACAGATCTCCTTTCTAAAAATCATCTGCTCAGTGTTCAGTCTTGTGCTTGGGAACACACGTTGTTCTCAATGGTAGAACTACCAGCATAATACAGTCTTCTGGAGCAGTATCAGAGATCTGTATTGTGAAATGGGATGGCTGAGCCCATGGAGTTGTCTGCTTCATGCTTCCTCTTCCTTTCAGCAAGGCACAATCTGTCTATTCTGTGTAAAGCGTACTGGCACTTCTTACTGTAGAGTTAATGTTGTGAGGCTTAATTCATACATAAACAATCATTTGTACGTGAAAATTATGAGAGCAGCATATTTGCTGCTATAGACACCCAGAAAGCTTGTAGCTGACTTTTACAAACTTTTTAACCATCTAGAAAACTGGATTTTAAAGGCAACTAGTACTGTCATATGTAACAGTTAATATTGTAGGCATATTCTTCAGATTTAACTCAGTGTGCTAATTATTCATAGCTTTCAATAATTTCTGAGAAGTGCCTCAAGTATTATTTAAATGCTAATTTAGTAAAATATTGTGACAGAAACCCCTCATTTTTTTGGTTTCTAATTGTAAACGAAAGACCAATATTGTAAGGAAGATGTTATTTTAATAGTTTATTGCAATCTACTAATAGCTATGTAATTTTTGTAATGTCTTCATCTGACTTTATGCTAAAAGAATCATCTTGTATCAACAGTTTAATGAAGTTGTTGTTATCCTATTAGAATCCTTTAAATGGCAACAATAAAATGTGTGCAATAATCTGAACAGATAATGTCAAAATTAATATGTACTTGTCCCATGAACCTGAAATTATAAAAGCTGCTGTGGGGTTTTTAAAGTAGTTGCGTAAGTACGTTCTTAACTGAATCTTTTAGAATGGCTCATCCTTTAATGACTTACAAAAATAATTTCTAAATGGATCTCCCCTCCCCCTGCCTCCCTCCATGTCAAGGGACTTGTGACATGTCCTTGCTGAGCAGCTGATTCTTGTAGTGGGAACAGTTTCTCAGTAGAACACTCTTTTAGACTGCCAAAAATACAGTAAAATATTCTTAATATAAAAGATGATTTGTTCCTGAAACAGGTAGCCTGTGAAAATTGAAATCCTCTATGCTTTGTTTTTGGTAATTGCACTTTTGCTAATCACTTTAATGCTTGGAATCTCTCCTCTCCGGCACTCTTCCATATTCTTACTTTTGGAAGCAGAGTGCCTTATTAGTCTGAAAATTTGATTGTGTGAGTGGGGTCAAAGTTTGACTTGCTCAGCTTGGTTTGTTTATAGATTTATTTTCTTGAAATCAGTGGCAGCCAGTTCAGTGAGTACAGCTGACAGCAGGAGGTCCCCGCTGTCTAACAGTGGTGGTGTTACCTGGTGTACAAGCAGAGGGTTTCAAATGGTGTGCACTTGCTTTAGCCCTTCACACATGGCATCACACACTGAGAAGAATCTTCATGTTTGTCTGCAAAACTTGTCATTGGGAGAATCTGTTTGGAATAATTATTCCTTGTTATTATGCAAATATTTTTATCAAGGACAATTCCTTTAAAACTGTTATTTTAAATTGTCAGTTGACACTTTGGATAAGACAAATTTTCATTCTTCTCTCCAGAACTAAGGTAAATTGTGAAGCGAGAGTGTCTCATAATTGCACTGGGTAAGGCTACTTTACTTGAAAGACTGACAACTTTAGAATGCATAAAATATTTTTTGCAGTGCTTTCAAAAAACTACCAACAAAGGTTCTAGACGTAAGAGATGATGAAAAATTTAGAATGCTTTGTAAACAACTCTGGTTTAGTTCTTGTGAGTAATTTACTTCGGATACTGATTTTTTTCTTGTAAGTCAGGCCAGCAGCCTGGAGATTAAGTTTTGAAGCACATATATTTTATGACTGTCAGGAGGGAATACTACCCTTAAACCTGCCCCTTCATTATCAGGTCTGTTTCAGTGCTGCTTTTACTTCTGGGAAGAATCTAGTGCAGCTTATTTTGTCATGAGGGTGCTATCAAGGTCAGGTCATTTCTCAAAAAAACCCCTTAAAACTCACATTTATTTTTTTCTGCAAGTATTTGTGCATTTTTTGTGACTCTTCTGCTTTCTTGTTCCACAGTGTGAAAGTTATATACTCCTTCAGTTAATTTCTGCTTCTTAAAACACAAGTCATGTCCAGAAGATGAGGGGAATAGTGAGAGGCCTTAGAGGGCCTTGCTTTTTAGAAAAGGATTTGTTTACTACTAACTGTGAATGAGTTTCATTAATTTCCCTTTTTAAATCTTTGTCTGGTTTACTGGAGCGTGCCTTGAAAAAGTGGATTCAGTGTCTTAAAATGAAGAGCAAGAAAAGAAATAACTTCATTAATTAGTTCAGGAGGCTGGTTTCCTTACAGAAACAGCAGCACATGTTCTCAGTCACTGGAGAAATGGATTCCTGTGCCCTCAATTTATCATGGCCTTGTCATGGCAAAGCCTGTTCAGCCCTGCTACAGACTTGTTTCATTTGATTGTCAGGCTTCTGTAGGTGCCAGTTTTCAAATGAAGATGCACTGTGAACAAAATTCAAAACACGTCCACCCTGCTTTCACACAGCATTTCTAAACTGTCCAGCTAAAGGCAGAACTGAAAAACCAGTGGAGTTCGCCCCCATGTTTGTTCTAATAATACCAGCATGGCTGAATATCCCAAGTTTCTGACCATGCCACATGCCTGCTATAAATAGCTGTGCAAAGGGGACCTCAGCTGAGATTACCAAACTTGGCATTTTGGGTTTGTGATTCAACTTAAGCCAGGATGGCCAAAGCAAGTTGGTAATTACCCTTGCTAGCATGAAGCTGCTGTGATGAGTGAGGAATGAAAGGCCTCCTTTTCTGCCTCACCTAAGGCACCAGTGTGTCATTTGCCTACAGCTCCTGTTCAGGCTAAAGGGGAGTGGTTCCAGGCCAGAGTGGGTGGTCTCTGCCATTCCTTCCTACAAAAAGAGCACGAAGTAAGTGGAGGGAGTGTGGAAACTCAAACTGACCTTATATTAGTTCTTAGCTCATGGTTTTTCCTACCCTATCTTCCTGTCAAATTGGCCTCCTCTTCCTCTTCCCTCCAGCAGTCCTCCTCCTTAGCTGCATGTCAGGGTTCTCTGCGGGTTCTGCCAAAAGGAAACTAGAAGTCTTTTTAAGAAGTTTCTTTTACATGTCTGAACAAGCTACTGTTCCAGGAAGCGAAGATTTTTCACCTGGCAAGCATTGGATAATATTAATAAATGGTGCTCGTGGCTCTGCCTATAGGAGCCTTATACTGTTTATGTTAACTAAGAAGGCCACACATGTTAACCTATTCCCTGTGTTTTAACTGCATCTTTAGTTACATGGTGGTTTTCATCTAGATAACAAAATGTGTATTAATTGCGTCCTTTGTCAGTGTGCTGTTTTAAACCCACAATTAATAGTAAGCTGATAATAAAACTAAATTAATGTAATTTTCAACTGAAGTATTTTAATGGTATGAACTACTAAAAAGAAGTAAAGAATTTATCTGTGCCTTGCTGTTACAACATGCTTTTAAAATTCTTTAGGTAGCTGATAACTTAAATACGTTATGAAGCAAAATTTATCTTGACTACAAACTCAGGTTACAAAACACTAATAATTTGATTTAAAAGGCTTTATCACTGCTTTCTAGAAATAGCTGATAAAAATGATTTATGAGACTGGAAAGTTTGCTGCACTACCTGGAGAAATTTCTATGCGTGTACTACATGTAATAAAAGAAGCTAGCGTGGGATTCACAGAGGGTAGCTTAATTGCAGAAGAACAGGTAGTTCTTCAGGGACGAGCTGGAAGATTAAGAGTTATGGCAAACGTAAGTCTCTTAAAACCCAGGTATTCACAACATTAGTAATTGCAGTAAATGAAAATAAAAACCTTTCCCTTATGTATACATCAAAGTATAAGAAATGCAATCTGAAAATAATTTTTAGGGAGCTTTGATAAATGTAATGCATATTTGGGATTGATGAGTTATATTTGCACGTTTAGAAGTGGGAGAAGGAGGAGGAAATAATAATTAGATTGTGAACTTGTTCTAGGGTTAAGTAAGACGCTGTTGAAAAAAAAGGATACCCCATGTCACGACAGCCTCACCCCCATTTTGAAGTTGTTGGATTCATTACTTACATGAAAGGATTTTCAGTGACGCTGGCATTCCCTGACTCTGGAGAAATATTGTGAGAAATGAAAATTAAATAGCCAGTTTTTTCCACAGTTTTCAAGAGTTAGAACTCTGCATCAGCTGTATATCTGCACATAGGTGTCAGTGCAATTTTGACCCAAGAATTCCTTCAGTCTAACAGATAAAATAGCTCTGGGTGTGTAGGTGTAATGGATTTTTTTTCCTTACTCGAGGTGTTGAAAAGATCAATTTTTCCTCTCTGTGAGAGTGTAGCTTTTAGTGGATGTTTTGTTCTTACTTTACTCTTTTATATACTTGGTCTGTACTTATTTCCCCTTCTCCAGCTTTACAATACAGGTGTGGAGATGTGACTGAGAGTTCTCTAATGTGAGTGCCACATGTTTGTTTTTTAACTAAAAAGACATATTATTTTTGGGTTTTGTTGAATTTCATCAAGGTTCTTGCCAAATAGCTTCTTCCCAGGAAGTGAACAACTTTATTCCTTTTAATTTGGCCATCAGTTAGAAATCTAGGTTGAGGTTCAGAAGTTGAGTGCAAATATGAGGTCTAAAAAAGGTGTCAGTTCTCTGTGGTTGGTGGACTCCTTCTGCACTTGTGTTCCTGCTGTGACCTTGTGAGAACAAGTGTGTTCTTATCTCTCCGTCGATTAGGGCGGTGGTGGGACGGCAAGGAAGGGAGATAAAACACTGCACTGTATGGCCAAAGGACTTATTTAGCAAACTGTTCTTTGGAGATGCATCGGTACAACGTGTGCTCCTGCCTGGTCAGGGCGTGTTTTCAGCTGCTGCCTCAAGCTTGTCTGTACTCAGCTGCTTTTATTTCAGGAAGCCGCTACTCGTGAGATCTCCTGCTTTGCTAAGCACTGCACGCGGCCCTCTTTGCGTGGTCGGTCATTTGTAATGGATGGCTTCAATGCATTAAATTCAAAGCAGATAATGTAATTATCTGCTGTTACAGTTTTGGCCTTGTTTAATCTTTCTGTAAATAGATGGCTTTCTTTAGAGTACTAATGCAGAGCAAATAAACACATTGTTTCTCTAAGGCCCATAAGATCAGATTTTACTATCAACACTTGACCTAACAACTTTACTCATGTGGTCAAGGGTTTGCTGCTTACGGAAGCATGACCTTGTTTGTGCTTTATTTAGGAAATAAATGTAAGCACTTGGGTTTGTTGCTTTTACTTTCTTCCAAATACTGTTCCTCACCTCTCAGGGCAGCTAAAGGAATAGAAGTTTTGATTCAGTTGTTATAATACCAGATATACACATATGGTGAGAAGTACTAAAGCAAGACATTCAAAACTTAACATGCTGTAAGAGGGTACAGGGTACTTACCAAGTATCATCTTGTCTCTAAGGATAAGCATTAGCTGAAGATGCTGTAAGACAGGAGTTAGCAGTCAGCTAAGGGTATATGAAGATTTTAGACTTTCAGGTGTTGAATCAGCAGTATTTCATTAGGTATTATGTTGCATGCTTTGCCTCTTTCTGTGTCACTGTCTCCCACAGCTGGAACCTGCTACTGCATCCAAATTCCTGGTTATTCCACAACAAGGATTTGACATGGATTTTGTTGAAGATTTATATTTGCATTTGCAGGATTATATTTCCAAAAGAGTTTAAAGCAGCACACTGTAGATAAATGATTCAAGTTCTTGAACCATAAAATACTTGTTTTTCCTCAAAAAGTCCCGAGGAACTGATGCATTTTTTATCACTTAGTGAACAGAATCAAATAGCCTGCATTTCCTCAAAGGTCCAAGTGTGCTGGAGGAGAGAGTGAGTATCAGTGAAAGGACTTTTTGTGGTACTGTTTTATTCTCAGTTCTTGATCAGCGTTATCTGCCTGCTGTGATATTCATTGCTGAAGAGCTGAAGTGAGCTAGAACACCTCTTAGCGGGTTTTCTAGTGCTGATCCGGCTGCTACTGAAGTGTCTGCAGAAATTGCTACCTCTCCGAAACACAAGTTTGATCAGTCCTAATGCAGTAATCTGGAAAGAATATTTGGTGTTCGAGTCCTGTTGAAAATACTTGAGGACTAACAGGATGTGCTGTTAAACCTCCTTCAGTACTCAGCTTCATTGAAATAGATGGCTGGGACTATGAAAGTAATTTTACTCTCATTCTGAAGCACTTACCTGAGAGAAAGTGCTACTGTATCAAGCTGGGAATAAATGAACTTTCCAGTCCAGTGTGATTAATGGTAACTATCCATCTCAGGGATGCTTGAGGGAGATTGCCTAACAGCAACATGGGCATTGATTCTGTTCTGCACTCTGAGTGATGGAAGGTGTTAGGATGCCTTGGTTCAGCAGATGAAGATTCGCAAATGCTCCAAAAACGTTTTTGTGTTTTCAAGCCTCTGATTTTTAAATAAATACTGTTTAATGAGAGTTTGAACTTCACAGTCTTTGATAGTTGTGAGTATACATTGTGCTAACTTTATATATACTGTTGGAGTTTCACTTGGCCATTTTTTAAAGAAGAGCTGCCTTTTGGTTAAACTGCCTCCTTAAATACGTGTTTCATGTTGCGTAATTCTACAAATATCAGGAAAATCACGGTACTGTCGCATCTCTCGTGCTGTTCGTGCACACAAAGTGCTGAGCCAAGGGCAAGGTAGCTGCTGCAGTATGGTTATTGCTAATCAATCTGAATAAATTTGAGAATTTTATTGCAGTTTCTCTCCAGAACTGTCAGCATGAAGTATACAAAGTCTCTTGCTTTTGTAGCTCAAATGAAGCCTGTAATGATGTGAAATTCTTAATGTTATATAAGACATCTTACTGTGTGATCTCTTGATCTGTAAGTAAAATATGCCTTGATTATAAGTAAACTGAGAGGGATTTTTCATTTCCTTATGGTACTTTTATTGGTTCTATACTTCTGTGGAACTTTTTTTTTTCATTCATCGTATTGCTGCTGCTGCTGCTGCTTCCAGTCTTGCCACTGGAGTTTTTGCTTGGCTTCTAGACTGTTACAATTCTCTTTCCCTCGTGTATTTGCCAAGTATCTTGGATGTCTTACTGTTTTCATATCTTCTGTAGGAAATGCCACCATTTGGAGAGAGTCCATGCTTTGCACTCAGCTTTATTGGTGCTGGGAATCTTTCTAAGCCAACTGCCCACAGAGCTGACAGAGGAGTTGAGGGTGCTGGAAAATTAGGGAGACCAAGTAAGTGTGTGAACGATGTAAATGTTTAACTCTGTGCAGCTGGGTTACAGGGATTTCTTTTTTTACAAAAGGAGTCTTAATATTCCAAAACTTGTAACAGTGTATTCGCTGATTGCTTAAAAAAAATTAAAATGCCTGTACTGTGCTTCTGTCTCTTTCCCAGGTCAGAATTGCTTTATTTACTACAAAGCTAGTAACAATTACAGGATTTGAGGAAATTAAACATGAGACTGCTGCTAAAGTTAAATATAGTTCTTCGCATTAATATGACTGAAAAGCCATAAGTTAGCTTAAGAAGAAACACGAGTGGTTTTGGTTTTGTCTCTGAAATAAATTTTCCATAAGACATTTTGTGGGTGCAGCTGCATGGTTATTTCCTCTGAAGCAGAAACTGAAGCACTTCATATGTCTATGTCACAAACATTACAAGCTTTTTAGTCTCTGTGGTGGAAGATATTTTCCCTTGCTGTAAGGAGTACACCTATTGCATTGATGAGTATTGGGAAGAAGCCATTATTGAATCATAGAATCATAGAATACACTGAGTTGGAAGGGACCCATCAGGATCTTTGAGTCCACCTCCTGACCCTGTGCAGGACACCCCAAGAATCACACCATGTGCCTGAGAGCATTGTCCAGACACTTCTTGAACTCTCTCAGACTTGATGCTGTGACCACTTCCGTGAAGAACTTGTTCCAGTGCCCAGGCACCCTTTGGATGAAGATCCTTTTCCTTATATCGCACCTAAGCCTTCCCTGACCAAACTTCATGCTGTAATGTTCGATATTTCTATGTAAATATTACAATTACAGCTGCTCAGGAATGCTGCCTACTCATTGTGTTGGGTCTCACTCCCTGCTGGAGCAAGCAGCATGCCTTTGCTGGAGGTTGGTACAAGCTGAGGACAGAGAATTTTCACTACCCCTTTCCCTGCTTTTGGTGTAAGCAAATTTGAAAGGCACATGCCTTGAGGTAGCCCCTGGCAGCACGGACAGTAACTGCTGAGGTTTGGGGAGAAGCATGCAGCTTTTCAGGATTCTTTCTCAGCTATGACTGAAGGATAGCAGGTACCCACACAGCTTACTGTTCAAGGGCTGGAAATCCCAATTTATCAAAAGTGAGATTTGTTCAAAACTGGTATTGAACTTCTGGGCACTTTATTTAAGTATACTTGTTTCGGTCATCTGCTAGTTCTACCCAGTACAGCTGACTGGTCCTCCAGTCATCATCTGCTTTGTCAGTCCCTGGAAACAGCCACATACGTAGGGAAATGTTTCAGATTATGAAACGTAATCTGTCACTGGATTCATGACTGGGAGATACGTTTCCATCTTTCACAGCCAAAATAACCACTTTCTGGGTTCAGTTCTGCACAATATGGTGGGGAGTTCTGATACATTTTTAATTAATTTTTTGAGGACTGCAGTCATTAGGGCCTCTACTTCTACATATTTAAATGGTTGTGAATCTTGGACTAAAAAAACAAACCAGCAAAAACAAACACAAAGAACCCAACAGCAAACAACAATAAATTTAAGTGCTAATCTCCAGGCTAGTCTGTGGTAGTTGAGTCCAGTTAGTATTTCCAATAACTGTTAGTCTTCACCTGCACTTAAGTAATATACACGGAACTGTAATAGTTGCCTTTGCAAGGAAATATTTCAAATAAATCATTCCTAGACTGCTATGGTAGTGACGAGCCAGTATTTACCTATATAAAATACCTATGCCTGTATTGATAAACATTCTTTGGAACCTCTCTGATGGCAGAGGTATGAACAGAAGTCAGCCTATTTGCACCTCAGCACCTCTGTTTTCAGCCAATTAAAAAACCCCAAACAAACAAAAGAACCCACGAAGAAGATTTTGCTTCAGCCTGGTGAGTGCAAGTTGGTCAGCGTTTGCCTGGCAACACTGCTGCAAGGGGAATGGGCTGACTGTAGACTGCAGGATGCATCAAGTTTCTGGTGTACTCAGCTTCAGCATGGCCCTATGCCCAAGTGTATGCAGGGAGGAGAGCCAAGTGTGCACTTGGAGAATGATGTAGACTCATCCTGTCTGATGGCTAGGGATCAGTGAAATCCAGTTCCCATATGTCACCTCTTGATTTACTATGAAGCTACTGTGGAAAATTGTCAGCACAAAAAGCAGATTGCTTTCTTCTCATAGTTCGTGTGAATTTTATTCTCAGTTCTTGGGATTCTTGACCAGCTGTTGCAATGCAGTAGCTGCAACAATGCATGAAAGTGTTGCCTGTAGAAGCAACTAGTGCAGCACAGTGTGGAAGATACCACTACTTACAGGATTGCGGGACTGACAGCTAGATAACCATGAGACAGAGCACTTGAGATATGACTTAGCAGCCTGAAGTTTGTGTTCCAATTTGAGCCCCAAGAAAGTTTTTTAAAAACCAATGGATATGGCTCCTTAATGAAAAACTGTAGATAATGTAGTCCCTGTAATCTTTTGATCCTTCAGTCAAAACTCAAGGTTTGGCTGAACTCTAATTTGTAATGTAATCCTGATCCATCTTTGAGTGCAACTGGCCTGACTTTAAAATATATTCCATTGGTAAGAGAGCAACCATGCTGCCTTTTCCCTGTAAAATGAAATGTTGTTAAATGCTGTTACCTATTTACCCCATAGAAGCCAAATATACTGTATTCAAGGTTGTGCTTTATTAGCCAGCAAAATTCTTACTGATCCCAAAATGTGAAATCTGCTGCGTACCTTTTTAAATTCTAGAATGCATGAGCAGTGGATGTTAGATTATTAGGCAAAAAACATTGCTGAGCTTGTTATGTTTTCAAAGGCGCGATAGTTTTAAGAAATAACTTTTTAATGGAAAAAATTATGTATAAGCATAAAATACTTGATGCTTTCAGAGAGATAACTGGACAGTATATATGTAAGCAGATGAGGTAAGGACTGTGAACGCACAGATTGGATTTTGTTCCATAAATATGTATTTAGCAGGTGTGCCATCCTACAAGCACAGCCTTATGCTCCATAAAGGAGAGCTGGAGGAGCACAGTGTAGTTAATCATCAATGCTTGTGTGGATCAGCATGAATATTCTTTAGAAAGAGTGAGAATTCTGTATTCAGCTTGAGAGTTTACAGCTTTTATACAATATGCTTTTCGAGTATAGCCAAGCACGTTCTTCATATGCTTTGTGGGGAATTGTATTCTTTGTTGCATGTGAAATAGAGAATACCAGCCTCTTCTGCAACAGAAATGTTAAGTGGAGTGATTAATTTTTCTGCTGGAGTGGGAACTTAGTCTTACAACTTTCAATTATGTAAAGGATCCAAATGCCATATAGGAATGGATAATTACCGAGAGACGCCCTTCATATGGGAAGAACAATAAAAACTTTTTATCAAGGTTCTTACTGAGGAATTCTTATCATCCATCAACCAAATAGATTTGGTTTGTGCTGACAGCAACCGTATTTTTTTTCTTTCATTGTTCTTCATATTGCAATAAGTATTTCCAATTTATAGGAAGGACTATATTGTCAGGTACATGTTTGAGAAGCTGCTGGGCATCAGCAAATCAGAGTAAGCAATGAAATAAATGCATGTACCGTGCATGTGGAAGTCAGATAAATAGTTTGAACCTCTTCCTTCCTGACTAGAAATAAACGTTTTGAGATATCCATAGACAAATTGTGAAGAGAAGCACCTTTTTAACACAGATAACCTTTGAATGGTGTTATCTGTACCCCTTTATATTATTTTAATAGTCACTTCAGAGAAATGCAATTTGAGTTCCTTTGTTTCCAAAACTTGTTTTTGAGATTGCAAATTTTAATTCTCATGCATGTCATTACCATAGTAGTTTAGTAGGTTCTTTGCACACGGTTTAAAATTGCTTATATTTTCTGTTTCTTAGAATTGGGCATATACATGTCTCCTGCAACACCATGACTTATGATGGAATTCTGTGAAAGATTGACCTGAAGTTTTATTCTTGAGTAATGAAGACAAACTTCTAGGAGTTTCAAGATTACTTGATTTACTTCTAATACCTAACAGGGTAGTGAGTTGGATCAGATTGTGTTCAGATTTATGTTCTTTTTTGACTACTTCTAGTCATATTTTTCTGATTTTCACTGCATTGTAGTAATCCTACTGAAAGCACTGGAGTTGTCAGCAAGGTCTGTCTTCTGGAACCACAACTCTTGAGGCTTCTCTGCACTGTTGCCTCAAGAATTTTGCCCTTCTTTATTGTTTCCTACTTGAAATAGGATGCGCTTAGAACAGAATTAATGATGACATTAAGGAGTGAGATGCTCTCAGATGAGGTGATGTGAGGCTTGCCAAATGCCTGTTTAGACTGCACTAATGCACAGTGGGCTGTTCAAAGTGGAAGCCTGCCAGTGACCTGCTGGTGGTGTTTGTGCCTGGGAGCTGGTGCTGTCATTGCCTGGCCCCATCCCCAGCCTCCGCACTCATCCCTGCTGGCTCCAGTGCTTGTGGCTGCAGGAAGGTGCCTCAGCCACCTTAGTGGCTGCAACTCTGACCCTCTCCTCACACTGCCTGGAAAGCCAAAGCACCTAAATAACACTGGCTTGTTTCACTGTCCAGCTGCTTAATGTGAATGTCCAAGAGAGATGCAGAGAGAAAGGTGGGCGAGATGTGAGGACTGCTTTTTTTTCTAGGACTGAGTCATCTAACATGTCATCTTAAATACATGTTAAAGCATAACTCAAGTAGTTTGCTAAATGGCAGCCCTGACTCCACAGCAATTAAGGTTACAAACGTGGGAGAAAGGGCAAAAGAAGCCATCATGTTTTCAGCTGGAAGGTATAATGCTACTGACAGGACACCTAGCTTACCCTGCCAGTGTTCCTGTTCCTGGTTTGCTGGTGGTGTTTAAACTATTCAGAAATGCTTACTTAAATAGTGTGGTAATGAGATCTGGCTGAAAAGGCCACAGTTCAGACATGCACTTTTCTTTGACTAAAAGGGTAATTGACTTAGATTCTTATTGCTCAAGTTTGTCTATTCAGTGTTGAACCACTGACATCCAAGGACCGTGTTTTAAGTTATGGCATTGCTATGAATTAAAAAGCATAGTAAAAATACCCATGCAGGGCTATAAACTATAACAGCAAGAAGCACTGTGTAAATAAATATTTTGGACTGTCAGAACTTTGTTGCATTATTCTAAGCACTGGAAATGAAAGCCTTCAGAATCTCTGAACTATTTGAAGGAGTAAATGCAGAAACAAAAGTCTTGACAGTCTTTCAAAATCTTTGCTTGTGGGAAGAAAGACTTCTTGATAAGATCTAAAATGAGGTCCTGCCCAAATGTGGTCATGGAAGAGTGCAGGAGCACAGTGATTTTCACAAGAGCCGAAATGTTAGCAGCAGCCATATTTCAATGGGAACAGCTACATCCTTCACACATTCAGAATGCGACTCTGTAACCCTTGTCTTAAATACTGGTATCATGTTTTTGTGAGCTAGCAAACACCAGCTGTAGAGGGGCTCTGCTTTACACAACAGCATAAGAAAATTGCTCAGTATGGCACAAAGACACTTTGCCAAGACCAGTGCTGCTTTCCTGGTGCAACTATGGCTGCAGTCAGGGGTCTGTGTCCCAGGCTGTGGCAAGGAGGAATCTGCCTCCTCCTCCCCATCTTGCAGAACTAGGCCTGCAGGAGCCTGTAGATCAAACAGGAAATGAAAGACAGACCTTTATTTTTTTGCACTCCGGTAACTACCTGATCGACAAGTCACCAAGTGCTGACATAATAAGGATTTTCTAACCTAACTAATTTACTGAAAGATACCAGTCTTTTTATCTGCAATTACTCTGCAAGGGTCACATAGTGAAATCTCTGTTGTGCTATAGAGAAGTGACATAATATGGTCAAAATCTGAAACTTGTAACTGGGATGGTATATTGTGGTGTCAACACTTAATTTTAGGCAAAAATTTGTCCCTTTTTTCCTTATTTCATCTTAATTGCACTTATTTTTGGCCAGACTAAAGGACTGCTATCCCAAAATATCTCTCTGCTCACTTACCAAAGGTCAGTCCAAAACTCCCAGCCATGGAGACAAACCACAAGAGTTTGAGATGCAGAATAACTTTCTAGAAACAATTAGAAGGAGTCCTAGACAGTGTACTTCGGAGCATAGTAAAAAGCCAGTCGTTTCACACCACTTCCTTGACCCTCTCCCCAACAGCAGCAAAGGGAGAAAGGCACAAATGGCACCCAAATAAAAGGGCGAAATAGCTAAACCTCTCATGTAAGTCCATGTGACGGACATTTTAATTTGTTCATTAAAAAACAAGTGTCCATTTGGCATATGGTAAAAAGAGTCCATCAATCTTACTCACTGTGTGGGAAGGAAGGAGATTCTTAGAGGAGGAGACATGTTAAAAGGACAGGGGGGGGCCATCTCGGGCTTAAATTTTCCTGGACAATGGAGAATGTGTGGGCTGCTGCTAGCGGAATCCCTACCCCAGGGAGCATCTGCTGCTCTTTCTGATACTTTTGAGGACTGGGAGGATGAATCTCAGTGGGTTTGTGTCCTTATTCCATGGGTCATGCAAAGGGCAGGGTTCCCTCCTCATCATACACAGAGACTCATAGGGGATCCTGAGGAGGACAGGCTGAAGGCAGGCTCAGGGGAAGAGAGAGGTGACAGAAGGGCTGTATCCTGACTGATTCCCATGCCCTACACCCCATCATCCTACACTCCTCCAGCCTCACGGGTCTGCCTGAAGCATGGAGTAGCTCCCTATTAGAGATTTCCTCACCATGGAAATGTACCAAGGAAAGACTGTGGGGCTGAAATTGTATTTTAGATAGAGCGTAGAGTGGAGCTTAACAACTGCTCACAGGTCTACTGCTGAAAGTGCAGCCCGGTACAATAGATCCCTTGTGAAATGTTAGTCCTTGGTCCTAAATCCTATTACCCCTTTTCCTGTATTTTCACCTTCAAGCTGCTGTCTGGTCTGGGCTCTTTCTCCTCCATCCTGAAGCTTCCCCTCATATTGTCATCATGTGCTGCTGGCAGAGCTGAGAGCTGGGAGAAGAGTGGTTTTACAGCACAGTGACATTATCCCAGACATTCTCCGTTCTCCTGGAGCTGTGTGTATTAGGATAAATAGGTAAGTGCAGGCTCCTTGCTTTGATGCTCCCTAAGCCTTCTGCAGCACCTGGACCCTGTATTATCCTGAGAGCGAGCATGATGTTTCCTTGGGCTCCCAGCTGGCCATGTAAGGCAAAAGCCATAGAGCACTTTCTGGTAGATCCGTGTTGTTCACACAGGTTTCTACTGAGTGCTGAACTCTGCCAGTGCATGAGAGAAGCCTGCTGGGAGAGTGTACTTTGCTGTCTGCTTCAAATGGCAAAAGGCTGCCTTGGCTGTGGATGGCAGTGTGTGCTATGCTGAGCACAGGGCAGTCACATTGCCTGCGGGCACCTAATTTAGGAATATAGCTGTACTCGGTTCCCTGTATGGGCTATGGAAAGAAAAATACTTATTTGGAGATAGATTCAGGACAGCAGCTGAACTGCTCTTCATTCAGCACAATAAAAACGAGACACTAAAATCTCTAAGCAAATAATTGTTATAAAAGGTCTACACAACATTAACTTATCTGGTAAAAAACTACATTTGCTCTCTTGTACACACAGCTGTAAGGTCTGTGTTTCTTTACAGCTACTTCAGTCTGTTTTGGATCTTCTAGCAGAGTTTGGCATATGGAATGGAAAATTAAAACTTTTGATTTATGTGTTGCTGCTTTGCTACTTTTGGCCACAGTAGAATACTTAAAAATGTGAGATGACAACAAATATTTAGTTGTACGAGTAACTGAGATGGTTGCATCTGGGAGCAGAGGGAATGGATAATTCATCACTCGAATAGTTTCTATGTGCTGGAAGAGGCTCTGTGGTTTTGTAGAAGAGAAGTAAATAGAGAAGCATTCCCAGCCCCCCAAGCTGCAAAGACCAGATAAAAGCTGAGCTGCTGAAAAACAAGTTTACATGAGCATTGCCAGCATGATGGAAACACTAGGAGTTAGCAAAACAGCAAGTGCAGCAAGAACAGACAAAGGCTGTGCATGAAAAATCTTGTTAATACACACATCCTCTTACCTAAAGAGGGGCTAGTTTTTCAACATTTTCTTTTTCTCAAAAGTTTTAGCTAATGTTCTAAGTTTTGAAAATCTGTGCAGTATCCGTATTATTTTTGGACTTGTCCAAAAATGTCAAGAGGCACTGCACTCTTGATGATCAACTTCTGAAAAAAAAAAAGCAGAGCAAGGCTTTCGTGGTTTTTAAGATGAGAAGAGACTATTAAAATCATCACTTACCCTAATCTCTTTTACAGAAGATCAGAGAACCTTATCAGTTAATTCTGCATAATACCTTTACCTCTGATTTAAATTGCATCTTTCTTAGAAAGCCATGTAGGCTGTAGGATTAAAATATCTGTCTTTAGCTGGTGCTTGATTTTGTTTCAGAAATACCTATTATCTATTGATAGTATGATTCTTATGTGCTTGCAGACAATGACACAGCTGAAAAGCTCTGGCTACAGTTTTCCCCTCCTTGAATTTTGCAGTTCCATTCTTTAATATATTCTTGCTGACGTGCTCTGATAGAAAGGCAAGACCAGGGAAAACAATAGAGGCATTTCTTCCTAGCTTTTTCTGTCATCAGAATCTGTTCAGGGTCACTCTGAGACCTCTGAATAATATTTATAGAGATATAATAGGAGAAACTCTTAGCCTCATAGAAGTTTAAGGAGGCTTCGCTAAAGTTTACTGGGAGGCAAAACGTAATATGCTAAAGTTAGCTCTTGAGAATGAAAGCAATGAACTTTTTCCTTACGAATTTAGATTTGCGGGGGCTTCCCACTATGCAGTTATTCATCGGTAGCTGGAAAGTCAAAGACGGCATAAAATCCAAACAAATCTAAAGTTCTGTCTTGGTGAGTGTATGGCTGTAATTGTGTTGTCTCCAACAAATTTTGAAGACTAGGCATCTTTACTGTTCAAGTCTGTCTCTACAGTACTATATATTTAAATTGGCTAACAGTAAATCAAACTCACTTTGACCAGTTATTAGCAAAAAAAATCTTGTAAAAATCAAAACATGATAGGCTAAAAGTGCTGAATATTCTGCCTGGGAAGCTTGGCATTCCTCTTCTCATACAGCCCTTCAAGTTCAGGAAAATTACTCTGAAGGCTGACTAGACAGGATTTAATATCAGAGCTGGATATACAGCCAGCCACCTTCTCAATTTAAGAGAAACATGATTCTTGCTTCAGTATGTGGCAAGTTACTATTTCTAATCAAAATGATATCTAGTATAATTTTGAAACCAGTCACCAAAAATACCTGTTCAACTAGATGCAATTCTTACTATAAATGGAGTATAACAGTCAGTTTTTCATCATGTGGTGATATATGTGTGTGTACCACTGACAATTCAGAAACAAAACTAAAGGTGATAAAAGCTAAAAATCAATGACCTTTGCAGGTAGAATTTAATCTTGGATAATGAATAAATATTTATATTGAGTGAGAGAAAAAAACACTCAATCTGAAACAGCAATTGGTACAAAACTACTAAAGCTATGTAAGCAAAAATTTTACATGGTTATATGAAGCTTCAGAGGGACAACGCTAGAAAGTACATTTTGAAAATGGAAAGCAACATTTTGATAGCCCTTTACCTAGATAGAATCACTGATATATGGGGCTATTAATAAGTCCAAATAGGAAAGAAACAGGACACTCAAACATCTTAATCACAACAGTCATTTAAATAGGCTCAGACAGTAATTCCCTTCAGGCTGTTAATTGCATATCCACCTGATATCCAGTTCTGAAATTAGGTCTTTGTGTTCTTGTTAAACTGGTTATTTAAATACTGAATAATATTACTGAAGGAAGTAAGTCTTCTTTGCACTGAAAGGTTTCTTTTAACTGGACTAAATTTTCTTCCATTAAAGTAAAAGAAAAGAGTACATCTACTTAGAGATGAAGATTTTCTCTGTCAGTCTTCATCCATTCTCAGGCTAGAAACAAAAACTGTTGTCATTCACCCAATTGTAGGGAGCTCTTAAAAAGAAAGGATCTCTATCTCCTGGAGCTTGTTCTCAGGGAGCTGCTTTGGCTCAGGTGACTGTGAAGGGCAGCATAGAACTGAGGTTGCTTTTTTACATGGTTTAAATTTTATCAGAAATTCAAGTGTTTGTGTAGGCATCACTGTCACACAGGATGTACCTATCTGAGTTCCAGCATCTTTGTAAAGCTTGCCAGAAGTCTAGATAGCATTAGTGTATTTATTGTGATTATTTTAAGTGTGTCTTTCTGTTATAGGGTCAGTGTGAAATAACATATTTTCTTTTACCAAAAGTCAGCAAATTGCATGTGAATATGAGAAGAAGACAAATGCCACTTGAGACAAACACAGAAGTAGCCACGGATAAGGAGATAATTCAGGAGATGATAATTTTCCAGGTCTGGATTTCTTAAAACCTTTTAAGAAACTTGTCATCTGCCATCTTCTCTACAGTATTTGTATACTCAAAGATGTTTACTGCATTCCTTTCCTCTTGGCAGTTTTAGTTTGAAAACATAGATACAGCATGAGAGATCAACTGTTTCAGTATCTATATTGTTTAGAAAAATAGGGTCAAGTTACACTTGTTCATGTCACTGGCTGTCCTTAGCTTAACACTGTTTCAAGATAGTGTTGAAATTTTTGTACTAAAAATATCCACTATAGCTGACAACTAAACGCAATCAAACCTATAAAGTTTTTTTATGCAACACTGAAAGGGAAAGAAAAGACCAGACCGAGAAGGAAACATTCCATCAGTTGCATAGCAGACTTCTAGATTTCAGCTCTTCCGTTTTATGTCTACTGCCATCCCTAAATACATATATGGGTGTCTGGAGAAGATTACCAGTCAGGAGGCATGCAAATATGCAAGCCTTCTGGTCACCTAAAGAAAATTTTATAGCTCTGTACTTAGCCAGAGCTCTCCCTGGGCGGAGGAGGGCCAGAGAACAGCTTGGAGCTACATTTCAGCTGTAATTTTGGATCTGCGGCTGGGACTATGTAAGCTCCAATGTCTTAAAATTCATATTAAAGAAAAATGGGAAATTCATGAGGGTAGGAAAGAAACAGAATGTATTTGTTGAGGAGAAGCCAGCATGTACAGTGTAATGGTCTTTGAGATGAAATAGTAACCATCTGTACAATGAAACTCACCCTGCAAGCAAGATCAGATGTAAGCTTCTGTGATTTCCTCACCCTTTGAAATTATCAAACCTTCTTTTATGCACTTTTATCTCTCCCACTGTTTTGGTGTCTCTCTGGCCCTACTGCTCCTCCTCTGGCCCGTGGTGTACACCTCCACGGTCAAACTGGTCACAGTTTCACACTTTTCTGCTGTCAAATACCTTTTGCTTCAAAAACTGCTTTAAGCATCAGGCTCTACTGTTGCTTCCTATGATGCACACACTGAGAACAATCATTAGAGTTTGTCCGGGCGAGGAACTTCCTCCTGGCTTGGTTGTTAAGCATTACATAATTACATCACTGTCCTGGGTTACAGTGTATTCTATTACCATCCTCATGAGCTGTTGAAACCAGGTGTAGCAATGTTCCCTGCCTCTTCCCTCTGGACTATCTCCTGTTAATGGGCCCATCAATGCCTTACCTCATGACTCACCATCCCAGTGTGAGATGCTCCGCCCAGGGGGAAGGAGCCAAGCATTCCCACCTGGATATAATCTGGGGTTTGGAAGAGCACAAGCAGCCTTTTCCACTGGATTCCCAGAGGAAGACCAGACCTTTCTACAGAATCACTGCTTCAACAGAACCATCACTCCAGGAGGACTGCAGCCACCATTTAATTGGACTGCTACCAACCCCCTGGCTGTCAGGGGGTCAGGTTGTACTCTCACTCTGTCAGTGGGTTGTTTTTTGTACTATTGCATTTCTTTTATTTTTTCCTATTAAATTGTGTTTCTGACTTGGAGTCTCTCACTAGTTTGTTTTCAAACTAGTACAATCACCTAGATAAACTGTTTTATAAGTTGATCTTTGATCAAATAGGACTACAAGTTTCCTAATTCATAAAATATTTTGTTATTTGCAAACTTGTTATTTAGGTTTTCCCTAAAATATAACCTTAAGAGATTAGTGTTATTTTCAAATATTTTGATGTCCTTGTCTCACATCTGATCCTCTGAAATGAATTTTCCAGGAGGCAGGGGCTGATGTACAAGGAAAAATTTCTCACTCCAATAAGTGAGAAATTGTATGGCACACTCAATCCCTTAAATAAAAGTTTGTATTTAAATAGTGTCAAAACCGTTCAGAGTAATTTCATGTGCTATTTGACCCCTGGAGAGGGGAGGAGAGTTAATTCTCTCAAATGAGCTGAATGAGTTGAATATAACAAATATTAGTCAGAAGCTTATGGCTTCTCTCAGAGATGCTTGGATGGTAGTGTTGAGGGGAAACAAAAAATAAGAGACGTTACTCAGAATTTGCAAGGAGGCAATTGACTCTTCCAGACAACAGCATTTTCCTAGGATTGGGCCTTGGTGCATTAGACTCTGTAACACAATCTACTATTATTAAATATGACCATCTGAGAATACTGATATGTTGCTTTCAATTGGCACTGATGCATAAAAACTTAAGCACAAGGCATAGACATGAACTGATTTCTTACAATGTTTTCTTATATGTGGTTTGTTGTTACAAGACATTTTTATCTCTCTTGCAACTCAAGGAATGAGGGAACACGATGGCTGACACCAAGAAGATTTACTGTTTATACTCCAGCCAATGCGTATACTCTAGAAACCATAAGTTGAACAGCAAATTGTAACTCACTATAAAAACAGTGGTGCAAACTCATGGAACACAAGCCTCTTTTTTTGTGTGTGTGGTTTTCTTAAAAGTTTTTGTTTGTCTTTCTGCAAAACAGTACAATAGATGGTGTGATGGTCTTTCTGTGCTCTAAGGAAAAGCAAAGATAGAATTAACAGCAGATAGGGGTAAGATGACAGTTCATTGGCCAAGATGAAGAGTTTACTCCATATCAAGTAATAGCCACTGTGTAAGGGTTGCTATCTTATCACAGGGTGCACACATCTCACTGGAACATTTCAGGAGTCATCTATTAGATCAGAACTATGCCATAATGGTTTTAACAGCCTGATCTTGCTTGGAACTTTCGCTCCCCACTGGAAATGCCTGTGGTGCTGTACAGACCTAAGGGATTGGTACTTTCCTGATATATGTTCGTGGATGTTGCGCCAGTGTCTTTCTTATAATGAGCAAAACATTTACCTCTGACTCCCCTCCTTAAATTCTGCAGTTTCCTTCTTCTAAAGCATTGTTAGGTAAATGGGAGATATGTAGCTAGCCAAGGCTGAATTGCTACTCATGGTGATATCAAGAAACCTCAGATAGTTGGACAGTGAGTCATATATGAATGGTCAGGATTAAAATTAAAATAAAGCCCCCAGAGTTTGGATCAGAAGGGAAATCTTCACCCCATCTCAGCTTCCGATGGCCTGATGGGCAAGGCGATAGGGATTTTATTTTTTACTGTTCTTGAAAGTCTGAAGTGCATCTCACTTTCTTTAGTCCTGTAAGCGTTTAATTAATAAAGTCCCTGCATTTTTAAGGCAGTAATGCATTGCTGATATCCTCTTGGGTCTCTTGGTCTTCCTCCCGTGACAGTGCAACGTTTGAATTTCTCATCTTGTGCTGAAAGTCTTGTTTGCTATAATGGGATTAAGTGTGTTTATGCAGAAGTGTTCTCATGGATGCTCCTATACCAACTGCTTCCCTTCTGGCATTTGTTGCCTTCAGTGGCGATGGCTCTGTTACAGTCCTGGGTATCTATGTACTTCCTTATACTACACTTATACTGAATGTGTAATTAAATTACCTGTAACAAAACTTTGCAGTCCAAGCACGGTATGTTTGGGATGGCATGCGAAAACAAATCCCAGGTGTACTGAGTATCCAGGGCTAGAATTGCTTTCCTTGTCACTGTAGATTTCTCTGTGGAGAGGACCTCTGTGAAGGCACTTGCAGGAACTTCTTGCTGCCACGCTGAGCACGCCAGGAGACACAGACCTGGCAGGTGTAGTGCTCCTGGTCGGTGTGGTTCCAAGGGCAGGTGTAGTGCTCCTGGTCGGTGTGGTTCCAAGTGGCCCAGAGCAGGCCCTGTTGATTCATTTCCCCACACAGCACATCCCTTCATCCCACAGATGTAACCTGCTGCTCCATACCTGCTTGTGGCTGTTGCATTGCCTTTTCCCCGTCATGGAATGACTTTTGTTTCACTTTAGAAAATGGGTAGCAAGCAGATGAAGAGATAGTTTTTGCTGCTAATGCCAGCATAGATGGGAGCATGGCCTCCCTGAGAAATCTACACTGGATGTATTCCACTAAATGTAGTGAGAGAGGGCTTTTTCAGTATGTAGTTTGTGTGATTCATATGCTGATCAAAAAGATGAGATTCATGTATTTATATAGCTTTTTTAAAGTCAAATGACTTGTCTATTCTTGACACATGTTCAGTTGCTAGGCCATTGCTTCTGCACATGAATTGATCCTTGTATATTTGCAGTTGCATATGAGTCAAAAATTTGTTCACAAACCTTTTGATTTGTGACATTAAAAAAGTCTCATTTTTGCAGTCTTATCATAACAAAGCCGCCCAGAAGAACAAGAGTTGTAGGAACAGGCCCTTTGTATGCAAACAAAATTCTAATATGCATTCTGCAGAACCTTCAGTAATAATATCCTAAGTTATGTATGCTTAAAAGGATTATTTTAGCATACTAAGAAGAATTAATAGAAAAAAAAATTAATAAAGATAATTTTGGATTGATAACTAGTTTTTAAAATTTGCAATACAGTTTCTTTGACATGAAGTAATATCCTGAAGGAAGCTGATAGATACAAATAAATCTCAGCAAAATATTAAGGAAGCTGCAACTGGCAAAAATACTGGGATGGCTGAAAATCTTTATTATCTCTAGGTCTAATCTTTATTATGTCAAGATTCTGTGGGATCAAGAACAAATCAAAGGGAAATCCAATTCGACTTTAAACTACTGACTTTTGTGTGCTCAAGGGCAGACTCGATAATCCAAGAAAACTGAGAAAAATAGGCTTTTTGTACTTTGAAAAATGCAGTTACTGAGTGTTGCAGGGTTTCAGGAAATGGCATGGTTATCTCAGCTTGGGCTGAAATGTTTCCTTTAGTACAATTCCAATGATCTGCTTCCTTTTGCCATGTCTGATTAAGATTTTTTTCTTCTTTTTAATAATAGGGAAGCAGAATATATAAAATACTCCATTGTGTAAAAACAAATCAAAATACAGCACTGACTGATCTTTCTAAAATAATTAAACATCATTAGTAAATTGACCATCTTTCTCCTGTCATTGGTTCTTTGGGCCTACAAATGTTGAAGTGAAGTTAAGGGACAGGTGAGGCTGATGGACAGTTGTCATCTAATCCTGACAGATCTTCTGTCCACCTCCACTAAGGAGAGACTGAAGGGTGTTATCATTCCCCTGAGTTAAGCTAAATCCACAACACCAGATGGAATCTATATAACGTACAACAGTTTGGTTTCACCTTTGCCTCCTATCTCATTTTCTTTTCTACCCTCCTCTTAGAGGTCTTTTTCTGACCTTTGCGCGTGGGTGTTTTCCTAGGAGGTGTGACTTAGCTGATTAAAGCTGTGGCATGTGTCTTGTTTCCCTGCTATGAACCCATGACTAAAAGGGCAGCTAAAAGCAGCATTCTAGTCATCAGACGCTGCTCGGAGTTTGCCAGGTTTTGGAGTGGCTGATAAGACCATGTGCTGGGTCTGTCTTTTTCCAAGTGCAAGTGAGTTGAAATAGAATAGAAGTTATGCTCCCTTTCTAATTTCCGTGCTTTTCTCCCCTTTGCTGTGTGGGTTTGGTTTACTACAAGGAAGTAGTACTGATTTCAACTAACTGTAACTTTGGTGCTCTCTTTCACACAAAGTGAAATTTTCCCTTGTAAAAACCTAAAGACTGTAGAGAAAGGCAATGGAAAATCCTTTACTGTTCTGCTTAATGTGTTTTATTGTTTTTCCTTTTTTCCTAATTAAGAAGAGTAAAAGCACATTTGTAATAAAGTAATAGTAATAAATAAAGTAAAAAAAGAACATTTCTGCAACAGGAGAAAAGCAGTCTTAGTTCTGTCATTCTTAAAGTCTGATTCCGAGCGGGTACTGCATCTGGTGCTGCTCTATTTGCACTGAGATCTCCATCCTCACTTACTGCTGATGAGTATACCTACAGTCTTATCCGTGCATGTAAGTACAGTCTCATTATACCTGTTCTGTGCGGTAAGACAGGTGAAGAATGTTAACATTATCCTTTAGGATCACTAGGCAGGGACTGAAATGGATTAGCAAATTATGTGTTTCTGTTAGGAGACAAGCAGTGAATCACCAGCAAATTGTTTCCTTCTGCTAAATGAGCAGAAACATGAGTGTCCCATTGTTAATTGTTTATGAGCTCCTTTTGATAGTTTCCTGTAACAGTTAGCTCAAAATCTACCAATATTGTTCCAAAGCATAAAATCCTTGTTCTCTGCTGCTTGGTACTGATATACATCTGGATAATGTGTGTAAAATGTTATCAGTCTGTTGTGGGAAAGCTTACACCCACTTTTTTGCTGGTGACTATACATGCTAAGAGGCAAGCACGGAACCAAGCCTTTAAAAAACATTTAATAAGCAGATTAGGCAGAGTTGTCAGAGAAATCTGAGCTGCAGTGATGCTCTTAATGCTGGAAATCATGATGTATTGCTAAAAAAGCAAATGTTAATTGGACAATTAAAATCCTCGGTACGCAGAAGAGCCTGGAGGTTCTGCTTTAATGTAAAGCCGTGTGTTTCAAGTCGAACCACGTCTGCCTTGAAATGGCATGTGGAAATTTACTTATATATGGTTTATAAATATCTGTACATTTATGGATTTCTCTAATTTCTAGGTGGGTGACACTGCAGTGCAGTTTCCCTTCCTTGCTGAGGAGTATGCTGGCCCGTTAGAAATGTTGAAAGTGGATGATGCTTCAGTCATCCCGTGGTGTGAGAACACTCGCTCTACTCAGACTGAATCATCCTGCCCTGAGCTGCCCTTTTCACACTGCGATTACCAGGAGGTGAGCCCAACTGAATTAGAGTTATAAAATCTCCAAAGCTATTGAAATGACCTCGGTAACCTCAAAGAGAAGATGATCTTAAGTGGATCATCTAAGTGGAGTAAGAGTGATTTTCTTGTTTATAATGATGTAAAATCATGCTGCTCAGAGTGACTCACTAACACCACTTTTCAATTGTTACTTCATGGATACAGTTTTTATGTGATTATTTTGCTGTATCATAAGGCACACAATGCAGTGTCATATAAAGGTACTTAACAGACTGAACAATGTTTATTGAAAAAGAGCTGTGCGCTAAAAGGAGTAAAAGGAAAGCTACTACAATACTATGATTGATATTTTAATATTGAATAATATTATATACTATTAAGATCAAAGAGAGAAAATCAAAAATAAAGATGGGAAACACCTGATATATTACCTGATACTGTCTTTTTCTTTCAGTGACTACAGAATTAGTCTCTGCTGTCAGGAAAGCAGGAGCACTTGAGTTAAGACTTTGGGATGATGCAAAGAGGAAACAGTTCAGCTCATTTTCACTGGTCACTTGGTGAAATACCCATGCAACGACAAAGATGATAGAGTTGTTTTTTTTAAATGCCATGTTCTGGGACATGTAAAGGAACTTTGCCTATGGAATCAGTCCGAGCTACAAGAAGTACAGCAGAATCCATGAACTAGGAGGGAGAACTGAACAGGAAGAATAAGGTCTGGAAGGAAATTCCAGTAGTATTCCTGAAAATTATGTAAACAGTTTTACCAAATACCAAATAGTCACATTGTGAAATAGATACACAACCAAGATCAAAAACTTGTGACCGAAAATGCGGGGACAACTAGACAGTTTTCATTTGCATCAGTTCCTTGTTTGCCACAGAAGCTGACTAGAAACTAGCTCTCACAGACTTTAGGTCCAGTTCAGCATAGCAAACTGTATCTGTCTTTAAAATAGCAACACAAACCCCCAAATCCTTCCTTTTAAAAATTCAGCATATTATACTCAATAAATTTTGATTTAGATGCATTTCAGCATGTGTCCTTATTTTGTTCAGTGGACAGTCACAAACAGATGCTGCTTCCAGTTTCTAGAGGTGAGGAATTTTATTACTGCTATGGCATGAGATACTAGGTACCTAAACTAAATATTTATGTAATATAGTTTCCTCACAGAGCTTCAGAAAACAGTTTTCTTTTTAATTATAGAAGTAACTGAACCATAGCAAATATAAGTTTTGTGCTCTAGCAAGAATGCCATTAAGTACTGTTAATGTCTTGATTTATTTTGGTGAGCGATACAAGACTCCAGTTCAGGAATTCTGCTACTCCTTTATAATAACTACTGTTTTTCAATAAATTAATTTATTTGTTTCTGTTTTACAATTGTGTTAATGAGTATTTTTCTTCATATTAGCGTAACGGACAATTGAATGTCGGTTATTTACCATATATCATTTCCCAGATACCTTATCTACAACAGCTAAGTGCTTGTTGTGACTGGAATGTAATCTCAGTGGTTTTGGTTCTGTTACCTCTGTGGAGCTTTCACTTCTTAATGGCTACAGAGACTAATCTTGAGTTAAGAGCCAAACATTTTTTCCTCTGCAATAGTGCAATGATGTTTAGATCTGTGGCTTTTAATGTCAAAAGGAAATTATAGCTCATGCATGCCTTTCCAGGCATAATAGCTCATGTAGAGGACATTAGAATGACTTAAAAGAAGTCTGGAATAAACTCATCATAATTATAAAGAAGAACAAATTATTTAACCTGTGTAATTATCTTATATTAAAGAAATTAATAATTAACTGTGAAATCTGGGGGCCTGTGTTTATGCTGGCCTGTGAAATAATGGTGGGAAAAAGTAGCCTTGTTACAGATTTCTCCTATGAGTGTGTGGAGAACATGTGCACCTCAGTTATCTGCACTGGAATGTGCACAGGGTTATTTGTGCTTACGTACGGTATGTAATGCTCGTCCTTCTGCCTCTGTCACCCAGTGAGGCAGCAGAAACAATACTCTGTCACCTACATGACACCACAGACATCACAGAAGCTGTGAGGCAAAACCCAAGTGTATACGTCTGAAAACTATGGCCCTATCTTTTGTTAACTATCCTGAATAAAAAATATATTAGTGAACCACTTAGCACACAATTTTTGACTCAAAAAAAGCTAAATCAAGTTCTTCACCCAGAGGGTGGTTGGACACTGGAACAGGCTGCGCAGGGAAGTGGTCACAGCACCAGCCTGATGAGCTCAAGCAATGTTTGGACAAAACTCTCAGGCACAGGGTGTGACTCTTGGGGCATCCTGTGCAGCACCAGGAGTAAGACTTGGATGATCCTTCCAACACAGCATACTCTATGATTCTAACCATTTGTTCACAGTGAATAGTTTGCCTAGTAACAGTTGTAGTCCTGCACTTGTGTTGTCAAAACCACATTTCAGATAAGATGTTTGCATTATGATTAGCTTAAGTTTTAGTTTTAACTGCTGGATGATGTTTTGTGTCTTGTCTTGAATTTGAATATTCAAATCTTGGGCTTTATGTTATGATACAATTGAAGAAGTGTAGAAGAAAGGCAGACAGAAGGTAAAGATAAATGTAATGATATTGTGGTACACAGGTTCAATATTTATAACTGGAATACCTTGAAAGTTTTCCTTTTCTCTTTCTTTGTTTCCTTTTCCCCTGGCTTTTATTCTGGCAGTTTCTTCAGGCTAATACATCATCACCTCACATAATATTTATGAGAAAAATACATTTCTCCTGCCGGCATAAAGGATATCCACTTGGAGAATGGTCAATCCAACTGAGTTTTGCATTGATTACCAAATTCTTTTATCGCTAACTGATAAGCATTTTAAGTAATTTAAATATTTCCCCATAGAAGAATATTATTTTTATTGTCTCTAAAGACAAAAGAATTAGTTATTTCTCCAGAACCTGCCAAAAACTTTGACCTTTGGTAGCTAGTATCTGATTAATACCTAGCAGAAATTTCACTTTGTTCTTAGTGTTTGTGCTGTCTACCTTCATCCTTCCCCTATCTACCATGTTGTCTCAGCAGCCAAAGAAATATATTCTTTATCTCTTCAGAAAAAATGCAAGTCTGCTGTATCACTGAAATTTCATTTTTTGAAAATGAAAGTGTGAAAATAGTGCCTTCTCAAGCAAGGTTTTTTTTGAGGTAGACAAATCTCTTAACAATTATTTGCATTACTCAAGTTTCAGAGTAGCGCTATGGCTACTAAAATTTCTCCCAGACAGCTGCCTGTTGCTTTAGAAACAGAGGTATTAAATATCACAGAACTGAAATTCACAGCAAAAACTGACATGGTAGAGACAGGGGATGAAATTTTTCTGGTTTTATAAGTTTACTGGAAAATTATAAAATGGATTGCTGGATATTAATAAGAAGGAACGATTTCCCTGTCTTTGTTCCAGGGAGTTATTTAAGTCCTCCGATATTAACTCGTTCAGAATAAATCAGGAACATGGAATATCTAGAATCTTACTTTAAAAGATTTTTGAAAACCTTGAAGAGCTGATTTTCTCCAACTATTTGCAACAGCATTGATTTTTGAGACTGACATATGGTTAACATACATTATTAACAAAATTAGCATTACCTTCCTATTGATTCCTTTTCATCGGCTAAAAACTGATGGTATTTCAGTTGCAAGAATGCAAGCTGAAGAAGGCACCAGAAACATTTCCATTTATCTATAAAAGTGCGAGAGATGGATATATCCTTATATACATTATAGCCAATATAGTACATGTAAATAGTTACATAATGACATAACCTGTTAGAAGACTAAGAAAACCAGGAAATTCTATTTTGGGGATACTATTTGATGTGCTCTTTTAATTTAAACTAACATTATTTAGAAACATATTATGGTTTTGCCCTCCAAAATGCCCAAAGGCGAAAAAAACCCCGCCTTCAAAAAACTATTTCTTCTGGGTTTGTGCCTCCCCACAGCTTCCAGTGAATTTATCAGAGAGTACATTAGAAAAAGATTAGAAAAGCAATAAAAAATCAAAGGAGACAGGAACATGAAAACACAAGCAAACTATTTTTCCCCAAAATATAAGCCACAAGATCCATAGCTCTGCCTTAGTGTTAATAATCCTACCCACCCCTCATCAAATAATGAAAAGAGAAATTAAAAGCTTTGAGCCTTGCCCAGAAGGATGCTTCAGGCAGTGATGGTTTCTTGTTCTTGGGTGAGAAGTGTAGATTTCCAGACTTTGGCACAGCCATGATTCCAGACTACACTTAGACATGAGCTCAGTAGCTGCAGAACAGAAGTTTTTATAAAAGGAAAAACTTCACTGTCTAAATTTTATTGTAACACTGTATCCCCGTGTAAATTCTTGCATACAGGCTATATATAGAGTACAGAACATATACCTAATGACAGACATGTAATTAACACTTATACTGTATTTTATGGGTTCAGGATAAACAGTAATTGAAGAAAATGCAGTATATTATTGAACTCCAGGGTGATAATGAGAAGCATATAACTACATGATCTTAGATATAATTACTCTCACTTAAACTCTGCTAATCTGCAATAAAATCTTCTTTTAAATTCTGTGCAGAATTGGGTCTACTAATTTTATTCTTTCCAATCATATTTGAGACCTAAACTGGCATAGATTTTACATTGCCTCAATTTCAGTGACCACAGGGTGTTGATTTATGACATGCGATAGGAGATACATTCTTTCTAATTTTACGCCATTTGGAACAACATGTTTGCAAGACTGATATTTGGCTGAAAAGTCTGACATGCTGTAAGAAAGAGTAGTGCCAGGAAGAAAGGATAGTATCTGCCCCATTTCATTCCTACTGGCATTATCTTATTCTGTGCTTCCAAGAAAAAAAATAGCGTGGTGGTATATCCTGCTATGAAAAAAACAAAGAAATACCTGGGAGTTCCCTTCATGTTACTTAATAGTGAATGTTCACAACACTTGTTTATTAGAGACAGCAAACATTGTTTGTTTCACATAGGTTATTACTTTGAGTGTGTGCATACAAACTCATCTATGCATCTTCTTCTAATATTTATGTGATTAAAATTCATGAAATTAAAGTGCTAAAATTCTTATAACAGTGTCAATTTATGTTCAGTTCAGAATCCTGCTGTGCAACCTCAGAAGCACGGTCACACTGGTGCTGCTGTAATGCCTCTGCATCACACAAAGAAACCTGTTCTGTTTGTGAAAATTGCTAAGGGCGTATTATGGATCTTCACAGCACTGCCACCTTGATAAACTAGGCTTGCAGGAGCAAGAAGCCCTTACTGTGCACAGCAAAATGCACTAAGTAAAGTATCTGTCGTAGTGACGATTACAAACATGCACAGACATGGACAGATTTCAAGTGAGATTTTAGGAAGAACGTAACAAGAACAGGGCCACAAAAGGTCTACATTAAGCAGCAGGTCATATTGGGTGGGAGAACTGGACCAAAAAATTTGAAAGGCTGCTTCTAGATCGGGTGAAAAAGAAGCAGACATACTACATGCATTCCATAAGACAACTGGATGGCTAAAAAAACATAAACTAGAGCTGGAAGGGAATGACAATCTTCTTGTGAAAACTTTTTGTTAATCTTCAGATGTTGTGTTGGAGCATTTTAATTCACAAATCAGTACAGGATTGTTTTGGCAGAAGTAGAAACTGTTCTTCTCTGCATTTCTTCTACGGAAAGCACAGTTTCTGGGATAAAAATCTTCAGACTTATGGAAAACAGTGGGCATAATGAGATGTAATATAGATTGAAAATGAGCAAATAAGAGTGGAGAACACAAAGTTAATTGCTATGGGGTTGACTGGCATCTTGAGCCTTGGGACTGGCAGTCCTGGAGCAGAGAGCCCTGTTCTTCCACACCCACACAAAATACGCAATTCTTCTGAACTCCACCTGTAAATATCAGCCATGGAGGATGTTTATTCTTTTGCTTTCCCCACTAGTTCATCTAAAAAACAATTCTGTGAACTTTACATTATTTCCTGTTACAATAGAAACTATCATGTTATTTCCATTTTTAACCATTATTTTCCATTATTTTAACCAATCAATTGTTTTTAATTATTCAATGCAATTAAGCATAACTGCTGGTTAAAACCTCACATCAGCTAAAATGCTGGAGCTATATTTATTATGTATTTTGCACATGTGTATGTATAATATTCTATGTGTACTGCACATATGAATATCTGTCCTGGATGAATAATTTAACAAGAAGCTGTATTTCCATCTACATTAGGCCTTTACCACCCTGTTCAGAAAGTTTCCGGAAGAATCTTTTACCTTTACTACTCTTTAACTTTGCTTCCGAAGCGAATTATGTAATGTAGCCAGGTGTGGTGCATGTATCTCTGTTACTGCGTAATATCTTTTGAACTAAGTGGAAAATTCCAACAATTTACCAGAAGGTTAATAGTATCACACATGCTCCTAGCCATTTCATTAGAACAGATGCGTGGGTAAAGAAGATAGCGGATAACACTCTCTGGTGTCTGAACAATTGCAGCATGTATTTCACTCATATTAGACATAAACAAATCTGTGTGTTAGAGAAATATTACTGCCCTAGCATGGAGAAGCTTCAGATGAAGTTTTCATCTTCGTAAACACCAAGGAGTCTAACTATGAGCTCCAAATCTATAAGAAACAAGGTATGATCAATTCCATAGCTCTTGGAAGGACTTCCATGATGTCATAATGTGCTGAAAACTGTACAAAATGTTTCAGGCACTCATGTTATAGCGGACTACTTATAATTTTTTTTCTTTCTTTTCTCTATAATGTCCTTGCTTTACATGCAGCAAATAAAAAAGGCATCTAATCTGATACTCATCTTCAAAGCCTTATGGAAAGTACTCTGGATGTTCTATGATCCAGACCTTGGACCATGTGAACTGAGAGTTACAACCATATGAAATACATTCATGAATAGCTGTGCTGGAACTGACTTGTGCACTAAGCAGGAGAAAGTGATAGCATAGTAGGATAAAAGACATTTGTGCAGTGCATTTTAATGAAACCTAATTTTTTAAACTTATCCAAATTCAGGACTCTTCTTCATTATTTGGATCTGTTTCAAGAAATATCTCTCAGTCTAAAAAATTTGGAGAAGAGATCTTTTAAGAGGTTGGAATGAAATGCGAACGAACAATGTCAAAAAATGTCTTTATTTTATCATTCTAAGGAAAAAATATTTTCAGTCCGTAGTAAGCTTGAGAGCTAAAAATCACTTGAAATCAGAAGTAACTGAAACCAGGAAATTATAGAGGAAATGCTTAAGCTGTCATAACTCTGGAGTTCATCTTCAGAACCTCTGTATTAAAAATTTGTACATTACTTGCTCTAGAGCTCTTATGGGTCATGACTGCTCTTGCAGTTTCCACTCTGTCAGAAGAACAGGTTTTCCACTGCTGGAAATAACGATAAAATCTCATAGTGCCGCACTTTTTCATGATGTCATTGAACAGCATAAAGCTACAGATTATGGGTATGGCTTCTCTAGAAACACTTTCCAAGTGTTTTGTTATGCTAGCCACACAGTCTGTTTACCAAAATAATTGTGATTTCATTATGTTTTCCAGTTTGGGTCCTTCAGAAGCCTTCTGCAGTTACACATCCTTCACACATTTCACTCTGTTAATGATCCAGTGTTAATTTTACTCTTTTCTAAGATACCCCGTTGTCCTCCCCACGTGACCATTGCATCGCATTAGCAGAGGCTCTCTGCCACATGCTTGTTTCAGAGTGCTGTTGCTGTTAGAAGTCCGGCGGCTCTCTGGCTTGCCAGACTTCTTTCTGGAGGCCAAGCATCCTCCCTGATGGACTTAGGTGTCCTTGTAAGGTATGATCTGCACGCATGCTCATGAAAGATGAGCTATGCCGTGGCAACCTTTGGCTTCACCCTATGGAAAACGCATGGCAGCTATCCTTCAAGGAAATGGTATTTTAAAGCCTTACATTCCCCTTGGGTTAAACTTACACCATGGTTCAAGTACAACACCCGGTGAAGCCATGTTGTGCCTTCCATCTCTTTTCCCCGACACTACAGGCGGCTGGCAAAAAAAACTGGCGCAGAGCCGTTTAATTCTCCCTCTCATGAGGTATCTCTCAATGCAGCACATCACACCTAACTCCTGCGGGACGGCCGGCCGGCCTTCCCGGTGACTCCCGGAGGAGCTGAGGCAGCCCCAGGCTCGGGCCGCGCGAGGTGAACACCGGCACCGGCACCGGCACCGGCACCGGCACGGAGAGAGCCACGGCCCGCTGCCCGGGTGTGCCGCTGGCTGCTGGTGGTTAACATTAGCGGGGCGAAAGGACCCGGGGGCAGGCAGCTCGTAGGGGACGGGCAGAGGCACAGGCTGGCACTGCCGAGGGCGGCGGCCCCGGCCTCGGTGCCCGCCCCTCACAGAGCAGGGTGGCGGGGGAGTCGTGCCGCGGGGAGTTCCGCCGTGGCGGCTGCGGGATGTGGCTGCGGGCCCGAGCGAAGCTCGTTCTGAGCAGGAGCTGCCGGGATGCGCAGGACAGCTGAATATAAAATTAATCCCCTCAACAGAAGATAATAAATAAAACTCCAGGGAGTTTCTCTTTGGCACAGGGAGAAAAATTAAATGGCTTTCCCCCTGTTAAAATCCAGCAGAGTAGGGAGCNGGCGGCGGGGGCGCGGTGCCCTCGCCGCCCCGGGGCTGCGCTCAGAGCGGGCTCCGGAGCCCCGGCCCCGTCCCTCTCCACCTGGCTGCGTGTGGCCCCGTGCCCGGGCGGGGGGCGATAGCCGGCCGCCCGCTCTGCTGGAGGGACAGGCGGCCGTGCTTGCCCCGGCGGGGGCACCCCGGGCAGGGTGAGGGGCTGGCAGCCGGGCGGGGGTGAGCGGCGCCTCCCCAGCAGCACCTCTTCGCGCTGCCTTCCCGGCCGCCGATGTGTTCGCATACTGCAGATACTAACCGAGCAGCCGTCCCCAGCGCGAAAGCTGCAATCACACTCCCTTTGCAAAAATAGGCTTGGGGGAAAAAAACCACCTCTCTCACCCTGTCTCCTCCCCACGGAGGTTCCCACTAACTTGCAGGCGTTCTCTTCGCTGGGCACAGACTAATACGGCTTTTTCTGGCGTGCGCATCCTTTCGTTACTTCGGTCCAGAGCATGTTAAGGCGCTAGAGCGTTTCTTCCTTCCGTTTAATTAATACATCGGGACTGCTGGAGCTAATGCTTTTCTGGATTATGTTTCTTCAAGCAATGCTTTCATTTATCTTCTCGGCCATCTCCCAAGTGCCGTTTATATGCACAATCCTAGCAAGTTTTGCAGATAGGCATCTTTGAATGGTGGTGTATACAAACCGTGTCACAGTTTGAGGAAAAATTGCTGAGACATTTATTAAGTAGAGCTGAAAACACTGGGACTGTAGGATAAAGCTTAACTTCCTTTTTATTTAGTACAGTCTGATTTAGAAAATGTTCACGTTCAGTGTCTTGTGAGAAAATACATCTAAAGAGGGGTGGAAAGAAAGCCACTAGTGTATGTGAAACATATTCATATGCTGTTTGCAGCATTGTGAATCCTGGATCTCAGTCATCTTCTGTTTCTACCAGAAACTGTACAATAGCAGATGTACACCTTAATATTCATTTTTTTGTTTGTTTGTTTGAGGGTTCTTGGAAAACCTGCCTTTATGGGAAATACAACTGTTATGCAACATTGGCATGAAGGCTGGCAACTTTTTTCCTGTCAGCGTTATGTGACTTCTATTGTAGTGTTGCCTAACACCTAAAGACAAAACAGAAAAATACTTCTGTGAAAGATAATTTGTCATCTCAGTTTACTAGAGTTTTTTTATTAGTACTTGTCACTGGTAAAGATTTTTGGAAAACTTGTACAATGGCAGCCTTACTGCAGGCTTGAGTGTTAAGCTTAGTTCATGTTATCTGAATGCTTAATAGGGAAGGAGAAGCATTGAGCATGCTAATACAGCTCAGCACATATACAGTAATGTTAAACTCCAGCACCTGACAGCAGCAGCATGTTATGTAAAACAGCACTCCTGATAATGTGTGTCAGGCTTAACACAGATTTGGCAAACCTAGTCTTAGATAATACTTAAAAATGTTTAGAATGTTGTACCAGTGGTAAAATGACCTTGAATGTGGTAAACCAAGGCTTGGGGGAGGCTTATCATGTAGTTTGTTCAAAAAGGCCTGAGAAATGCATTTCATGCGGAGTTTTGAGTCTATAATCTGTAGTGGTATGTAGTGATTTTTACTCTTCTATTCCTTCCACTTTGTCCAAGTTATGAGCATTACTTGGAAAAGTCAGTTGCTTTCAGGCATATTTTTTGATGTTGTCTTCCATCTGTCTATTCTTAGAAGGCTTGGATTAGTGGTCTCTAAAGCTATTAGATGTGCATAACTTTCTGAATGCCACTGGTAGAAAGCACTGGAAATGTGATATTACCCTGGTGATTACTGCAGTTTTTCTTTTTAGTTATTTATTTTAAAAATACTAATTAGGGACAGATGGGTTCATAAATGTTTTGTATGTAAACTAGAACTTTTTAAAGAACACCGTATGCAAGCAAAAAGCATTCTGTGCTTTGAAGACTTTCAGGATGACATCTCTAGGCCTACTACATGTAAACAATGCTCTTCATATTTTCTCCTTTTGGTAGGACCTGATAAACTTCCTAAAATCTTTAGAGTTTACCCCGGAATGTAAACACTACGTTTTTTTAAATGTTTAAAGATGCACATGAGATTTTACTCAATTAAAAATGCCCTTTATTTGCATTAAGTTACTAAAGTGAATTTGTATTTTTGCCACATGTTGATTGGAAATTTTGATTTTCCTTCCTCTCCTCTTCACACATTCTTATGTCTAATGATTTCTCTTCTTTACTTGCTGCTCTTTTTTTTTGTTTTGGTAAAGTGGTGTTAAGCACTACCTCCTGCAAATTCTGCTGCTGGGATGGATTTCTGCTTCTTTTGGGAATAATTTGAGTTTGATATGTCACTTCTGAGATGTGAACGCAACCTATTAATGCCCTGTATTTCTGGAAGCGTCAGAGCTTATGCTGTTTGAGACAACTTTGGACAGACTGGAGCTCAGCCCTGTGCTGTTCAGTTCTCCTCAAGGAACTCTTATCTAGTCCTGTGAATTACATGCTTCTCTGCAAACAGGGATCTCCCTCATTAGTTTGCCGAATGCTTGAGGTGGAGATGACCTTGTCTTATGTGTGGCCTTTTTTAGGCTTGGACACACATTCTCCTGACTTCTCACATGGAATGCACGCACACTGTGCAAGAGAAGTGAAGGGGAATAAGTATCCTGCCATATGTTTATTAGCTGTGTGTTCAGGGAGGACCTCTTCCCTGTAGAGGAGTTTGGGGGTTTTTTTAAATACTAGAAGGACCAAAGGTATGTGCAAAATAGACTTGACCTGTTTAGTATTTACAATCAAGAATCTAAAACATTTATAGTTGATATGAAAATTACCTATTGTTTGTTTGTTTGTTTATTTTTTAGGATGTGTAATTTGACCAGAGTGAAAATAATTCCAGGTTCCGGGAGAAAACAGAAAATATTTTCCCCTAAATGCATAGGCTCCTTCCTTGATACATAAATGCAAGGACTGTTTTTTGTAGCACAGAACCCCCATAAGGGAAGGCCTTTGCAAGAAGTGGGGTGGCAAGCTGGTGAGATGATTAAAACCAATTGCAGGGTTTCAAAAAATACTGCCTATATTTGTCCCTTATATTTGTTAAAGGTGTCCTGACTTTCAGGAGCAATATGTACCTAAAAGTGATGAGAAATGTGTAATTTAGCTGTTTGATCTTGTGATGTTCCTGATGCTAGTGTGTATGGTTTTCCGGAGTTGTGGAGTTTCTTAAATTAGAGGCAGGCCTGCTTTTAGCTGTTTTTGGTAGTAGACACCAGCAGGACACACTGAAGTGGAGCTGGCAGGGTTATGGTCTTTTTCACTGTCTTCTGAGACAGTGAAGACTACCATGCCTGTCAGGAATCAGAAGCATAATCTACGTGAGCAGCACATGTTCCCCAGGACTGATGGAGTCATCATCTCTTTTCATCTCTCTTTTTTTTTTTTTTTTAAGGTTGGAATGCTGATGTTCCATGTTGCACTGTCTTCTAATGCTTTTTTTAAATTTTTTTTTTCATTTTTTAATTAGCTTGCAGTAAAACAGAATGTTTTGCTTGTGTGAACATATTGTGCGCTGCCTTATTTTCTACATGGATTTAATAGATCTGAGTGTGACTGCCAGTGGAAAGTGTAAGTGTGCTTTGCAACACTGGAAGAGTAGTTTGAAATAAATTTAAACATTACTCAGGATTCATGTTTGACATGCAAAAGATTTTGTTCACTCAATGCTGAGTTTTTATGCTTGAGATAATAAAAGAATGAAGTTTATGGCAGAGAAGTTTGAAATGAAGAATGCTATGTGTTCACATTTCAAGGACAGCAGTTTTGTGATATCAGAGTGTCTTCTATTCCAGATTATGACGGCATTTAAACAATGAGTGCCACTTTAAATCTGACTAAAAGTCATATGCTTACATGCCATCCTACACAAAGATTCTATGGAATTAGAGGACACAAAAGGAACCAGAAGAAACAAGATCTGAAGATTATTGTAAGATAAATAACTAAACAGTAGAAGAATTATATGAATCTCTCAGTGAAACAGAATAGAAAAAAAAAAGTTGGATTTTTTTTTTTTTAATCCCTCAATGCTTTTCATGCACTGCTTATCTTTAAAGGGGTTTATCAAAATATATGAGATTCTGGTAGCTGCAGTCATCAAACATATGATTGCCAGAATGCACTGAAGAAAATGCTCAAAAGCAATCTTGGCTATTAGAAGCAATTTTAGAATGAAAGAATGCCAAAACCCACTTTGGATATCCTTTGTTTATTTTAAAAAGTGTTTCTTGTACTTGTCAGTGTGTGACTTTTGAAGATACACCAGGGACTGGCACAGGAGACCACTGTTTAACAGCTCATGTGAGGGATGGTGTGGCTGAGATTGCAGCATTTGTACCTTCCTCTCTAAGGCACTGCACTGCAGTACAGATACTGAATATGATCTCAAATTCTATTTTGGAATTGAGCTGGACTTCTTGTTTGTAGTGAAGGGGTTTTAGCTAGGACATGTAGTCCATTTCTTTTTTGGGAATTACATGTGAACATTTTATACAGACATTTTTTTTATGCCAAAATTGGTTGCCAAACATTTTATACCACCTCTAAGATTTTATTATTGGATGAAATCACTTGTCTAGTGCGTGTACTGTCTTGTCCTGTGTTCAGCATCTGGAAATTGTCTGTATCGGATGGATGAGAAGGCAGCTGAGGAAACTCTGTAGCAAATAGTTGGTCCACCAGGGAAGTTTCTTGACAGCCCTGTGAGTTGGCTGACTGATGTTTTGAGAGAGAGGTACGTTTCCTTTCAGAGTCTGAAGATGTTTTGATGCATCCTGCTTTTTGAAATTGTGAAGACCTGAGGAAAATCCATTGCAGGAACTTAAAATGTGGACAGACTAAAGAGAGAATACCACTTAATTTCTGACCCAAGATTTAGAATGGTCTTGAGAACTATGTCTGACTTTCACTTCTCTATTTACGTGCTATATTATTACAGGCATATTTTAAAGGTGGTTTTTCCTCTTACATGGCTGTGTGGGAAGTGCACAGGATGATTGTAATTCAAGAAAATAAACCAGTCTTTCTTTAGCAAGGATATGGATTTGTTGAAGTATTTCTCTGAATCAGAGAAATACTGACAGTGGACTGACCCCAAGAAGTATGGGAATTAAACTGAAAAGACAAATCTTTTTGTTCTGATTTCTGATTCATGTTGAAAATCTCCATTAGTTTTGGTTTTGTTTTCTGAATTACACCTAGGCTTTTGTTTAAATTTCCTGATCTGACTCAAATGAAGCTTTGTGTGGATGACAGAAGGAAGGTCAAGAAGTGTATATATATTCCTATACTTCCTAATAAAACTTTAGTGACATAAATTTGTTTTGTTTGGTGTCATGGTACTAGTGCACAAATAACCTTTGAACTGTAAAATGACCACGTTTTATACGGGTGAATGAAAGAATTTTAACTTCTTACTGTGTTTGACACAGTTATACCCTGGAATTTCTCCCTATACCAAAGTAAGGATAGTCAGGCATCATTTTCTGTCTCCAGTCTGTATTCTGCTAAAGACCTATACTATATTTTGCAGGTGTGTGGCACTTAAGCCATGTCTGGCTGTGTTGTCTGTACCGCTCTGGAAATGGAGGGCCTCTGAGGCTGCCTGATGCATCTCAGTAACTGAGAAAAGGCATAAAGGAACTAATTTTGGGAACTAATTTTGGTAGCAGTTTCAGCCTTTTATAGGCAACCACAGCAACATGGAGCTTACTGCAGTGTTCTGTGACCATCAGAGGAACAGCTGTGGTGTTTCTTTGCTCTTCTTGTAAGAAATAGAGCAGCTTGAGGGCACTGCCTGCACCATCATGAGAGGTTACCCCAGTTTCCTAACAAAGACTAGCAGGAACTCCCGTGTGGTTTTACTGCAGTGTAGTTTTATGCAGTAGTTCCTGGTTATTAAGTGTGAGATTCATTAACTAATTATATATGCACTTATTAAAGAATTTTTTTTTTTTTTAAACATTGGAACTGTGGTGCAACTTGTGAGGTGAAGGGCTTCAACTCTTCAACCTTGAGCCCAGTGATGTTACTCAGCTACTATAGGTTGGAACAAATGTTTTTGAGTCATGTGATTTAGTAGAAGCTTTTCTTAGCTTCTTGGAATTGCTTAATAAAAACAAACTGGTATCCAGATTCCTTCTTTTAGGAAAGGGAAAGATATGATAGGTAAGGTGTCATAACATGAGCTATGTTAACTTACGTGACAGCTGCAATTTCTCTATAAATGTAATGCTATAATGGTCAGATTTAAAGTAATATTGATGTGTTTATAAGAGCATTCCCACTAGCAACTACATTAAATTTTAAATAAAAAGATGATGTCATTCTTTCAGTGTTGTGGCATACTTTAATGTTTACCATAGCCAGGAATGACTTCCTTATAATTGTCATGTGGTTGAAGACAAGTGGAAGTATACACTTTCCTAGTAATTCAGTAGACTTCTCAGAGGGACTTTTTCAAAAATCTGCAAGGTATCATTCTGTAAGATGCATGGATCAGTTAATTTTTAACGTAGATGGCGTTCTCATGCAGGACAAGTTTTTTGTCACTGAGATGGAGTGACAAGATCATTGCGTTTTGTGAGACAGCTTCCCAGAGGATTTGAGTAATAATGCTGCATAACAACAGACTTGTATTACTTGGTTGTCTTTTACTTGACTGTAGGAAATAATATCTGAAGGATATTAGCTGGCAGAACCAAATGCCATACACTGGCATGTCCTATCTCTCTACCTCTGTGAAAACGTCTCTGGAATTCTACTGTGAAAACTGACTGCACTGAATATGAAGTATATCTCTGCTTAAATCCTTCTTTCAAAGGAATGATGAAAGGAAGCAACACAAAATTTGCATTGGCTGTCTGTGAGTTTTCCTGGGGATTGCCAGAATGTGGAGTTGTATTAATGGAATCAAGCCAGAAGTGGCTGTCTCTTACAGCTATATTTCTTCCTTTTAAACCAGGCAAAGCTGGAGAAAAACAAGTACCTGGGATTTGTGTGGGATGCGTTCTTTGGCTTCAGAAAAAGGAAAATGAGAAAGAGGAATGTATCTTCCTTTGCTGAATATGCCAGATAATTTCCCTTGGTGTATGAACATCTTCATTCCTGTGATGGGCAAGCAGAATTCCGTGTATATAAATTTAGGTGGAGGAATGAATGGAATTTGAAGAGTTTTCAAAGTAAGCCTAGGCAGTTGGATAGATCTGCATAAGACTCAGTAAGCTGCTGGATAGAAGGATCCAGTCACTGGTAACTGATCCTCATCGTACATCAGGAATGCAGCCACGCTGATAAACATTTGAACATCACCTACGGTGTGTTTATTTCCTAGCTGTAAAATGGAATAATTTAGTTGGAACTAACATGCCAAGCACAAGCCAGATCGTTAAACCTCTCTCTGCAGACACATGGTCTTCATCCTGAAGCAATCTTTGTAAAACCATTTGGTTCCAATGGTGACAGAAGCAACCTAAATACCTGTACAGATAGATAAGAATTCCTGGCCCTGCAACAGTCTGTGTGCTCCTAACACTGGGGATTTGCCAGACAATAAGCATCAATCGTGTGACTTCATGTTTTTTGTCTATTTTCTGCCCATTTATGAAGTGGATTTTGCAATGCCAATGCATAGACAGTTACGTGCATTTATAGTCTGTTGCAAGTACCAGGGAGATGGAACGCATATTGCCTTTTCCATGCGAGAGGGAAATAAAATTCACAATATGTGATGCAGGGAAATACTCAGCAAGGTTCTCTCCATCCCCATTTCTTTCTTTCTTCTGGTGTTACAGGTACTTTAATAGCCCTTCATTGCTTAAGAGTTGGATTAATCTTCTTTTAAAAGCTTATATTAAGTACGTGTGGGTTTTTGGGTTTTTTTCTGCCCCAGCTAACGCAGAAAGCAAAGGTTTATCCTGTGCCATGCCGAGTCTGCTGGGGTTTGACTTTGCACCACGCCAGCTCCACTCCTGCACCGCTCCACCCAGCTCTGCTGGGCTCAAGCTGGCTACATAAGCAGTGTGCCTACTTTATTGTAGTCTTGGAATTATGTAGTAGGTCCTTCAGAAAAGCTTGTGAGCAGAAGAAAAACCACTAGTCTAGTATTTAGTAGTTGCAGGAGGATGATAGCTGCACAGGTAAATCCAGAAATGCCAAATTTCAAATGCCATCGCTGTTGACTGAATTTCAGTAGGGTAAGCTTGTGAATTAATGATTGATACACTAAGATGTTTTTCAGTAGGTCTTTACGTGATGGTCTGACTGCCTGATCAGATATGTCAGCCATTATTTAGTCTTTAATCACTTCTAATGTATCTCATGTAATGAATTATGCATTTTAAAAGTTACAGCTTTTGATACTGGTACATCAGTGGAAGAAGGATCAGTGGAGACCTGGTCTCCATTTTGATCTGACCAGTGTTCTTGTAGAAATATCCTTGACATTTCTTGTAGAAATGTCAATTTTCTTTGATATGAGAAGGTTCCTGAAATCCTGTAGAAGAAATGCTGTGTTTTTTGTATAGTTTCAGAATATTGCAATGTTATGCCTCCAAGTCCATTTCTGGAATCTGTTAGCAGTATCTTGTACAGGAACAATACTGTGTTTGTTCTTTACCCTACCTTCTGGTCCATTTTAAGTTGCTTTTCTGTGGCGTTTCAAGATCTGAGTCCAAAACTTTGTTTAATCCCTCTCACTTTTCCTTGGTCTTGTCAGAGCCACTGGGATCCCTGTGTTCCAGTATTGGGTTTGATGGCTCTTCCTGATTTTAAGTGTGGCACAGCTTCAGCCCAAGCCTGTGGTAGGACTTGCTATTGTCTGTAGTTATGAATTTAAGAATTCATTCAAATTGATAGAAGGTGTTTTTATTTTTTGAAGAGAGTTCTCAAATTTGGAATTTATTTCTTTCTTATTTCTTTTCTTCTTTTTAATTTTTCTCTTGATCTGACAAAGGACAAGGTCGAGGTTTTGTTCTTTTTTTCTCTCTCAGAATAAGAAAACAAGTGTTTTAAAAATGTCACATAAAATTTACTAAGTAGGTGAGAAGTTGTCATGAAAATTTCAGTAAAATGTATTCAGAACATCATTTGTCTTGATGTATGATTAGTCTGCATTTCCTTTCTCCTTTTCCTTTGCATACTTCACCTCTGGAAAGCTTCATCTTGTTGGACTGAAAGACTCCAAAATCTTCAATTTCAACTGAATAGAATTTGTCTAGAAAGGGGGAGGTATGGAGTGTAGGAGAGAGGGATGTCAGAACTTACAGGTGAACTTTGTCATCCTTTTGAGAGGCATAGTTTGTTGCCTGGCTTTTCTTGAAAAAAAGAAAGAAAAAGCTTTTGCATAGAAAGTGTAATTTAAGTTTAGATGCAAGAAGTAACACTTTCATTTTCCATGAGTGGGAGGTGAAAAATGAGTAATTAGGTAGTGAGAATTAAATTTTCATGTTCCTAAAGGTGAATGGAGGTATCTTTTTCTAGGTGAGATGTGTTGCTCAGTTCAGCAAAAAACTGTATACCTGCATTTTAAAATACTGAGATACTTACTCTTATTTATTGACCTCAAGCAACTGAAAGCATACTTGATTTGTTTTTTCTCCCCTCTGATCTTGGAGTTCTCATACGTCTTTTAATCTACTGAAAATGGAATGGATGTGGTTTAAAGGTATATCAAGCTGCAATGTTGACATCTTTTGCTGAAAATGTTACAAGCATCGCTTTGTTGTGATTATGTCAGAAGTAATGTATCTCTGTTTTTTATTCTGAAATTTCCAGTTGGATTCTATCTTATAATTTGTATGTCACCTGCAATTGCAGCTAAATTTTCTGAATTTCTTCTTTCCTTATACTGCATATCTGTTACTGAGGCAGAATCAGATACTTTCTATTTTATGCCCATTTTTCATTCTGCTTTCTGTTCTACAGTTTATTTTTCTCTTGACAAGCTGTAAAGATAAAAGAACATGAGTGACAATAATCTTCCCTTCAAAACCAGTTTGTTTTGGGGGTTGTCCCTCAGACTTGGTAAATCAGCTCATTGCAAACATCCTGTGCCTGACTTAAGGAATTGTTTACTATGGCCCTCTGCACAGAGGTGCCTTCTGCTGACTCTGGGAAAACCTCTAGGTGAGAATTTCTGTATCAGTTTTCTGAGTCTGTAATCCTGTAAAGTAATCCAATTAATAGAGTGTATAAGAAGTGCTCCGAACTTGATGGGGGGCGTTTGTTTCTTATGCATGGCATTTGCATTTCTGTTTACACAGAAGGAAGGCCTTGCTGCACTTTTTGATTTACTAACAAAATAAACTAACGTGGGTCAGAACACACTTTCGGTGAAGGAATGAGGTTGACTGGGTGGTGATGGTGAACTGTGTGGGATTATCAGTGCTAACAAAATTACTTCTTTATGTACCTGTGTGACTTCTGTTGGTGAGCGAGGCTTTTCATGATGATTTATGTCTGTTACAGAATTACAGTTTGACAATTGGAACCACATCTAGAGCTTGGGAAGCGCACTTTGTTGTAGTAAGTTCCTACTCAAAAGTTACAGTTTGCTATTTGTGGTTGTACCCTAGCAATTTGTTTTATTGGGAGGGGCAGAGAAACAAGGAGTTCTGCGAGTGAAATGGGTTTGTAACCTCACTGTATACCTTTAAACAGAGTAATCAGCTGAAGAAAATAATTATATTCCTTTCAAAATTTCTATCTGAATCTCATTTTCCTTGCCTAAGGAATAAATCTTTTAAATGAAAGAAATACATGAAACAGGCAGGTTGGTATAACAGGTTGTTAAAGGTTATTCTACTAACAAAAGTCTAGAAGAAAATACTTACGGCACATACATATTTTTTGGCCAGAAGCCTAAAAACAAATCCTGTATTACAAAGGCTGCTTCAAATAAAAACCTGGCTCTCTTACCTATTGCTTAAATGATATTGCAATCTGAATGTAAATTAATTGATTTTAGTGTATTTTCTAGCAGGGTAATCTACTCTTTTTACATTAAATATTCCATGAAATGATTTGTTGGTCCATGACGGGAAGATCTGTATTATGATCGTGCATATTTTTTATAAGTCTGGTTCTGTTCTCGCTGATGTTAATGTCAAGTCTCCTCTAGATTTTAACCAGAGCTGAATCATACACTAATTGCATTGTGTGATGTTGTATATAATGGCCTAAATGTGTTGAATTCATGTCCTTGTCTTCCGTTTTAACACAATTAAATATTTATCTTGCTTAGGTGCCAGAAGTGTGTGACCTGGCTTTTGCACAATTAGTTTAAAATTGTGTGCTCGTTGCTAACTGTCTGTCAAAATATTTACATCTAATGGTAAATTGTTCCAACTTTGCTACTCAGATATATCATCTTGTCCAGTTCAGCAAAGATAATAATCCCTCATATGCTCCTCTTTTCTGAGAAGAAAGTTAGATTTTTCTTTTTCTACAAATCTCCCTGATGTCTTTGTTAAGAAGGTAAATATTCTTGCAGCGTTGCATTTGTGTGTTTTTGTTAACAGTGTGCTTTTGCTGTGTCCAGCATAAATTTTATTATGTCTACCATGGAACCCAAAGTCTAATTTAGATTTGAGATTACGTATACTTTTTAGTTTTCTCAGGAAGTTATCTGTGCCGTGGGGGAGTACCACTTTTTAGGTACTAGATACATGCAAAATGCTTCTTTTTCCTATTTATTTTTTTTACTCTTTCAATGTCATAGTTTTACTAATACCTTTTAAAAAATATATCCTTTTACTTGGTCTGTATTGCAAGGTTGGGAGGTCTGTTTGTCTTGAAGCATTTACCACTGCAATTACTTTATCTTGTCACAAAGTTTCTGAAACATCAGCAGTGCACCTGTGGTTTTTATTTGGTGTCTGCAAGCCTTACTAAAGTCCATTTTAGGAATATCAGCACTTGGTGGAACTGAGCTCTTGCTGTGCAACATTGCTTTTTCAGCCTCATGTATTAAATATGCCAGTGGTGAAATAGCTAAAATTATGTGCACTCTCAAGTTCATTGTAGAAAGCAGGTAAACATTAAAATGCATCTGCTAGTTTTCTGAGTTTATGGAAGTAATTTATGTTGCACTTGGATTGGAGCAGAATATATAATGAAAAAATTATATAGGCATAGGAATATGCCTTCTGCTCACATTTATCTAATCTACTTAGTCCAGCACTTGAGCTCTAGCCTTCCAGTAAAACTGAAAGGCTTAAATGGAAAGATCTTCAACCAGTTTTCTTGATTAAGCGTGGTTTGCATGGCAGTATCTGGTAATAGACCTTTTCCAACTTATTTCCTGCTGAAAGAGTCTGTAAGTTTCTTCGTATTTACTGGATTTTCCATTCACATAACCAAACTTTCTGTGAACCCTTGCATATGTTTTATTCTACAGTTTCCAACTGTCTTGTTCAGAAACTTCTATTGGAAACTAATTACTACAAATGATGGCATGGTCTCATGACTATGTTTACTTAAAATGCTGTATAGCAGGTTGTTTTTTTTTTTTTTTTTCTTCTTAAACATGGGAATTAATTTTATCAGAGTTAAGAAAATAGTGATACTTTTATGAAAATGTCTTGTTTTCTCTTCTGGTTTTCTTGATGCTGTTTGATTTGTGTACGGGGTTTTTGGAATCTATTTGGTGTCTAAAGTAACCCATATCTGGAATTGAAACATTTCTTTCCAAAACATATATGTCTTTTGTTGTGAAGAGCTGGAGTGGTGAGCCCAAAATGGTAGTATTTTGTCTTGAAGAGGATGATCTCGAGAAAAATTGAAGGAGGTATAAACAACCTCTTGCTCTCTTTTAAAACTGACCTACATTCTTTTCTTCTCCTGACCCAATTCTTGCTGAAGTAAAGGTTAATATATTTCTTGATTTAAATTTAGCATTTGTTTAAAGTGTAATATATTTTCATAATAAAGACTTTATACTCTAAAGAGATAAGAGCATTTTTTCTTAAACTCATAGTAGTTTTATAATTTAACAAATATAGGTTTGGGGTTTTTTTTTCCCTCGAGGTGGAAAGCAAGTTCTAATCTGTAATTTGTATTTCTCAGTAAGGAGGTACAGTATAGTAAAATCATAAATGCATACATTTTTTTAAGACTGGATGCATTCTGCCGAAAACTGTACCAAAGTTTGTGTCAGAGAATAAAGAATTTGGGTGGACTTGGATACTATAGGTCTGGAAGGTAGGTGAAAATACCCACTTTTTCCACACCTTATGAGGTGAGGGAAATCTTGTTGCAGAAGAGATTTCTATCACTCTTACTCAATCCTGCAGGATGGAAAACAGATCAGAAGTGGACTACACAGATTTGGTGCTTACTTCCAGGAGGAGTTTATCCCCCATTTGCTTTTAGTTGCAGTAGCTTCAAACTTCTCAGCACAAAGAGAAGGCTTGTCAGGAATGGATTGTGCTTCTCCCGTCAAACCCTCTGGTCCATGGAAGGCACTTATCTCATTTTGCCTGACTTTTTTTTTTGTCAGGTTCATCTGGAAACATGAACCTTTTACTTCAACTCAAACAGAAGTTCCTGAGTTCACAACTCCTGGTGGCCAAGGATTTTTTCCACCGGATGTGTAAGAGAATTCAAATGAGAAAGTGAGCAGTGTTAGAATTCACCAGGTTTTGGTTGTGTAACTTTGGTTACGTCAAAAGCGTTCTTTTAATATCCCATCTAGGGATGATAGCTACTGCACTTAGCTGTCGTTTGCCTGTTATATTTTCAAATTCGTCATTTGTGCCAAGGATTGGATTTTTACATGCTGTATGCTGAAATAATTCTTTACAAGTAGTAGAGGCAAATAGCATGCAAAAAAACCCAGAGCATTGTGATGAGCCCAGTGCTGCAGAATGTTAATAATTGTAGAGGTACTCTTTCTAGCTAAAGGTAGCACAAAGTCCAGCGTGAGCTTTGAAATTTAGAGATGTGTCAATTCAAAATATTGTAATTGATGCAGCACAATGTGGTGCTCATGAACTGACTCTGGATGTTGGCAGAAGGTGCTGTTAGGAGATTTGGAGATGATCCAGGGGACAGAGTATTATTAGAGATTAGCTGACAGAGGTATCATTCCCACCTGTTTAGTCAACATGACATCTGTGAAACTGTGGTACAGTTTCCAGTGCAGTGTGCAGCTCTTCTCTCCAGTATTGTTTTAAACTTAAGACTTTTCTGATGCAGAAGTATTATTTTTAGATTGTGGCTTTGTTGTTTGTTGGGGTTTTGAGTTCCTTTTGTTTGTTTGTTTTAACAGCACGTTGTGTTAAGGTTGCTTCAGGGAGCTATTAAACCACTGTAAAGTTTTATTTCTTCTTTGTTTTTCTATTTTTTTTCCTTTTTTTTTTTTTCATTTTATTTTTTTTTTCATTCTGCAGACTTCGGGCCTTAGAAATCTTGTTGCAATGTTCTGGTGCATTTCAGTGCATTAGTTGCACAGCTCATCTGGTGTGGTTTTGCTGGCAAACTGGGTTAAACAGAGGAGATGAATCAAGCAATTTTTTAGTTTTGGAGGTTGCAAGATAAAGACTGGAAAAGTTATTCTTTTTTTTTTGAAGATAACTGTAAATCATGAGCAATATAATGATTTATGACTGCTCATAACTATTTAACTTAAATACAGATTGATTTTTAAACAACAAATATTGTGGTATTCATTTTTGTCTTGGGTTTAGCTTTTTCTTTGGATCAGGGAGGGAAATCTGATTGGAGGGCTTAAAAGATAGTAGAGTCCAGGAAACTGAGAAATTAAGTACCACTTTGTTTAGCTAGAGGTTGTAAAGATCACCTGTGGAACAAGTATTATGGATTCAGGCTACTTGTTGCATGAGGAATTTGGGATCTTTGAAATATATTTAATAATTTAGTTTTCAATTGACTCTTGCCACTCTAGCCTAATACCTGGCTAAGAGTCTCTGTAGAAAACACCTCTATGAGTATCAGTGTTCGTGAGTGAAGATTATGAAATGACGAAATACGTTTTTACTACTAGAGAGAGTGTGTGGTCTAACTGAAAGCACACTGGCTAAGGCAGTGTGGCTTCTGATTTTTGGAAGTTCATCCTCTGAAGAAGCAGCTTAAGTACCATGTTGTTGGAAAGTAGAACCATCCTCAGAACCCTCCTTAGGTCTAGAAAACCTCAGCTAAACTAAGACATAAAGTCATTATATCCTCTACCTCTGCTGCTAAAATTGGATTTGTTAAAATGTGTATCAGTGTGGGAATTCATGCTCAGATTTCCATCCATAATTTGAAGATGAAGTCACATTCCACTCCCTGTAAATTGTCTGGAGACTGATTGATCAAAACTATCAAGTCCAAATTAATTATAACATCATTTTTCTGCTGATTTTTGGCTGTTCCTAGGCACTGAGCAGGTGTTTGAATTGAACTGGGGTTGTCTTGGTGATTAATGTGGTCTGAATAGTCAAAATTATTAGTGATGCAACACTTGACATTTTTTTGATTTTTTACAGAATCACTGAGGTTGAAAGGGACTTCTCAAGATCATCTAGTCCATTTTGCTTTTGAACTCTCCACAGATGCAGAGTTCACAGTGTCTTGGGGCAATTTATTCCAGGGTTTAGAATGTCCACCTAGAGAGGGGTAAAAAAGAAGTAATTTTTGGAGTTCAGCCTGTCTCACCTCGGGGCTCATCAATAGTTTTAGAACCTATATTGGTCCAAGCAAGACAGCATGAACTGTCTGTGACATCATGAACTGAGCCCTATAACATGGCTACAGGAATTTTCCATAATGATTAAAAGTACCCTTTATAAGAACTTAATTAAGAAAAGTCGTTCATATTCAGAATTGAAATGATCAGTGATTAGAGTACTCTTACAGGGTCAGAATTCCGATTGTCAGTCCAAATCTACCCTATTCAAACTCTGGACATTGGAGTGAATTACAAGACCTTTTGACACATGGCTTTTCTTTATTTTCCAGAAACAACATGAGAAAGCAATAAAAAATTGAGTATTTCTCATTAGGAAGCTACCTACATTTTTTTAAGAACAGTACCTAACTGCTATATATGTAACCTCAGAAGAGACTTTGGTATGAGAAGAAAAAGATTACATGAAAGAACATTTAGTTTGTATTGTAGAAAATGCAAAATATGTATGTGAAATATTTAATCACTATCAGAGGAATTAAAAGGCACAATTAAATCTGATGGCCACAATGAATAAGGAGAATTATTATTTCTGCAAATCTCTAAATGAGAAGATATAAAATTTAAAATGTTTGTCAGCTTTGATTTGAGAGAAATAAATGTTGAAGAGTCTTTTGCAGAGAAATATTTAGAGTCTTTAGATAGTTGCACAGATATATTGCATCAGTTAGCATTTGCAAAGCTAGATTTTTCCTCCGCTGTTTGAATGATATAAGTCCAGCTCATGAGTTATCACAATCTGACTTTTAACCTGAAGCAGGGAAGTTTCACGTTTGGGTCTCTAAACCGAAGCAGTTCTCCTGTCAGTGTTTCCTGGTTAAGGATGGGGTCCCTAAACTGTCAGACAAGCTGTAACAAATCTGGCTGTGTTTGGCACTGTTTCAGTGCTAGACATGATACTGAAACGTGCACATCTTGATAAGACATTTTAATGTTTCTTGTGCGGTGCTGCCTTGGTGACAGCAACCAAGTAGTAGTGATGTGATTTGTTAGTGCAGATGACCTGCCTGTGGTTTAACCCAAATTTGACTTAGTTTTGCTCGAAGTATGTCGGTAGTCACTTAAAATGGCACCAGTTGCTTGTGATTTCTCCACATTCATGTCTCTGCTCCATAATGAGAGCTCTTAAATAGTCATGTTAGAGATAGCTACATAGAAAAGACTTGCATTTTCTGTCTAGGAGTAGGTATTCAGTATTTAACAGACTGATACAAAGAAATTGTTGATGACTGGTGCTGGCACAAAACACTAATTTTGATTTGAGGTTTGTCTTGCCAAAAGAACTCTGGCTTTGTTGGACTCTTGACTGCTTGTGTGGGTGTGTATGTGTGTATGAGTATGGATGAAAGTACATGAATGTTTTTTCTGAGCGTTTTCCTGTGTTTAATGTCGATAGGAATCTTGAAATAATTTAAACCATTGTCAGAAGGCCCAGTCTATAGTGCAGGATCTGCCCTGGGTATAGATTGGTGCTTCTTGTCACCCATTAGTTTGATAAGAGAAAATATATACATATGGAAAAAAAAATTTCCATGTAACATTGGTATTTTAATTCTGAAACACTTCTTGTATTTGTCTCTTACTTGTTTAACCTGTAAGTTTGAAGTAGCATATGGTGCCTTGAATTAGTAATGAAAGTATACCTGAAGGAAATGAATTTTGGGATAGAATTTGAACAGAGAAAACCAATTGCTGTGTTTTTCTTAAAGAACTGGGTCTAGGTAGGTCTAAGGAGAGAACAATAGATATCTTTGTTAGTGAGACAAAACCTGAGGAGCTACAGTGTATATTCAGTTATCAGAGGAAAGACAACAGCAGTTGGATAAAAGAGGAAACAAGGGACAAAATTAATTACTGTTATTGATTGTATTTCGTAGTGCCTGGAGGGCTCAGCTGAGGCAAGGGTGCCACTGTGCTACTGTACAAGTGCGCAGTGTGTCACAATTCCTGCCTGAAAGAGCAGAGGAATGCTGAGATGAGACGAAGGGACAGGGAAATGAAGTAGTGGGCCCAGGAACACGGAGGATATCTTGGGGTTCAGTCCGAGCTCCTCTGGATTCATGGTGAATTTGAATATGGAGAATTGGAGGGCTATGCCTTTGAAGATGAGGACACACAATACAGACATCATGTGGGAGGATACTGGAAGTCAGTGCAGAGATTCACGGCCTAATGGACAGAAGACTGAACAAAAAAAGGTGAATTTATTTGTGACTTATTCAGTGGTTATCAGAAACCTGAAGATGTCTTTGTACAAAATGTGTAATACTGCTAATAATAGCATAGTTGGAAAAAAGATACATCACAGTTATTGAATTGAAAGTTCTAAATTGTGGTTGCCTGATTGGTTTGAAATAGTGCCTGGTCTTTAATGGTAATATTTAATTTAAAGTAGAATACATCACGATTTCTGTGTTCATGGCATATCAGAATAAAAAGACTGAGAAGAAGTTCTTTTTGAGAAGGTATTCTTAAAGGAGAAAATGAAAGGGGAGACATGGCAATTATTCTGAAAAACTGCATAGCCAAATAATAACTATTAAGCATGCATCCTAGAGACCTGAAAGTATTGAGCCCTGTTGTACTGAGTGGTGTGGGAGCATACACATCCTCACATAAAATAATATTGGAGTAGAATTTTTTGTTTTACATCAGGAGAGACAGCAACAAATTTGTTCATTGAACTGTTCCAAGTTTCAAGTGTTAATGGATAAGCTCTGTCTGCTCCATCCATGTACTCTAAAACCTGAAAGGAAGTTTGGCATCTGTATAGTCTGTGAATGTACATGCCATAAGTTATTTCTTTTGATTTCATATATCCATTAGAAGAAGGAAGGTAGGCTAACAATGTGGGGGGGATTTTTTTTGTCTGTCTGATTAAAAAAGTTGGAATTTCCTGAAGTGCCTAAAAAGAAATTGTAATTAGAATTGAATAAATGTAGAAATTCCCAGAGAATGTTTCCAAGGACGTGGCTTTGGAGGTAATTTTTAACTCTTATGTTTATTTCTTCTGGGCACCTACGAAATGTGTTGTGTTTCATGTACATTGAATTGTTTTGTCATCCTGTGTTGTTTATATACCAATATTAGAGGTGGTCAGTGCAGCTTTTAATTGTACTCAAAAGTTGGCTTATTTAAATGTTATTTCCTTGCTGCTGTATTATGTCAATACAAGATACCTTCTGGATGAGAAATCAAAGCACTCTGCAATTTGCTCTTGGACGTAGGATGACCATCCTTAGTCATGAAGACATACGCAATGAGAAAGAAAGGTCCTTAATGCTAGCATAAATTAAACTTTTAATTTGGACTCTAAAATCCTGAATTGTAGTTAGCTGTCAGTTTCCCTCCCTGAACTTCAGTATATTATCATTATTGTAGAAAATTCTGGATGAAATATTTTGAGCGAGGGTAATTAATTCTTAAAATCTGGTTATTCTGTCTATTCTGTGAAAGCAGAAATAATTCAGTTTGATTTTGGGACTTTTTTATTTGTTTGTTAGATACTGTGATTTGTTAGTACAAGCAAAATAATGAAGGAACAATGAATTAATAAGACTTTATGGGTTTTTGGTTTTGTTTTCTGGTAAAGCAGTGAATTTGTAGTTAAAAATTTAAGAAAAATGTTCAGTGGTTTAACACAATGGATTTTTTTAATTTGTGGAAACTACCTTTAGTAAGCTTTGCATAGCTCAAGATTTTCGGGTTTTGTTTCCATACTGTTCAAGGATGCTCTTCTAGCCAGATCTTCTGTCTTCATTTTCCTAGTTAAGTTACTACACAGATATCTTTTCAAGGTATTACTAGGTTGTAAGAAGAACAAAAGATGATTTTATTGTTGCCGTTAAGTCCCAGAGAAACCCAAGGCTGGCATTTTCACTGGATTTAATGACTCACCTGAAACTGGAATGCAAATCTGTAATAGTGAATAAAAAAAAGTGAACAGAAGCAAAGATGTGCAACCTGTAATACATTGTTTCTAAAATGAACAGAAGTACCGTATGAAGATGGAGTCTGAAGATTTAAGCAAAACAGGGATGTCACTCAGCATGCAATGCCAACTGTTTTCAGCTTATTTAGTATGCAAGAGCATAGTTGCAGATGACTCACAGTTAAAATGCCTTACATAAAATTGCCAAAGTATTTAGTTCATGTCAGGTGATGGAAAGACGCTACAAAAATAGCAATAAAAACTGTATCCAGTTACTCTTACTGGTTTATATTTTTGTGCGGTTTTTTTTAGTTTTTTTTAAAGATCCCTTCTGTACTCTTAAAATATGAAAATGATGCCTTAAAAGGAATAATTAAAAGAAATTATGCAAGACTGCACTTCTAACTTTTGATTTAATGCCAGAAGTTTACCTTACTCAGGAAATGCAAATTCCAGTCTAAAGCTGACATTGCTATCTGAAAAGAAAAGCTATTCTAAAACTCTTTAACTTTTGCTAACATATTGTGTTTCAAAAGTCTGTGTATAGTCTATACTCTACATCAATGCTCCCAGAGAAATAGGCTAGACTGCTTTTATCCTTAATAGTAGTGCTTTTGTGTGCTGTATTTATGTATTTACTACAGATTACATAACAACTTAAAAATAACTGAAGGAATAACTGAAGGTGAAGTGGTACATTTAGTTCAATATTTTATCTCTAGTAGTGGTCAATAACAGGAAGGGAAGAGGACAAGAATATACTTTCCCTCTTTCTGTTGTGTGCTGTCAGCCTGTAGCAATTTGTGTCTTGAAGGAATTAGTCTCAGGCTTGGTGACACTGAATGTGGTAGCAAATTGAGTTTCTCAGCTGCAGTGGATGTTGAGTGGGGAAGCGTTGCTTTTTGTTTGTTTTGAAGCCACTGTGTGCAACTTTTAATTGATAAACCCTAGTCCTGATACTAGAAGGGGCAGTGAATCATAACTGAAAATACTACTAAATGCATTTGCAACTACTGTAATTTTTTTGTAGGCTTATACAAAAGGTCCAGTACTTTTAAAATCTGTTGCTCAGTCTTGCAACAGAATCAACTGTTGAAAAAAACTATGGGGTTTCTTTTAGCGGTAACTGGGGTCTTTGTGTTTTTTGTATAATCTCACATTCCCCATCCACTTCTCCCTTTTTTAGCTCTTAACTTGTACGTTTGCGGAAGGATTTGCAATTGCAGATTTTCTGACTTTTTATAGTCGTGGGTCCTAACAGTTGTATCTGTGTGTAGCCTGCTTTCTGGGAGCTTCCTGACCCTTTGGAGCGGCAGCAGCCTGTTTGTCTCCATTTGTGGCTATTGGGAAAGGTGTCTGGGGAATTAGAAATATTGTCAAACATGCTTATGATTTTCACCTGAAGGGAGGTCATTGCTACTTGCTTACTGTGCTTTCGTTGTTGTGCTGAAATCTTTTTCCTCGTGGATGCAGTGCTACACACTTTTGTCTCTGCATCCTGAAATGGGGGTTGTGTGGCTGGGCCCAGTGTTGGAAAGCCCACAGAAGTATTGCTGGGAGTGCACAGAGAGGGCCACGGTGGCTGATGCTGCTTGGGCAGAGAAATCCAGTCTGCTGTAACCTGTGGGGCTGTGAGGATCAGAGTGCTTCAAGTGAAAGGGTATGGACTAAGCACCAGTATATTTTCTTGGGGCTCTAGTTGCTGACTCTCTCATTTGCCCTTTTGAAATGTTGCTGCTGTCGTGTATTTGAGAGAGATGCGGTTGAGCTGGAGCTTAAGAAATCTGAAGTTGAGATGTGCAGCTCTTTTTGGCAGGACAGCCTAAGAAGTCAACAGCAGCTGTGGTCAGATAGTCATGGGCAACGCTGTATCCAGACGGAGGAACAAGGTGTGATCTTCCAGGGTTACACAGGCTGCCTGTTTTGCAGCGCAGGAAAAGAGATCCATCTCTTATTATCCCCCTGGTATGCTTGTGAGGACTGGCAGGATAAGAAGGCATTCGATCCCTGACCTTCATGCATGTGTAGGTGAGCAGAGCAAACAGGGAACAGGCGGTAGATTATGCAGTGCTGTGAGGGGACAGGCAATCTGTAATATGCCACAGCTAAATGCTCACCCTTTAGTCAGGGTGGAGGACAAACTTACAGTCTAAATGCTTTATTGTTAAGGTAAAAAGGCAAAGTAAAGTCTCTTACGCGTCCTGTATAGTTTTAGAGTAATGGTGCTTGGCAATTATGTCTTGTCTTTGAGTGCTAGAAAGTGCCAGAGCTCAAAGAAAATCTTAGAGGTGAAAAATAATTTTTTATCATTCTAACAGCTGCAGTTTGTTTAAAAAAGCAACCAAACAAAACACAAACAGCAGTATAGGTATTTTAAATTTGACTTTTATTGTAAAGAGTCAGTTGAACTATAAAGTGGATTTTTTCTTTAAAAGGAACTCTGAAAGATTGTTGAATTGATTAATATTCTAAGTGGCCTGCTGTCATGAATTTAACAACGGTAAGATATAAGAATTCCATTAAAACTAAACATTAATAGTTATTGCTGTTCTATATGCTTGAATTTAATTGTGATGAGAACTTCCTCCCAGTCAAATATTCAAATGAAGGCTCTTGAAGCTCCCAGTGTGAGGTTAGAAAGACAGTGAAATGAAGACAAAGTCCTCAGGTAGCAAAGAAAATGATGTTGCATCTGCTATTTCTCGTTTTCCATCCGGGCAGCAGACGTGGTTTGCAAGTCCCAAAGTAAAGATTTAGAGAAGAGAGAAAAAAACCAGCTGCTTGTGGTGTTAGCTGTGCATTGCAGATGAAAGCGTATGTTGTAAGTACGAGGATGGTAGCTGAGTGGTGAGCATCTCTGGGCTTCTGAAGTTCTGAAACGGAGGTCACCAATTTGTACCTTTCAGTGATGGCCCTTAATGCTTGGAGATCCTGAGGGATGAAAGTTGAAAAATACAAGGTTGGCTAAAACTACTGTCAATTTCAGGCAGAAAAATTGTTAACTTTTAAGTTTCCGTTTAGTTACTTTTTAAGAAAGTCATATTTTTAAATTTTGATGATAGAAAAATTTCTTATATAAGATTTAAGGTTAGGATTATACAGAGCACCTCCATTCCATTTTCAAAAGCAGTATTTACTGGAAAGAATACATTTCATTGTAATTTAGGGGCAAGAAAAAGTGTACATTATTTTTAATTATTAAGATATAAGAGCAGAAAAGTCTTCAAATTTGGCCTTGCGGGTGTTATTGTCATTTGAGCTTTGGTTTTTAAAACCAAACTTCTTGTTTTGAAACAGAGAATTATTATGAGAGGCCCCCAATTTATTTCCTCTTTTTTTACTTTCACCCACTGGGCTGTGTATTTTTGTAGATGGGAGGCATATGTCCCTGAGGGATCATAAGTACTCCCCTCCTCCCCCATAGATGTACTTCTCACATCCTTAGGCTAATAGGGAGAATGATGCATTTCTGCTTCATTTAAACAATGACTGTTGATAAGAAATAAATACTTCATTCCCAAATGGCGTCTGCAGTATTTAGAGGTTTGGCAAGTTTTCAGGAGGACAGGCATGAATTCAGCACTAAACTGCTGCTGCTTCTGTGGAAAACAATGAGCTGTGTCATTTGATCAGGGAGAAAGTAGCTACTGAGCAGGGGTGATTTCGAGGAAGTAGCTTTTAATAATAAAGAAAAAATATGATTTCCCATGTGAAACCATTCCCATAGCTTATTTGTAAAGTGAATAACGTAGTTCATGTGTTAGGGTGAACAAACAGAAATGAGTTGTAACAAATGCAGTCACTATCTGTTTCCCTAGAAATCCTCTTTTGTCTTTTATGCTTCTTGCTGCTGCTACTATACTTGCCCACTGGTTTGTTTTGTGGAAACACCTCCCTCTGTATTCCCTTGCAGTCTTCCTTGCATAAGAAGCACAAAATCTTTTTTTCTTTTTTTCTTTTTTTCTTTTTCTTCTTTTTCCTCCTCAAAGAAGTCATGAAGTATTCTGTTGCCTCTATTGAACTCATGGGAAGAATGTTGCATGAATGAATGGAGGTCAGTTGCTGCTCTTTAAAAACTTATGCTTAAATTATCTGTTCTTCTGGTCTGATCAGGCTTGTACTATTCAGTACAGTTCAGTTTTACTTTATACTATGTCCTGGTTCTGGCCAGGACAGGGTTAACTTTTGCAGTAGCCAGGAGAGGGCATGGCTAGGACCCAGAGGCTGTTCTGTATCACCTCACATCATTGCCAGGGGCAGGGAAAGGGTTCTGGTCTGGTGAATGTGTGGTGGTGGAGGGAGCTGAAAAATCTGGTATTTGTCTATTGTCAGGGGATTTCTCTGTGAATTGTTTCTTTCTCATACCCTCTGACATCAGCATTTTTGCTGTTTCTGTTTGTTTTCTTATCTCATTGCTGTTTCCAGTAAATTGTTCTTATCTTAACCTGTAATATTTGCCTTATCTGCCTCCAGTTCTCCCCTCCATTCCACCGAGGGGGTGAGAGGGAGGGGAACATTGGGGGGCCAGAGAAAGAGGCAGTGTGGCTTGAGGAGTTTCGATGGGGGCATTGAACTGGGGACAACCATTCCTAAACCACAACATCCTAGGACAATGTAATAGACAGATTTTGACATACTGCCCTGAACTGGGCTAAGTATCCCTGGATTGCTCAACCAGAAGCCTGTGAGACTTGCATTTTGTACCTTGGACAGAAACAGTTTTGCACTGAGGCTTTTGCTGTGTTATCTTCTCTGAGATGACGGTATCTCAGAAGTGCCTGACACTGAAGGCTCTCACTGATTTTTACTGGCAGCTGTAGCTACCATTTTTTAAAGTCAAATCCTGAATACGTATGATCCGTCTAAAAGTGGTTTTGGTAGACATAATTTGCCATTTCTGCACTCCCTAAACTGCTTATGTTGTCTCTTGAGCACCTGTCTTTGAATGGGGACACATCATAGGTTGAGCTGTGGTTGTTGGGGCTTGCAGAGCCCACTGTTGCTCTTTGGTCTCACTTCCCGTCTCAGCACAAGTCAAAGTTTTGCCCAGTGATTCCACTTTTCTGTGACAGGTCATCTTCTGTGTCTAAGGCTGAATATTCAGTGACTGCCCTTAAGTCCACTGGAGAACAGCTAAGCTAAGTCACATCTCTTTGAAAGCAAAGCCCAAACCCCTAAGCAGTTAATATTCTGTTATGAATTAGTAATTTCCTTTGACAATATATTCCTGCGTCTATTTACCCTCAGAGTTAAAAACTATGCTTTCTTTTCCTATAACTTTTTACCCCTAATTTGTCCTCTAGTGATGTCTAATTACCAAAAAACAAATTTAGAAGGCATTTATAACCTACAATGGTATAGATGCTTGCAGTCTTTCTATGATACATGACAGCAGTCTCATTTATACCTTTCTCAGGTTTAGTTTTATATCTGTGTGGAGCTGGTTTTTCCATAAAGCAGTGGCTTCACCATAAATTATATTCAAACAGAAACAACCATTTCCCATATCCTTTATTGTATGTATATCTCAGCTGCTTTCAGGAAATTTTTTCTGCCTCAAGATTTTGTAGTAGAGGTATTTTGTCCTTTAGAACAATATCTAGTTTTGATCTAGGTATAAATCACGGTTTGGGGCATTTTTGTTTTTCCCCCTGTAATTTCTTTATTGTGCCAACTAACTTTTAAGTTTTCTTATCTAATTCAGTAATGGTTTATTTTAACTTTTCAGTTTCCTCACATAATGCAATGATTTATTTCTGATTTAATTGCTATTATAATTTTCTTCTCAAATAAGGATCACTGATGTATTAATATTTTTTAGATATTTAATTACTGACAAGAAAATGTGATAATGCTGTGTTTCTTTTCTTTACTGATTTATATCCCTCAGGTTGTTTACATTTTCTGTTTACCTGGAATAAGTAAGTTATCATTTATGTATTTCAGAAGAAATGCGTAATGTGGTTTTTATCTTTAAAAAGTCATGTCATCTTTCAAGAGTAGGGTGCATCAGTATTTCTGCACGTGTCAGAATGTGCCAACACATTCAGTTCGGGTTACATAGCATAGTAAAAAATATAAAAGGTAGGGGTTTTTTTTTAGTTGTGTGACTAAATAAATTTTATTTAGTTATTTGTCATACAGATCTCTGCAACAATCAATCAACTCCTTTTAAAGCCTGTGGTATTGATTTTGGTTTGTAATATCACAAGCAAGCCTGAAGGCAATGTGGTGGTGACATGCTGAATGTTCCCTAGCAGTGCCTGTTAAGAGGGAAGCACAGGAAGGCTGGAAACTGGTTCAATTTTCAATTTTTAGGTGCACAGATAGAAAGTGAATGAGCTTATAAGAGTTCGTCTTGCACTGTGTATTTAGACTTATTGAGCCTTAACACTTTTATTACATGAATGATTTAATAAATTAATTCACACTGGAGATTTGTTTTCTGCTGTTGCTTACATAATGGTGATTTCACATAGTTTACCTCAGTGTGAAGCTCCCAGATGTGCATGAGTACTTCTGACTTGTGTCAGTTGGGAAAAAAATGTATAGTGTGTGTGGGGGCTGGGTACATCTGCAGTTTGCCATTATGGACTAACTTAAAATAAGGTGCATGTATGTGCATGTATGAAGTTGTTGAGATTCAAAATATGCACATCAATATAGCCTTCAAGTTTTTATTAGTGAATTAAGCTATGCTAGGGCTGGAGAAGTGGGTTGAAATTACAGTAATGTAAAGGCACCTTTTCAAAAATTGTACCCTTTGCCATGGTCATCTTTGTACTTGTACAGTGCTTGGTTTATCACTAATTCTTCAATTTTTTTCATTTTCTCTACCGATCAGAGCACATAGTATGGATCAGATAGAGATCAAAGTGCTAACAACATTCTGTAGTCATAGACAGGGTCAATAGCGCAGTGATTTAAATTTTGTGAAACCCTCCAAAAGAGATTGAAGCAGAGAAATTTCTTAGCCTCTTATGTCTTAAAACCGATAGTATATTCATAAGCTACTTCAAATGTTACAAAATGCTAACGTTATCAGAGCACCCCTTTTCTGTATCTCATGATGCTGTCTTCACTGTGCCTGAAGTTATTTCTCTCTTTGCTGCCCATGTTGTCAACAACTGTTGTACTAAGGCTGCTCTTCTAGGTTAAACTCAAATGTCCTATGGCATGTGCTTCCACTCTCTGGGGAGACAAAGATGTGTGTCTTCATTGGAAAGAGCCTTTGTTTGCTTAAGTGACAAGCCAGTGCTGTTTAGCATTCTTTGCTGTGTGTTTCAGCAAAGGATATGCTTGGTGTGGGTTCCCACCCAGGCTGGATAAAAATCAGGCTTCTGCCTTTAGGTCTTAGTTTCCAGTGCAGTTAGCTGTATTATGGTTTGTCCAGGTCAGGTGCTGACATAAATGAGGATGGTGTTTTTTTCCTCCTGTCAACAAATATTAAACCAAGAACACTGAGATTACTTTCCAAGCCTTGGGCTGACTTTGTCTTGGTTCCAGGCATTATTGTAGGGTATGATGTTGAAATGTACCCTGTTCTGAGACTGGATTTTCCAGTGCTGAGTCTCCCAGTGACAAAAACAGAAGAGGCAGATATACTGCAGCACGGGTTGATGCTGTCCAGATTTGATTCTGAAGTTTGGCTTATTCTTAAGTCTATCAAATTTCCCTGAAGTACTCTGCATAAATTAGCATGGGTACCACTGAGGGCTTCAGTGGCGCTTTGGGAGATTTGTTCTTTTTTTCATAATGAAAACCAATATCCATTTAACTAGGTGTTAGGTGTTTATTAGGCTTTGTCTTTGATACCTGGCTCTAAGAAATGAAGAATAATTAAATGAAAAAAATTTAATTAATTCCTGACCAACCATCTTTGAAGGTTGTCAGATGAGCACTTTACTATTGTCTGTCCTCAGTTTGGCTTCAAGTCTAACCAATTATTGAAAAGGAAGATTTTCAAATATTCAATTTCAGGCCCCTGAATCTGTTTGAAAAGTTTATTGACATTCTCTGTTGTGACCTCTGTGGGAAGAATAGCAACATTTAGACTGTGTTGTCTGAACCTGGCCTCTGTAGTAGTTGAGCATGCTCTGTTTGCTAAGACACAAAATTCAAGAGCAGCGATATTGATTTTAGTTCTCTCTGTCTTAAAACCCACAACTTCCAAAGCTGTGTATTTCTATTTGTCAGCCCTCAGCTGTCCCAAATCCACAGTGTAAACAAGAAAAATTCAGTGTTCCCATCCTGCACAAAACTGTGATTTTTCTTCAGTTTTAAACACATCAGTGAGTGCATGAGCAGGGACATTGATCAACTTGGCATGTCTGTGAAGCTTGCCTGGAAGCTCTTAAAATTTTTCTTTTAAGTCCTTCTGTCAGTGTTAGAATAGGTTGATTAATAATCAGATTATTTTAAAAATCATGTAAGTGTGTGCAAAAATTTGTAAGTAAATTTTCTTTTGCCTTTTTTATTCCCCTCTCCCACCAGTTAGGATGAAAATGCATAGTAGATTTGTAATTTAAACTTCACATCCCTGGTAGCAGGAGCTACATTTATATAAGCATATTTTGCTTTTACATAAACAAAATCCAATGGTTTGCCTTGCCATCAGACCAACTCAGAGCCTGCTTAGTAAATAAAATTTATTGCTAGCCTTTTTCCTCAAATCCAAAAATTTGGATTAAGTCTTTTCAACTTGGAACTTTAGGATTTATTATTTGCTTTTCAAATTCAGATTGTACCAGACGGTGTCTTACATCTTAAATCCTAGCTGTCTCTATGAGGTCCAAGAGCTTGACTGTTTGCTCTGAGTGGAGGCCTGGCCTGAATAATTTCAAAACTGTGCACCATCAGGGCTTGGTAACTAGAGCTGCTGCTCTTCCACCCCTTCTATGTAATGCTGAGCACTATTGAACCAACTTTCAACTTTTCATAGAAAGTTGAAATCTTTCAACATGTTTTCTTGATTATGCGATGTGAAATACCTGGACCTGATTTGGAGAAGTGCTGAGTGCTCACAGGTGCAACAGAATGAGATGTGTTTGGAACATGTAAATTGTTATTTAATTGTAAATATTCCAAAAGCACTGCTCCCAGGCAATGCATGTTGGACATTCAGAATTAGTTGGTCCTTTTTACCTTTTTCCCTGTTTGCAAATTAAGGCAATGCCGTTTTGCCTTGGAGGTCTTCTTCATGGGATTCTGCAGTGCTTGTGAAGCTGTGAGGTGCTGGAGTGCTGTCTACCTGGCAGGGTATGAATATGAGATATGAAATATGCTGGTGGATGGAGAGAAGTAGTGTGCAGTAAAGATGGCAAGACATCGGAGCATGTACTGAACACCAGAGGCAAAACAATCTGTTGAACATCTTTCACTCTGCACTCTTACAAGGCTTCATTCTGTGGGGGGAGAAAGATATTTGCTCATAAAATTAATTAACAGCTACTTTGTAGTCCATATCTGTATGAGACAAAGGATACAGTGATACTAATTGCAGAAAATCCAGAGGGAATTGTCTAATGCTATGGTAATTGTACACATATAGAGTGGTCCATTGGAGCAGTTATACAGCTATTATGCACAGCTTGGCCCTCTGAGAAGTCTATGCTTCCTGAATAAGATTAGAAGCTCTTTTCCCTTTCTCTTCAGTTAATTCAGTGCTAGTGCACTGGTCTGGTGTTTTCCTTCTTTCTGCCTTATCTGCAGTCTTCTTCTTCATGCCTTTTTAGGTTCTGTTTTCAATTGAAGGCAGGTTTACATAATTTTCTTTACCATGGCTGAAATGTGAAATGTACAGTAGCTTGATTTAACTCTGAGAAGTAAAGACATTTACAGGAATTGCATCTCCATGTACATTTGGCAATGTAAGATTGACTTGTTAAAATTTCTTTCATTCCCTTTCACCTTGCTGGAGGCATTAGCATAGCAGAAAGTAAGCGTAGAATAAGTGCAGCGTAAACGTTTCTGCTTATTTTGCATAAGTGTAAATTACATATTACAGGGTGCAAGGTAACAGAGATTCAAGATTTGTATCTCTTTTTATGCAAGATTTGTCTTTTATCTCTACACTTCCTTGCATCTGGTATATGAAAATGTGCCTTGTATTTCCCGTTCCTGGTACTAGAAAACTGTGGATTAAGTTGTCCACTATTTTCTACTATTAGCAGGTATGGATCCAGCAGTTAGACTTACAGCCCTCACAGAAAGTGAAAGTTCCAAAAGGTTATACCTATGCTGTGTCAGAGAAAATAAACTTGTTTGCATTTTTTAATTGTGGTGGGTTTTCTACTAACTAAAGCAAGTTAAACATTTGCTGCAAATTAATATGCGAACCATATGCCATTTTCAAAGGCAGACTTTGCTCTAAGGTTTTGTAAGAAATGGTACAATGGATGAATAAAATGAACATTTTGAAGCATTTTCTTACTGTCTAGCATTACTAACATAATAAAATTACTAATTTTATTTCTAACACAGATTTGGACTAAAAACTAAATGAATGACATAAGAGTCAGTACACGTACTGATTTATGGAGCAACAGACCTTTAGAGATGGATTCATATCCATAATATATGCCAAGTGAGATTTTAGGTAGGGAAAAATAGAAACATTAAGTGAACTCTTCAAGCCTTTGGGTAGGGACCCTCTGCATTGTCTCTTCTAACAATCTTTATTGTCAGGAGCATGTGAACCAGGTTTGTGTAAGGGGGAACTGAGTAAATGGGATGGAATTGAAGACTTTAGCTCTTAGTTCCATGGTGTATTTTTCTTTTTTAGATGACTGCCTAAGAAATAGGTGTTTTTGAGAACAGTTTCTCTGTTTCTATTCCAGAAATTTTAGTGTAGGCAAGTATTGTTGTGTATTGTAGCAACATTTATGCTCAATGAGAGATTGATAGGTTAAACAGTGAGTCTTAGGGGATTCTTTCTGTACAATTAGCTTAGGTCTTCCTCCTAGGTGTTTAAGATAAAACTCTCAAATTTAAAGACTGTTGTTCTATTTACCCCAAAACAGTGCCAGGTGAGGAAGAAAAATCCCATGGCAAACTAGGAGATTTACAGATTCAGTTTTTATTTCTTTTTTTTTTTTTTTTTTCCACTGGCTTCTTTACTGTCTCTTGGAAGAGGTCTTTAGAAATTCTCTGCCTCCAGAGAGCTTGCTTTCATAGCATCTCTAATTTGTCCAAATTGACTCATGTAAAAAAGTTAGTCTTAAAGTCTTCTGTCCCATCTGCCAACTTCTCAACATTTTACAGGAAATGCTTCCCAAGAGCATCATTACATTCACCCTAGTGTGCTGGTTAAAAGGACTCTGGCTGTCATTGGGATACTTGCCATCTGGAATGTAGAGAAAATTACTCTCTCTAATATGGTAACTACTGGGAACCTCACTGAAAGAGTGGGCCCCCTTTGTGCTAGGTGATTCGTTTAAAAGAAATGGAAAAAAAAAGGCTAATTATTGATCCTTAGAGCATGCAATTCACATTTCAGACAGAATTAAATGGATTAAAGATATTAAAAGTAAGGAGGTTATAATAATAAAGCAGAACTAGAAAAACTTAGTTTACCACAGAGTAAGGACAGTTAAGAGCAGTCAAATGATTTATTAGATGGACAGCTATGGTAGGCTTCTTTGCCCAACAAATAGTGGGAGAAAAGCTCTCTAAATTAAGTAGCTTTTGAATTAATTGCTCTTTCTCTTTTTCAGGTGGTGTTTTTATGTTGCTTTTTTCTGGCCAGCCCTGAAGGAATTGTAAAAGCAAAGCTGCCTTTCTGTGAAGTGTGATAGGAGTTTATGGAGCAAACTAGATTCTAAACTCTTTATCTGCTCTTTGGCACTGTCAACTGCTAGACACTAACTCATCCTCCTGTAAGGGAAGCAAGTCCCTTTATTTGCCACGTGTGTCTGTCCTGGGTTTGAGTCCAGCTGGTACCCAGGCTGCAAGAGAGGACTGGAGGAGAGAAGCTGCTGCTGTTGTTAGCAGTGGAAAGATCTGCAGGGCTTCTTGTGAAACTGGGCACTTAAACAAGCTGGTGTTGTTTTTCTTGACCCAGTTTTCAGATGGCTTTTGCTTTACTTGATTTCTGTGCTGCTGAAGTAAAAAACAAGTAGGTAAGTGTGTGTTTTATCTCATTAAGCTGGAACTTGAATTCTAGCTTATGTCTAAGATGGTTAGGATTAATATTAGATCAGATACCATCCCTATCAGAACGTTTTCAGGAACACACAAAATGGTTACTCTAGTGTGTTTTTCCTAGACAACATTACATTTTCAGGTTTAGAATGATTGAGTAGAGGACATACCACTGGGACAATAAGATAGAATTCTCATTATTATTGTTCTTTTGTGTTCCCTGGATACTGATTTCAACAAAATAAATTTGGTTTGAACTTACGATTTTTTTCAAGAGATGTAATTCTAAACAAAGAAACTTGCTTAGCATTATTTAGCGTTGCATCCAAAAATGGTTACAAACTTTAGACAATAAACTGGATGTTAAATGTCTACTGCTTTTAGAAAATGATTCTGAGATTTTCACTGTAGAAAGAATTAATTTTTCTTTAGGAATAAGTATTTTGCCAAAATGAAAAAAAATTTCAAAGTTTGTTAGAGTGAGAAAGCTGACATAACTGGTATCTGTGGCCCTTTGAAATGATTTTAATTACAATCATTTTGAGTTTGATGTAGAAACATGAGTGGGTTTTCTTCCAGCCATCTTACCATTTTGTCTCTGATACATGGTTTTGTCAGGACTCTGTTCACTGGTAATTATCATATGATACCTTTTCCTTTCCATAGTTCATTTTCTAGGCCTTGTGGCAAACTAATGGAATTCTTCACTGGTGAAAATTCTGAAGGATAATATTCCTTACAAAACCTGATTAACTTCTTTATTTGCTTGTATCGATCTCCTCTATTTTAGAAAAGGGCAGGAAGGAAGAGAAATGCTGCTGCTTTCAGTACTATGGAGGAAATATGTAGCATATAATAAATGTGTATTGATAGCAGAAGCACAGATGTATATCACAGTGGGTGCTGAGAGGGAAATTGAAGCAGCCATTATATTCTGGTAGGTTACTTGCCTGCATTCTATTTCACCTGAGGGACATTAAGTTTTCATCCCAAGTTCTCTCTCATAATTTCCAAATCTGTGCAGCAAGATGTAATAAAATCAGTATCCAAATAAGGACTTCATATGAGAATCTTACTGGTAGAAATGAGCAAAACTTCACTTGTTCATAAAATTATTTGGAAGGTATAGCCAAGTGTAGGTACAGCTTTTAAATGTGCAAAATGTCAAAATATCAGAATTTGTTAGATGATGCTGTTATTTTGGGGATGGGTTAAAATATTTATTATCATAGTGATGTGAAAGTCAATCTTGAATCTAGTAATTTACTTCTTAAAAAAAATTTCTCACCCATTACATTGTATTAGTTTTTGGAGTTTGTTAGTCAAAAATTGCATGCCACTGGAAAGTAAATAGCAGGAATGTGAACAGACTTGAAAAAATGGGAATGAAGTCTAGAATTAATATCAATCATTCTAAGATCTGCCATGTCTCCACAATGAATTGAATAAAAACATTCTTTTGTATGTTCTTGTGAAATACTTATTTCATGAGAAAAATGTAATTAATAAAGTGATACAGTACATCTACACAGTTTCTGTAGGCTTTAGCCTACATGGACATGAAGACTTTACATCGTCTCTTTTTAGGGAGCCTTCAGAAAGCGTTTTTCCTATTGTACGACTACATTTCCAATAGTGTCAATAACATCCTGAAATGTACCTCTAAAATAGCATTATAGACTGTATACACAAACTCGTATAAGAATATCTGGATTGATGAACCCACCCAGTATGTATAAACATATGATGTTCTCATGTGAGCATGTGTTCATATGAGAATTTTGTCAGAGGCTTCTGTTAAGATAATTGTGGACTGACATAATAACCAGGAAGAATTAAGTCCGCTGTTCAAGGTATTAAGAAGGGCTGTTCTAGCACTTTCTTATGTCACACATTCAGCCTCTTGCTTAAACTATATTTAAAAATCAGATAAATAACTTTATTATTCTTTTATGAAATCTTCACTTGCCATTTAAGTTTCAGTAGTGCTTTGATGAAACTGCAGTACAGAACTGGGTATGCAATAGAATAGTTTTATTTTTCTGCCATTTTGCAGGCATTGAACATTAAAAGAAGTGAGACAGTTTGGCCACAGGTGAATTTCTTTCCTGTATGTCCAACAAGAAAATGTAGCAAAAAACCCCCAGACTGGCAGAGTTTTGAAAGACAGATACCCATGATTAAAAAAAAATAAAATAAATGCAAGAGCTGCAGGTAAGACCTTTGGAAGCTTTGTTTTACTGAATATTTGATGAAACAAACTGCAGATGTCTGCAGTGTGAATCTAGTGAAATCCCTGTTGGCAGTTAAGAGTTAGTTGTCCTTTCTGGGATTTGCGGTGATTTAATCTGTCCAACATTCCTGCCTGATAGAGAGGAGAGGTCATAGCAGAGACAGCAGTGAACATAATGAACAATTAACTTAAACAGCACTCTTTGCATGTGTATCTGTCCAAGAAAGAGTAAATGATTGGAAGGTTTCTTAGTTCTTAATCAAGGATATGTATTTTGATGTTCCAAAGTACTGTGGCAAGAAGATACCTTAGAACTTAAAAAAATTATTTTTTTGTGAATACCGTATGTGTTAAACAGAAAGTGAAGCTTAAATACAAAGACTTCCTTCATCCCTGACAAGTGTGGCGGTATGGGCTGGAAGAGAACTCAAAGTGTCATTTAATACAAATACCCTGAGCAAGAACAGGGCATTAGCAAATGACTGTTACTTCTGGGCGTTCTAGCACATATACATAATATTTTGGATCGTGTATGTTTTTAACAGAAGGAAAATACTTGTGGGTTTGTGTGGTAATGGATTTATCTCCTCTTTGCTGGTTTTTGAAGTTTAAGGAAACCATGTAGCCTTCCATTTAGCTGATAAAATGTAGGCAGTATTTCAGATAGAGGGTTTGGTTATGATTTGGTTGTGGGTTTTTTGTGTGTGTTTGCCATTTAAAAGAAATCATTCCTGCAGATGGTCAATTGGAAGAAAATACGAAAAATATTACACAGCATGGCTAGTACATTTATTTATATACAAAGTCCCAAGATGTCAGCTTGATTTTTTTGGAAATAATTGATATGTTGCTAACTAGTACACTGAGAATAACATGAAAAATTTATTGAAATGCTCTTCAAACTGATGTGTGACACCTAAACAAAGAAAATAATCTGAATTAATTTATTGTATAAGAGTATTTTTGGAGTCCAAAGCATTCTGGTCTTACTACTTGTATTGGTCCACTGTATAATTTAAAAGGGTCAACCAGATTTTTCAAAAATGGGATATTGAGATAAAATTCTGAGCTTCATACTTTGGGGTCTGAATTTCAAAAGAAATTGAGCAGGCCAGTGGTCCTCTGAAGGATTTACAGAAGATATTGTGATATTTCTGTTATTTAAGTCTGTTGTGGGTGTGTGGTGGTTTTGGTTGGTTTTTCTTTTCTTTTTTTTTTTTTTTTTTAAGTGGATGTTTTCCTCAAGAACCTTGGTTCTTGATTCAGAAAACCCACTTAGAATCTTACTCAAGGCCTGGTAAGTTTAAAGGTAGATGCTTGAAGCCAGGGTGCACTTCTTGAATAGATGTAATAATAATGATTCTATATGATTCTATGAAAAGACAGCTCTGTTTTGAGAGAGAGAGCTACTTGCTGATTTGCAAAAGGTAAACGTTAATGCATTTACATTCTTAATGAGTGTTGTACAATAGGGATAAAAAACGAGATGAGAAATGCTGAAATGTTTCCAGTGTGATTACATCCAAATTATACTGCTTGTGTCTTTCAGAACAAAAAAACAATGGCAGGCTAATGAGACCTCTACTCTTTCTTAAGAGAATAAAGCTATTAACCAACTGGTTCTGCAAATTTTTGTTTCTTGCAGTTTGCATCTGTTCAAATGGCATTCTAGAGATAAAACCAGTTAGATTCTATTAGCTCCTGAAGTCACATAAAAGCTTAGAAAGCTACTGTGGATGCAGTTATATTTTCAGTGATGCATTAGATCTAAAATAATAATATTAAGTCACTATCTGGGCATTATGTCCTTCCAGCAATACGCTGTTTCTTCAAATCCCATAATAAAATTATTTATGGATTATTTGCAGAATTCATTCCCTTCTTTATATCAGGTTTCAATGAAGATAATATCCGTCAGAGACAAGACAACACTAAATGTCTTCATGCAACACTGCTTTTGAGAAGTAAAATAATCTTATCACTTCTAGGAATGACACCGAGCAGGTTAAATTATGGGCAGGTAAGCTTGAAGCAGAATGCAGGGTTTTATATGTGTAAGTTTAGGAGTGATTAAAGTATTTAAGTCAGCCAGGCTTGTAATCTGAGACTGATGTTTTCTTATTAATAGTTGCTGAGGCTGGGAGGGACAGCAGCTGAGGGACAGGGATCGGGAGGAACCTTTTTCCCCAAGCTGGGAAATGCCAGCATCTCATTTCATGTTTCTTCTTTGGTTATAATAAACTATTTCAAGGGACTCCAAAACTGGAAGATAGCTTTTGAGAGAGGCAAAGACTATGTCTTCAGGTGTTTTCCTTTAAACAGAGCTCTGACTGTATGTAGAGCTGCAAATCCCAGTGAAATGCAAATTCAGTACCTCAAATTCAGTGCCTCACTGCTACCTTCCTGTTCTGGTTACCATGGGTGAGGAAGACTATTGGAAATCTTCTGTCAATCTTCACATGTTCATACTACCCACTTCTAGTGTGTGTATGCCTTGTGCTGGTGAGAAGTTTGGGAAGCAGATGGAATGCAGCCCTCGTGACGCTCTGTGGTGCAGCCAGATCAGTCGGTAAAATTGCTGAGTGTTGGATGAGACTGGCATGCGGATGAGAGTGAGCTGAATTAAAGCTGAAAAAGCCAAGCTCAGAGAAGACGTTAGTTGGCAGCGTGAATTGAGGAAGATCTGTTAGGCATAATATCAGATGCCGTGGCCAAGTACTGAGTGCCCTCTGTCAATTGTGTTCTGAATCTGGGCCTGTGGTGACTCCTACCTGCTACCGGACTGCAGCAGCAGTGGCCACCACCGTTTCTGTTTCTCTTTGGCCAGTTGGCCCGTGTTACTGTACTTTGGCAGAGCTCTGCACAAGGTCATGCAGTTCTTTTTTTAATGTTTGTTTTTCCATGAGTTTACTAGGTTTAATCTACAATGTAATGACTCTTCTTCAAATGGGCAGGGTCTGCAACCTGAGTATTCATACTGTGGGAGATAAAAGATTATGAATCACTCAATTATCTAAATACCTATGACAAAGCTATAGACAAGAACAAATGCTGTTTGTTTTTGAGTCTCTTCAGGAGCTCACTGTTCAAGTTCTCATTAGTTTTTCTCCCGAGTATATACTGTGTTGGATTTGTTCAGTCATTCTCCCTAGACTCTCACCAAGAGCTATGTATAACCTAGCAATGTATGTGCTGTATTTCATGATGGCTTTGTCACAAAGAAACAATTCACATGAGTTCATGACAGTCAGAATGTGCTGGATACTGCCTTTCTTTAGGGAAACAATTACAGCATGCCAGTATGTTCCATTTAAAGAATGTGTTTAAAAATAGTAAGTGGTTCTAGAGAATTTCCAGGCTCACAAAGAGCAGACATGCTACAGTTTATCTCCGTTTGTAGAGGAACACCATCTGAGTGCTGAACTGAGCTTTGGTCAAGATAACAGGGTGTTAGGATTCAGAATAACTAATGATGAGCCATGAGAAATACCAGGAAAGGTTCTGATTGTTTTAAGTATCTTGCTGAATGTGTTGGTGGGATTTGTTTTGTTTGTTTTTAAAGACCATCATTGCTGTTACAGTAGGTCCAAAAGCAGTATTCAAGTATTCCCAAGTTTACTCTAGGCCATGAAGTACCTCACAGTGATCAAAGAATTGTTTTACTAAGATGCATCCATCAAGATCACTAAGTTTTATACAAGGTATGTATCACTAAGATACATACAAGAATGAGTGTTTTGTTTTCCAGACATAGTCAGTAATTCAAACCTTCATTTCAGTTCTTTTAGTAAGAAGCTGGGAAGAGGTATAGAGTTTAAGAAGAGTTCTTTCATTTTTATTGACTGATTTTAAACTGATAGGTAATAAATTGATTTCAAAATCTCACTGATTTATCCCATTTTAATGGATTATGCACACTGAAAATTCTAAGTCCTCACAACAAATATACAATCTTTTTTTAGCATGTGATATGTCAGAACTGTATTACTGTATTGTTATAAAGGCACTGCATATTTTGTTTTGAATTGCAACCATTGAAGTCATGGTGGTGTCAGATTAGAGATATCGTTATCTGTCTGGTGGTGGTAAGCGTGAGATAGAAGAGTGGAAGAAAGTGTCCGTACTAGAAACACATCGGTTGAATAGTTGAGACTCTTGTGCCTTGTACTTGCACTGTCTTTTGCTGTCTGATCTAAGCATTTCTCTTGTAACAGTTTTTTCTCTGACAGCAGCTAAGACCTCTGGTGCATTACCTCTGGTAATGTGAGAACAGGTGTGCATTTGTGCGTGTGTGTGTATATATACACGATCGTGAGGTAACATTGTCTGAAGCACTGGGCTACTGGGCTATGTGATTGGGCTAGCAAAGGTTACATACCTTGGCTACTGTAAACGCAAGGTGGATGGCACACTCTCAGCTGCAGTGCAGCAGCCATTCCACTGCTTTCTAATTCTCTTGATAGATCCGTATTTCTCTTCAATTAGAAAAGTATAGATTGAACTTAATGGGAAGACTTAGTTGATGGTTGTGTCAGCATGATCCCCTGCAATTGTCATGTTTTCTGGCCGGATAGGCAGTAGAGATGGAAAGTGGAGCCTGTATGAAACCAATGGAAGAATACCTACAATTACTGGCAACAGAGGGGAAGTATGTGGCCTTTGTGCAGCTCTGGGACATCCTAAGTCATTCGAATATTTTGTGAAGCTTTTTTACAGAATCAGTTAGGTTGTAAAAGACCTCTGAGATCATCAAGGCCAACCTATGACTGAACACCCCCATGTCAACTGGATCATGGCACTGAGTGCCACCTCCAGTCTTTTCTTGAACATCTCCAAGGATGGTGACTCCACCACCTCCCTGGGCAGCCCATTCAAAGGCCCATTTTGTCAAAAAGCTACTCAGTCCTAGTAGGCATTTCAAAATGGAAAAGCAGTCATGACAGTAAACATGCTCTCTCCTTCTCTGGCTATATGGAGGTTTAAATTACTTCTTCTATCTGTATCTGTGAAGCCTTATTCTATGCAACTTGTGTTCATATGTATTATTCTGCTATTATTCAAAATTTTCTGGAAGTTTGTTTGGGGTGGGTTTTTAAATAATTTTCTCTGTCTTTAGCGTAAAAACTTTGTATTGCCTAAAAACTTTGCTGGTGGAAGTGCATAATTGTATATATTAATAATTGCATCTGTTACTAGACTAGAGTCTTGATTAAGGCAGTTTCATCTGCCAGAGGGTCTTGTCCTTCTTTGTTATACTCAGACATGTTGAATTTGCATTCAGCTGAGTACAGTCAAAGATTTCTAGTGAAAATCAAAGTCCCAAAACAGAATCTTCTCTCTTTTATTAATTAAACATGAAACTAGCTGTTTCTGTTCTCTCCATGTTGACTTTAAATATATAAGCAATAACACTGTAACTTGAAAGCAACATTTTACTCTGACTTTTGTTACACACTGGGTCTCTGAAGCCTAAGAATTTCCAAGAAGCAGTGTTGCTTTTGAAAAAGGCAGAATCGTTTACTTGAGTGAGATATGTGATATTTCTGGAATGAGAAATCTTGACAGAGAAGTTGATACTTACTAGTTAAAGTGTTTGTTCAGGTAAACTGTTTGATATTCTGCACAGCATATGGTAGGTTCATGTGTATCTGCCACATAAATGTGGCATATATTTACTTCTTAAATTTCTTAAGCTTAGTTGTCTTTAGTATCTTAATGTGGTGGAGGAATAGTCATCTTCACTCTCCTTTTTTAACATGTCTTGTGGTTAAAACTTGCCTTCAGTCGTCACTTTTTTTTCCTGGTGCTATTGTACCACAGGCACTGTTCTCTTGAGCAGGGAGAGCCCTTCTGTGACCTGAGTAGTCTAAAGCTGAAAAGAGAATCAAGCTCAGATCTTGATCAGAATTGTGTTCTTTGGACCACTTCAATATTTTTTCTTTCAAAACTACCTGTTTTTCCGTTTCAACCAAAAAGACTAGATGATGGCATACCTCCCTTGCACCCCTCTTTGAGATAGGACTAAATTAATCGATGTCTCTGCTTTCGGCTATATGACAGGCAAGTCCTGCCAGCATCTTTTGTCTCACTGCATTCCTGCTGGGAGAGGCAAGGCTCCTTGCCAGGCTAGTTCAGGATTGTCTCCCTTAAGAATACTCCCAGTAACTCTCTACCCTCGTTAGAAACCCCAGCTTCTCTTCAGTTGAAGTATTCAGGAGCTCTGCTGAAATCAAGAGAGTGATGCCAATGTGCAGATGAATGTGAAGTTCTTAGTGTGGAGTTCTTAGTCTTTGCTTGTCTTTAGCCACAGTCTTGACACTCAGAAAATCAGTACAGCTAAATGGAAACGAACATTTTAAAATGAGAGAAGATTGATAAGTAAGCCTACCTCTGGAGGCTTAGTTGATTGTGTCCAAGGTCCTTCAAAGAAGGGTCTTTGTATTAAAAATCTCTGTTACACAATCTAATCAGAATACATTATGTTTTTACTTCCTTTGGTCTAAACAGTGAGCAGTAGGTAATTTGGCATTCATGGCTTCTATAGCTTTGAAAAACTCTAATGTTCTTCATAACATACCTTTTGTACACGTGTTAGAAAACTTTAACAGAAATATAACATAGCATCTGTGCTGTAATTTGGCAAATTAGGATTTGTAGTTTTTCACCATTATGAGAGTTCATATTAAAAAATTAGAATAAGAATTTTCCCCCTTGGTCATTGATCATGTGACTCACTAAGCTCTTTCTCCCCCCCGGACTACAATAATGAAACTGTTTCCAAGATCTTTATGAGAGTTGCCATCAGAATTGCTGTATCTTCCTGACAGAACTCGCTTAAGTTCACTATGGAATATTAAGGAGAAGACAGGTTAGTGTAATGTCCCATTGCACTTGAAAAAACTGTGTCAGGCGAAGCTGTGAAGATGTGAGGTCATTTGAGGATTATGATATTACTGCTTGAATAAGAGAGAGCCCTGGATTAGTCCCTTTAAAATATAATGGGAGAAATAAGTATCCCCTTGGCGACATTTGCATTCAGTAATCAAATGGAGCTTGAATTAAAGCCCCTCAGCATACAACTACTGTGAATGCAGTAAGTGCTGTAGCAAACAGGTCATGCCTGTGACAGTGCTTATGCTGCTGCTTGTATGGTACCTAGTGAGGTATGTCCTAAATTCTCTAAGAAGGCAGCAAAAACTTTGGGAGAAAGAAGACCCAACCTCTTGGCTCGATATTCTTATCCTTATTCAAAGCTTGCCCTGCTGCAGAGACTGTTCTACCCAGCTCCACTCCCCCTCCCCTGCTGGATGTTTGTGACAGTGTAGTGAAAAGATCCAGAGAACAGTGTAACATCAATCTATCACTAGTAAAATTTATAGTGTTTGAGAACTAAATTAATTAATGCCTACCATGAGAGAACTTACTGAATATCCCAGGAAAATGAGAAGACTATGACAAAGATGTATGTAGCTGTACAGTGGCCTCTACTCATTAGTTGCAATGCTAAGAGTGGGGAAGAAGCCAGTTTCAAGGATCTACTTGGGTAGAAGATGACTGGATTATGTATGAAGGCATAACATAGTAAAAATAGTGTAACGGTGATAAAAAGGAATGTATTTTGTTGAGGTTTCTGTCTTTGGCATTTGCTTAATTTGCAGTAACTTCTTCTAAATTTCTGAATCCTTGTTTAGTTGCAACTTTTGGCAGGGAGAATTGATCACTGTCTTTCTGAAATTCTTTTGTGGTTCTTGTCCTTTAAAATCAGCAAAAAATCCCCAAAAAAATACAAAACTGTGCAGATGACTGAACTTAAGAAAAAATAATCAGAAAATTTAGTGGTCCAATCTGTTTAGAGTCATAGCTGAGAAAATTACTTTTCATTCTCCTTCTCTCTGACTCTCACTGCAGACAGGGAATAAAAGAACTAGAAGACCAGATATCTGAACTTTTTCCTCTGTCTTTATGGTCTTTGAATTTTGGACACCATTATAATGCATGATGTTGTCAGCGGATAGTAAAGTATGAGGAAAAAGAGGAAAAAATAACATGATGAAGATTATTGGTGAGACAGAGATGAGGAGCAGAGTTAGGCTGAGAAGAGCAGGAAAACATTGAGATTGGAGAAAAGGAAAGTTCTTTGGATGAGGTGCAGGTGAGAAAAGGAAGCAATAGGAAGATAAAGAAAGAGAACAGAGACTGGAAAAAAGAAGTTGGAGGGAGCTATTCCAGGACAGTAAGTGAGGAAGGCTTTAGAAGATAAGACTAGAGCATAGTAGAAAGACGGTAAGGTGGAAGGACTTTCTCCCCTGTGAAGAAATGGATGAAAAGGATAAAGAAACTCCGCACTGAGAGTGAATGATCCTTCAGTGATTCCACAGCCAGTGTTGTGTAGGAGCCATGTAAATGGGAAAGAGAAACTAAATTAGAGAGAAATGAACACTGCAAAAACAAGAGTTCTTATGCTTTATGAAGAAGGCATAAGATTGATAAGGCATATGATTGGGCAGGGTTTAGCTTAATGAAAACCCTCCACAAGTCCATTCATTCATGTCTGCCTACACTGTAAGGACCCTTAGGGCACTGGCAGACATTGCTGTCCCTGCACAGCCCTTCAGGGCTCCCCTCCCAGCCTGTCCATGTACTGGGACTCCATGTCAGCCGCCTTGGCCCTCAGCCCCAGCAGCACTGCAGCAGGGTCAGTCTCCAGGTGTCCACAGCTCTGCTCTGCCCAGCCACTGGCCATGCTGAGCCGTGCTCACTGGTGGCCCACATCCAGCCCAGATTTGGACTGACTGTGGGGAGGTGCCCAATGTCTAAGGCTGGGAGGTGGGATGAGCCTTGGTTACCAGACCTAGAAGCGCACCCCCCATGGGGATCTCCCTCTGCTCCTGGGCCCTAGCACTCACAGAGCTTTGTCTTGACATGCACATGGTTGGCCCTTGATAGCCTAATAATTTTTTCTCCTGCTTTAAAACACTGTGAGGTCAAGCAATGTTGTTGTTGACATTCACAAATTATTGGCAAAATGCTGATTGAGTTGCATGGAACATGCAAGTTAGAGGAGCAGTTTGTAGTACCATATATTTATTAGGCTATTTAAATGTTTGGATGTAAAATTGCTTTCCTGGGTCTGCCCTTGTCTCCTAAAGTCCTAAAGGCTATTCTTATGCTCCCAAAACTGGAGGGGAGTTTCCGAAAGGAGAATACATTCTACTAGACAGCTGAAGGCTTTTCTTCTGGAGGAAGTTACTGGAAGCAGTGTTGCTGGTGAGCTATAGGGAGAAAGCAGAAGGTTTGCTGATTGTGCGGAATTACGTTATTTGTAGACTAGAAGTCTATATTTTCTCTCCAAATGGTTTTGTTTCAAACTTTTAGCCTTGAAGTTACTTCTTGCTAGCTGATCAGGCAATTTCTTAACTGTGCTTCCAGTAATACTCTGTTTATCAGTGTACTCAAGATGATAGCTCCAATTATTTTCTTCTAACTCCAGACCAGAGTGTAAATGCTGTTGCACAGTTGAAAGTTTCATAGTTGGAGGAAATAGAAGTACTTATGGAAGTGGGGAAATACACTGTGCTGCATATACAGAGAAAATTGCATCTCTTTTTTTTTAGTAAAATGATAAAAATAACAAGAATAAATCTTTAACTACATTCACACCCTTGCACATGCAGTGCAGATACAGAAGAAATATTTCAGATGTTTTATTTTTTGCAAAACCAGCATGAGGCATGTAAATCACCTATTTTGTAGGACTCAGTATGAACCAGTAATGGAATGTAGTTATGAGGAAGGGAAATGCAAATATAGGGTATGTCACAAAAGGTATTTCCAGTAGAAAATAATAGTAATATCATTGTATTAAGTCACTGATGAGAACTGTTCTGTAATTTTAACTGTAGTTCCTGCCCTTTTTGTTCAAGAACTGCAAAGTTTGACTATGGGCTGGTTATAACAAAGGGGAGATTGACTGGGGAGAGTTTGCCTTGTTTAGCCTAGGACAAGGCAAGTTAGATTGTGGCCTTTAAAAATGTTGAGGATACAAACATCAGGAAGGAATAAGAATTAGTTAATCTTAAAGACCATGTTGGCACTAAAACCAAAGGGTATAAACTGATCCTGAATAAGCTTAGCCTGAAATTAGAAGATGGTTTCTAATTCTCAGAGGAGTAGGACTTTGTGCTGCTCATGGATACAAAGATGAAGAACAAAAGAGAACTATGGTAAAAGCAGACCTTAGTAGGTTGTTTGATATTCTCAGATGATGTCTGTGATGATAGAAGCAAGGATGGAAACAAAGGCTCAGGAGATTCCCTGAAGTTTTGATTTTGCTCCTGTACACATATTAAGATTGTCATTTTACTGGAGAGAATCAAAAGAGTTATCTGAAGTATTTTGTTTATCATCCTGGAGACAGCTTTTGTATAAGATCCCTATTTGTTTTATTTTTATTCCAAACTATTGAGGAAATAATGACTATGTTCTTAAATGACTATAATCCATATTTTTCAATTGGTGACAAATGCCTCATTGGTGTGCCAACATTTAAAGTGAACTTTAGCAAGCTGAAATACTTAATCTTGTGCAGGCTTTTCCAGACTTGTGAGTCATGACTCTGCTCTGGCATTGCCACCAACAGTGGCAACAGGAAAGAGATATGGAAAGATGCAAGAAATGCCGAGCATTCTACGATTCATGTCTTGATTGCACTCCCTCATTTAGTAGGGGAGTAGTTGATTTGCTTATTATGCAAACCTTCTAATGAGAAACTCTTAGCTGTAAGCTCTGTAGAGGAAGCAGGATGTTCTTTCTGTAATCTTGTGTTCTTTAGGAAATCTCTATTTAATCTGTATTTTGCACTTCTTAAATTGTATCTCTGTGCTATGGACACAGTGCTCATGCATTTATAGTTGTATGAGATGGTTATACTGCGGGCAGTAAAAACTTCACATGGACATGTGCAGGCCCAAAATGACACAAGTTTCCTTAGGGCAGTCTGGGAAGCAGCCCATCCTCAGCTGCCTCAGCATGGACTCACAAACTTCTATAAAAATGACCATATATGTCTGACTCTGACAATTGTAATATGTAGATTACTTTCAACAAATTATTATATCAGGAAAAGAAAAAAAAACCAAACCAGACTGGCTGGTATATGCAGTCCGAACCAAATCCACAGCTTTAATAATATTGTGACATCTTTCCTTTTTTTTTTTTTTGTCTGTTCTTGAATGCCTCGCCTGGTTTGCCTTAGCACCTCTAGGAAAAAACCCCGACTTTTGTGTAAGACAGTGACAACCCCTGAGCAAACAAGAACCATGTAAGCCTTTCCTTTGCTTTGAGCTCCCCAGTTGTGTTTCTTCCCCTCTTAACCCACTGTGGAGAGTCTGAAAAAACAAAATATAATGCAGAATTTGTAGTTTCTTGCCAAGGAAGAGGGCTGGAAAAACAGCACAGTGTGTCATGGCTCCTTATGGATGCTATGAAGTCCTTGAAAAAATCCCATAGATTATAAGGATGTATATGTACATATATCTATGTATAAAGAAAATGTCAGAAAGGAACCTACTGAAAAAGAATGTTGATTTTCAGTCCTTTAGCTTTAGGTGTAAGGTCCTGTGTACCTTTCATAGAATTTGATAAATTAATTTTTGGAGGTTCCTGTGTATTATCTGTTTTGCTTCTCACTCATGAAGAGTGATCTTCGTTTAAGTAATACTACTAATAATAATGAAGTGACAGTTGTTGGCAAAGAATTTGTTACATTTATTAAAGTACTATGCTAATCTTTCAGACATAGATATATAAATTAGGTTGTCCTGATAATTTATTACTGACAAAATGCCGACAGCTTTCAACTGATTTTAAAGGCACAAAAATGAAGAGGTAAAGAGAGAAACAGTGATGGTCTCTACAAACTTCTTTTTACTATATGAGGTTAAATCAAGAGTAAACATTATGTTGTGTATTCTTTTACAGATCAGCTGAGTAATGTGATGTGGACTACATAGGTTGTATTGTCAAGATTATGCATGTGAGCTATTTATAAGGATGTAGTTATCTAAGATTATTACCTTATTTAAACAGATATACTGTCAAATTCAAAGACAGGAGTATTTTTTCATGGTTTTTTGTGTCACTTTCAAATCACTTTTATTAACAGCTGGTGACTTAAGCTTATATAAGAATGTGAATGACTTACATAATCTGGTGATTTTCCAGTTTTACAATGTAGAGGTTCTTACTCTTCCTCCGAGAACAATTCCTCTGCCGTATTGCTCTTCAGGAGTTACAATACAGTGAGCCTTTAGGACTGACTCCAGGAAACAGCAAAACAAGAAGTGACTCTCAGAATGCTGGATGCAACTGACAGCTGAAAGCAGCTCTTCTCAGCCAGTTAACAAGGATGCCATTTAGTAGTCCTTAAAAGGTGATGGAATTTTGTTTGCTGCTGCCTTAGGATGAGTAACTATTAGCTGTGACTAGAGGTTTATCTAGCCATATGACTGCAAAACCCAAAGAAAGCAGTATAAATATCTATTGAACAGGGTACAGTTATGTAATTGGCGCTTAGGGGTCATGACAGAGGACAGTGGTGATAAGCTAAGGAATTCACGAAAGGGAAGTTTAAGTGTTACCCAAATGTTATTTATTCTTCTTTGATGAAGGGTAAAATACAACAGATGCTTATTAATAGTAGATGGAACTCTCTTTTTCTTCTTAGTGTTTCATTAAAAAATGACACTGCTGGTAAGAGCTCAGAAAGTTTATTCTGGGGCATTACTGTCTGTGTTGATTCAGGGGGAAGAGTGCCATCTGCAGAATCCTTAATCTTCCCTGCTATAACAGCTCTGTCATGCCAGCAGTGCTCAGATGTTGGTGGACAGGATTTACTCTTAGCTTGTGAGATCTGATGTGCTCAGCCTTTTCTAAGGAAATCGCCTAAAACCTGCTACAGAGCAGACTGCTTTTCAGTTGTACTGAGAAAACTTCATTTATAAGCTCCTTTCCCCAGTATTGTCCAAAAAAAGATTAAGATGCACATCCTTGTTGCTTTTATAATTTTCTCTAGATTAACGATGAGGAAGCAGGGGAAAAGAGATGAGTATTAGGTCAAAGTGTTTTAGAGGGGATGAAAAAAGCAGCTGCTGCAAAGCAAGAGCACACACTCCCAGCCAAAATCCCACCGCCCAACCACCCGAAAACCTGCACAGAAAAACCTGAGGGAAAAAGTGAGAGATAGGAGGCTTTCATTTATTTTTGTGGGTGTTTCCCACCTTCCCTCTCCATCTCACCCTACAACCCCCCCTGCTTCTGGATATTAAACTCAGTTACTCTACGCTGTGGCTCTCACCACCTTTTCTTAGGTGAGGAGGGAGGTGTTCTTTTTACTTCCCTGAATATAATGGATATTGAGAGTCTCTTTTTGAAGGGGCAATCATCTAGGGCAGGTTCTAACACATTTCTGTAGGCTTGTATTTAATATCTAAGCTTCTACTTATGAGTTCTCCCTCCAGAATTCAATGAAAAAGTTAAATGAAAGCATGAAAGAGACATTAAATGAAATGCACGTAGACAACTTTGACCTAGTAAAGCGAAATAGAAAAAACTGTTTTTCACTAGAAAAGCGAAGGAGAAGAATCAGGGAAGCCAGAAAACAAGACTTGCTCTGACTGCAGTGGCCAGCGACATAACAGAAGATAGCTCTTCACCTAGCATAGGGTCATGTTGGCAAGATGCAGAGACCTGGTGCATCTTGCCAGCGCTCACATGATGCTCACAAGCACACTGCAGACTGTCGGATAGCTGTGACTATCAGTGGAAAATGCCTGGAACCTGAAGATTAGAGCACTTATTTCTCTATTTATATAAATACTTCTCCAGTGTCTTTGAAGCATGTAAGAAAGGAAGAGTGTCTGAATATTGTCTTTGCAGCTTGGCAAGAGGGTCAGAGTCACGTGGGAGTGGGGTTTTCCTTCATGAGGAAAAGAGATATTGCTGAAAGTTTGTAGCTTTCATTGTGAATTGAAGTTTAAGTTCTTTCTGGATTCAGAGGATTGTGAATTGAAATTTAAGTTCTTTCTGGATTCAGAGGAACTGAAGACAGAATCCCAGAGAATCTGTGTGCCTTGCTGTAAAGCCAGGCAGCTGGCAGAACAAGCCCATGTGACACCACCACTTGGTTGGTGGTCTGTCAAATCTGGCAGCCCAATAAGACAGAAGAAGGCAGAGAATGCCAGGAAGCAGGAAGGCTGCCAGCCCAGCATCTTCACCTGCAAAGTGGTGAGCAAGGGGCTTGGAAAGTCCAGGAATTCATTAGGCCTGGTGAAGGAGTGGGGCAGTTCAATTGGTGTGCAGTTGGGAACCAGCATCCCTGGGTGCCTCTAGGCAGAGAGGGCAGGAAGTGTCTGCAGCTGTCCCAAAGAAAATGCGAAGTTTTTCAAGTAATATCAAAGGCTTTGTGTGTGGTGATTGTTTATTATTGTTGTTAAGTCAAGAAGGAAGAAATTTTTGATGATGAGAATGAAACACTGGAACAGGTTGCCCAGAGAGGTGGTAGGTGTGACCAAGATGGTAGATGCTTCCTTCCAACCCAAACCATTCTATGATATTCTTGTTGTTGTTATTATTATTCTAATACTGCATTTTTCCCCAAAGAAAAGATAAAATCGGATTTTACTGGAAAAATCTCAACTTGAAAGTTTCATGTTTTGACAGTTTGAAAAGAGTTGTGTGTATTTATCCTTACGCTTTGGAGGGGGTGGTATGCAATGCAACTGTTTTTCTTTTATGCATCTCTTTGATCTGTTCATCTTTCCGGCCTGCCTCACCTCCATCTGTAGGTGTGTTCCATCATCTTTCCGGCCTGCCTCACCTCCATCTGTAGGTGTGTTCCATCTGATATGCAGATTGGAGCCTTCTGGGATTGAGTTGCTTCTCTGTTGTGCCTAGTGCAGTGATATTTGTGAGCCAGATTCCATAGTTACTGAACTGTATCATCTTTGACAGTATTTCAGGTAACCTCTGAAAAGTAAACATGTAGGAGGCTTTTGAAATTCTTAGGAAACATATGAGAACTTGATCACAGGATGCAATGAATTGTGGCCTTTATTTTTGCCTCATAGGAAAAACTTGTCTGTACTGCGATTTTAGTGGTCACTAAAAAAAACCCCAAAGGTGTTTTCCTGAGCTGACTTTTAATGCTCTATTTTTTTTTTTTTTTTTTTTTTTTTTTTTTTTTTTTTTTGCTGCTGTAGTTTCAGTAGTTCCAGTGCTGTATTGATGAGACTGCGGTGAACGCAGAGGAGTGATGATGAGGCAGGACTTTTAAAAAGTATTATTAGAACTAGATATGAATTCTGGAGTGAAATAATTTAGGAAATTGTAGCTTAAGTAAAATGTGTATTTATAAAGAGATTATTATTAAAGCAAAGCATAGAAGATCTGGCTGGTATGCTCAAGTACGCATTTCACTTGTATCAATTTTGTCTTTTAAATTCACAATTCAAATAAGGAATACCTTATAAGTATTGTGATTCTCCAATAAGCAGCTGGCAAATCTTGAGCCTGGAGATTTTTACTGCCTGAGCTCATGTGTATGAGATGTCTGTATCCTTCAGATACTTTGTGTGCTGCACATTGTCTGTGAAGTGCCTTTCTTCATGCTGCCTTTTTTAGGTTTGTTTTTTTTTTTTTTTTTTAAAGTTGGGTGTACAACACAGTGAATACATGTGTGTGAGAATTAGGCATGTATAAATAAGAATATTAATTGGCAAGACTCTGGCTAATGAGTTTCAGTAGTGCAAGAGACATTTCCAAATGGTCAAATTAGTCTCCAGCAAGTTTTGAAATAAGGATTGATGGATGCCTGAAGAGAATGCAATTGGTAGTTTAATTTTTAACACAGCTTTTCTTATAGTAATGCAGCTTAATTTAGCCAGCAAGTTTTTTCAGTTATTTCTTTTTAAGTGTAATTTAAATTTATGTGAAAGTATAATCATCAATGAAATAAATATTGCTTTAGTAAAGTATGGAAAAGATATTCTTGGTCTCACTATAAAATATGGCTGCACTGTAGTAAGCAACATACATAAACATTAACTACAGCTGTATGTAAAAGAATTGTAAGCAGTGTGCAAATATTTTATATGGCACTTAGGGTCATCGGGGTGGAGAGGAGATACAAAATCTTACACTAGCCCTATTAAAGTAAATGGATGGGGAGAAAATGAGACTTTGTGTGTACAATCCCTGCTTTGTTTCCCTGTTTTCTTTTGTTGTATTTGTTCACATTATCTTATGTTCTTAGCCAGTTATAGCTACATCACAGTGCAGCTGTATAACATGTATGTATATTTGTCATTTTTTCAGGTATATTTCAAAAAATGTTTCCTAAAATACTCAAACTGTGTTGGTTAATAATTTTCAGAATTATGGGTTTGTTTTTTTAATTATTATTTTTCATTATTTTATGTATGTACAGGACCTAAGCTCTTCGAGAGATCTCTTAAAATGACAAGTTCTGAGTTGTTTTAAGGACTGTGTCCCATTTCAGTTTGAAAGGTGAGACATCCAAAAAAAAAGGCGGCCTTTGCCTAAATTAACAAGGTTAAATTATAAATGGAGTGAAAAGTAAAAATCATTTTTTGTGTGTCTTCTTTCACAACCTATGTAATAACCCAGAAATAATCCTAAGTGCTCTGAAAATCCTCAAAGGTAATTTCCCTCAGCAGTATTTTGCCTCTTAGTTTTAATTGGAAAAATAGGCATAGGATCTTTAGTCCATAATTTTAGTGCTACCTTTCAAAATATTGCGTTTGTTTTTGTTAGTCAGCACTTGGCAAAAACTTTTCAGCTCTCATCACATAAAAAATAAACAAATAATTGAAGCAGTCAGGAAATACAAATTCCAGGAGTTGGACATCTCATTTCGTATTTTCTGGGTTCTAAAACTTTGTACGATTGTGCTTACTGGGAAGGAATTTTGTTTGTCACCTTTACCTGGGTTTCAGATAACACAGGGACTTGAGTAAACTTTGTTTTCCAAAGCTTTTATTTCTCTTTATTGAGACTTGTTGTGGTTATCAGCACCAACACTCTCAAATGTTTTGCTCAGCGTGCAGCAGATGGGAAGTTGACTCTACAACTGCCTTCTTGATATTAAAGCATCTCATCAATTGCAGTGTGCACTCAAGAGCAGCTGCAAGTTAAGCCCGGCATATTGATCTGGCAGGCTCTGGAACTCCTCGACTCTTCAGTCATATTATGTGGATCTCATCCAGTTCAAATGCCACATATTTATTATGATGACAGCTTTTACAGTATGGTTTTCCTCAATCTAGCTCCATGACCACTATATATGTCATATAATTATGACAGTATATAATTGACTACACTTTTTTTAGTATTTTGACTCATTACAGTGTAGTCCAGTGAAGTTTATAGTATTCAAGGGCAGTCTTTCTCTTATTTTAGAGATGCTTCTTAAAATTACGTTATAAAATTTTATAATTTTATAAAGACTTTAACCTTCATAAACCTATGAAACCACAAAAGTCCATATAGGGTTCACACTGAAAAGCTAGGGAGCTTTGTTTCTTTTGACAGTAGTTTTTGTTCATCTGTCAGGAGCAGATATTAAGCCTCAGTGGAACAGGCCATTTTTAGCCTTACCTCTTAATTTGTGGTAGGGATTTTTTAGTGTTACTTGCCTAGAAAGATACTCTAAAATTGGAATGTAATTTTAATATACTTGGTCATAAAATTTCACCTTGTAGCCTTATTTCATAAGAAAAATGGTATTTTTAAGCCAAAAAAATACTGAAATTTAAATTAATTCTTTATATGTACAAGCAACTAAGTCAAAACTTTTATACAGCTTCATGTGCCATTTTTCTCTTCCAAAATTTTATTACATTCCATATTTTAAGAATAAATGCCTTGAAAAAGAAACTATATTTTTTCCTTGGAAGTTAAATAGTGTATGCTTAATTTTCCTGTGTTATATGTATGCCTTTCTGGGATGTACAATTATGTTGATAGTAAGGTGTTTATTGCAGTATAATTTATTCCTAAAATACCAGAAAGTCATGGCATTTTAAAATTTTATACAATTTTCTTTCTGTAGATAATTACATTAAGGTAATTACATTACCTTAATGATGTGAATAGAGTTGTATTATTTCCCACGAAAGCTGCAACCCTTATGGCAGCTGTGTGAGTTAAGTATGGTAATGGGGATAAAAGGAGTGTGTTTATCCTACAAAACAGTCATTCTAATCTCTGATCCTTCAACATTGTGCTGCGTGACCCTCTGGTTACTTCATTCCTAGTACCATCTTGATCCCACAGAAGTGTGCTTGACTTCATGCACAAGGGACTTCAGCGTTGCTGTTCAAGCTTCATACATGTAAGTGTCTTTGTAGACGTTTGCAGGAACCTTTATTGGAATTTGCTGCAGGACTCCTTTCTTTTCTTCGAGCATTTCCGTTTATCACAAGCTATAAGTCTTCAGAAGTAAATTAAAAACAGTATTGGGCCCTGTAAATTATGCAGACCTAATAGAAGTAACCGTGCAATTGTCAGTTGTGTTCTTGTTATAATGTCCTGCATTATCGTATATAATCTCTTTATTGTTTTGTACATGATTTGAGAATGGTATCTAAATTAGATGACCGGGCCCTCTGAGAGGGAATGTTGTTCCCTTTGGCTGTCAGAAAGAAATAATGTCACTGAACACCGTAAATATTACTGCTCTACTGAAGGTCTTTATTTGGGTGGAAAAAGTGTTTCTGAATTAAAGATGTGTTTGTAATATATGTTTAGGATGCCCTGAATATTAGCATTATTTGATGGTGACTTCTTCCAGTATATGAATCTGATTCTATGACAAAATTATATTGATATTACATAAGTCTCTCATTCCTCCCCCTCATAGTCTGCAGACTTCAAATTCTTGTTGTAAAAATTTGTTGTCTAAAAATTCATGAGAAATCTTTCAGCTGACTTCTAATCAAAAGTATTTCTGGAAAGAAGGGTTTGACAAGATCAGATATCTGTAGTGTTTAGTAATGTCTGTTAAAAATTTTTTTAACTGTTCAGAGGCCACACAACATTAATCTGAATGCAAATACACTGAAAAACTAGATACCTTTAATTCTTTTTAGATACGCAAAGTTACTGATTGCATTATTGCTTTTAATATCTGTTTGTGTCCACTTTAATTCCTAGAAATTGATTTTCTTGTCCAAATCTGCAGATAAGCAGCAGAACTAGTGAGGGCGGTGCTTAAATGTTTTTCTTAACTATATCTAATTGCAATAAGGCTGCACCAACATAATTTTTCTGTTCATCAATATTCAGTTATAACTTTTTTCAGTAAGCATATGAATGTTTTTATCACTGGAAACTGTCTACCTTTCCTTTATTCTTAAGGTGAACATCTAAGGAAAGCCCATGTTTTGTCTTGTTTTCTTTTGATTTTGCCTTTTAGAGGGCATATGACCGTATCCAAAGCCTGCAGTGAGTGTTCAGCATCTGAATGTATTTGTGTCAAGCGGCTGCAGTGATAATAGGCTGCGGATGATGCAGTCTGCATTGTTAAGTCTTCAGGGAGCTTCGCTCTGATAAACCAAGCTTCATTCCACTGCCGCATCTCAAAGAATAAAGGGAGCAGAAATGAGCAATGTTATAAGTCCCAAATTAAGTTAGAGAGAGGCACAATGTATGAAAGAGCTTTTTGGTCCGTGACTAAATACACAATTTTTCATCCGTGTTGTCTGCGCAAGAAAATAAATGTTATTGTTTTGGAGAGTGTCTTACCTCCCCTAGCTCCTTGCAGTCATAATCTGGGTTCAGTAGAAAGGCTGTCAACCACACGTAGTGTGGCTACAGTATTGCTTTATTTTTTTAATGAAGCAGAAGGAAATGAGGTCTTTATCCTGCATTGCTTTTGGTCCTGTGTTTTGAATGTACTTTGAATTCCTATTGCTTTTCTTCATTTTCTACCAAGAAGTAGATATAACTTGTATAATAAAGAAGCGTAATGCAAATCTCTTTAACTTCACATGACTAGCTACTAGAATATGGGTAACATTGGATCTGAAATTAGTTTGTTCCTTTGCTTCTTTGCTGAGTAATTTTGTAGAATTGCCACCAGCAAGGCTTTGGCTTAGCTTCTGGTTATGGCTGTGTCAGATACGTAGTTTAGGAGTATGGGTACAAGTTGGTACACTAAGAATTAGAGATTTTGACTTTTTCTCGATGTTCCCAATTGGAATAAAATTTGATGGTGTGATGGCAGAGAGGTATTTTAGTTCTGCAGTCTTATTTATGAAAACTAATTCTCAGTTTCTGAATGAGGACAGGTAAGACAAAGTACTGATTGGAACTGCTGCAAGCTTTGACTCAGCACTTCTGTTGTTCTCCAGAAAAGTGTCTCTGCTCTCCTCTTTTAGATCTCCCAAAAGATGCAGGCAGGTTCAGAGCTCAAGTAATAAATAGCAGGAGCTGGGTGCAAGTACTCAGAGTGCCCTTAACAAATGCTAACTTGTTTCAGCCTGAACTCCTTGATCCTGTGGTTTGCCACAGTGTGTGGAGACATCAGCGGTCGTTTTCTGTAATTCTCGGCAGCATGAAGAAGCTCAGAGCTGCAGAGGAACCTTTGGATATTTAGCCCTTTGTTAGCAAGGTAGTTTGTTTCTGTTTATCAACAGAAAGACTCAGTTTCTCAACAAGTATTAAGAAAATGCAATTTTTAGAAACCCTGCTAGTAGTGCCCTTGTTGGAATAAGGAGAGAAGTGATATTGGAGAAAGAAGCTGTGGTTGTGGTAAAAACTGTAGCACCCATAGACTTTCAGAGCTGTATTTCAGTTTCAAGAAATAAATCTTGAAAGAGTAGCTCCAAAACTCTGTGTCGGATTTCTGTTTTTTTTTTCCATGGTTATCCTTGAACATTGTCTAATTGTTGTTTTCTTATGTCTGAATTTTGTGCCTGTGTATTTCTTTATATGAAGACTATGAAAACTATGAATAGAATTTATGTAAATTTAAAAAGTTTTGGGTTTCACGTATATAATTGTATAATACTTAGAATTTTTTTTTTTATATTATTATGGCCACTAGCCTTTTTTTTGATTATGCCCAGACTGGTATATCACTGTAGACTACTAGGAAATTCAGCAAAATTTACTTTTAGGTTGGTTTATGTTATTACAACTAAATGAAACTTATCATACGACTATTCCTTTAGTAAAAACATTAGGCAAACACTTGCTAGAGAGGTGCAGAGTTCCATTCTGCTGTATGGTCAGAAATGTAGCATAGATAATAAACAGAGATGGGTATTTTGATAGACTTTATACTCTTTAAAAATCTCTCCATAACCTTAATATTTATAAGTTGTAATTCTGTTGCCAACTTCAGTTTGTTATCTCCTAATGACAGTTCCAGGTGCCAAAACAATGAACTGTATGCTTATATGATGTTCCTTCATAAGAAACAAGTGAGTTCAGCTCTTGTACTGCTTCTGTGAAATTGCCAAGATAATACAATGGAGATGGAAAGGAGCAGTGAAATCTAAACACATTTGTATATATATGTACTGGTAAAAAGGAGGGACCTGTTTAGTCATCCAGAATCTACGAATACATGTTGCAATATCAACATAGCACAGTAGCAGTGAGTGAGCTTGAGGTCCTGGATGGTATTTCTCATTGCTAACAGATTGTTGCATCTAGGTGTGCATTTCTTGAATAAATAAATAAGAATGTAAGCTAGTAAAAGGAAGAAAACTGTGGTAGTTACCTGTAGTTTGGACTATTTGGTGTTCTGCTTAACGTCTTTTATTGGCTTCATGTGCTAGTGGATGGAGTATGTAGGGTTACATTCAACTAGGTGAAACTTTTTGCAATATTTATCTTAACCCCCCCAGTATTTCTTTCTGAAGAACTATTGATACAAATTCTTATAGGGTATTTGATCAAAAGTGCAATATATGAAAAAAGCGGAGATCATTGCAAATTGTGCAGTAGTTAGGTTTTTTTTCATAACTTTTAAAGCAAGTTAGCAACATAACAAATATTTGGTTGCCACTGCAGGGGATGTATTTTTAGTTGTTAGCTGAGGCTCTCTGTTTGGTTGCTCTTTCTCTGCTTTCGGTTTTCTGGTATTTGTTGCTTTCCTAGTCTGTATCCTGAGGGCATGACAGCATCACAGTGAACAGTAACAGCGTAAAAGGTAGCATAACATATTTTGGGGTGTCATAGGCTGCATAGCCAGGAGGATTTTTTGTAATTTTGCTGTCTAACCTTTAGGTCGGCACAGAACACAAAACATCACTGAGTAAACTCCATCCTAAGTTGTCTCTAATCTTTAAACAGAAGCAAAGTCTCTGATCTGAGTATTTTGTTCTAGTCTGATAATAGAGCCCATATTAGGTTATATTTGCATATCAAATATGGATAAACATTTACAGCAAAATTGGTTCTTACTAACATTTAATATATATGCTATTTAACTTTGAAAGCTCTGAACGATGAAGTTTTATGGAAATCTTTTGCACATTGATGAACTTTATTTTTCCATTATTTATCTGTATTTAATCTGAAGAGCTTCTGCGATTGCTTACTGCTTTTAGGTTTTATGTTTGTGAGTTGGTTTTTTTTGGTGGTTTTTTTTTTAGGCATGATATGCTCTTTTGAGAGTCATCTGATTGCTTAGCATATGAGATTAGAAACTCTGAGGAGGGATTTTGAACTGTTGAGATACATTATTTTTCATAATAAGGAAACTGGAAGGATGAAATTGTTTTGATTCTTTGAGGCAACTGTAATGTTTTCTCAGCCTTCCTTGAAAGCAACATCTGTGTTGTGGAGAAAGTGAAATTCAGAGTAGGAGAGGTGATGGCAATATGGAGTTGAGTGGATCAAGCTTGGAAGAGTGGGAGTATCAGTCCAGAGAGAGAAGAGCTGAGATCTGAGTTTCTGTGCCGATTTTTGGGTCCTGCATGTTATATTGCAATTCTTTCCTGCTTCTTTGTGCTGACAAATGCTTTTTGCCTTCTCCTTCTAACCCAGAATTTTCTGAAGTAACACTCAGGCTTCTTATGAGTGTTACTTATCCTGCACATCACTTAACAACACTAATGTTTTCCTGGATTAAACAATGGCTAAAGTGTAAGAAGTCTAGGTACAATGCTTTTCAAATTAAAAGTGGTAGAATCAATATTAAAAACATTTCATTAATAGTGTCAATTTGTCTGAGCAAAAGTTGTTTAAAATTGACTGCAGTGGATTCAGTGTTTACTTACCATTTGATTATTACTCACAAGAAGGTTCTAACTTGTGCAACAAAATCTAGTCTTTGCTAAAAATAAATTAGCTGTCATATAGTATTTCCTTTGCTATTTTTGTGAATCATCTGTGAAAAGTACATTATGTTCAAGTATGAAGCTTATCTTATTATGGCTATCTTGATTTTCTTTTTTTTCCTTCCCCTTGGAATGAGGTAAATGCGTATACACTGTGGGAAGGCAGATCTAATAAGATGCTCTATATTATTTACTAGTGGCCATGTATTTCAGATTCCAGTTTAATTTACATGAATCAAAAAAAAAAATCTTGTGTGGATCTCCAGAAGGGTTAATCCAGCCTGAGAAATTTAGTAGAATGATGGCAGATGAAAGTTAGCAAAGACACAAGTGAGAGACTGCTTATGATTCAGAGCCTGTACATTTTTGTACTCTCCTGATCGGGGAGATTTCACTGGGAAGCATTCTTTAGGTTTTCCTTGTTAGTTTTGTCAAAATTGTCTACTAGACAGAAACCAATAAAGAACAAACAAGAAGTATTAGAAAAGCAATGAGAAACTATAAAAAACTATACAGGAAAACAGTTATTGTAGTAAGACTGATTTGCTGTTATTACTGCTTCAGTATGGTGTTAATGAAAGAAGTTCATGTAAGGATACAAAACAAGTACTGTAACAACAGAACTTCAAATGCAGACAGTGTCTGATACATAAAAAGCAATTTGGCAATGTTTTAAGGACCCTTCTTTTGATAACTGTAATATTGAAGTTAAAGTGCTTTTCATGAGCATCCATTAGCATGCTTGCTTTCTAGGAAATGGCTTGGATGCATTATGCAAAGTAATGAAACATACGGTGAAGGCTGGTCAGATACTAGCCTTGATATGTTCCATAATGTATGTCAAAGATACATGGAATGTTACTGCTTTGTAAATCTAAAGATAGCAAACCTTGTACAGATGGAATAGAACTGGAGGTGTCTGCAATGTAAAGACAGTATCATGAACTCCAAATCTCACTGTGTGGCATAGTTGCTGTCCAGGACCAGCCCAGTCAGTTGCTCACTCCCCACCTTAAATGGGATAAGGGAGAGAGTTGGAAAAACAAAAACGAGAAAAAACTTGTGGGTCAAACTAAAAGGAGTGTAAAGTAAAGAAAAGAGGTGGGACACCCTTTCTAGTCCCAGTGATGCAAAAGCCATCACACCACCTCCCAGAAGCAGGCTGAGGCCTAGCGAATCTCCAGGCAATGGCTGCTTTGGAAAGGTTGTCCCTCAGTTTTCATGTCTGAGTGTGACATTGCACGGGGTGGAATATGCCTTTGGTCAGTTAAGTTCGGCTGGTGTGGTTGTGTTGACTCCCAGCCACTCGGCCATCCGTAACCTGTCCGCTGCAGTGTCAGAATGAGGAGCAGAGACACCGTGACACTGTGCAGGCACTGTTCTGCGTTAGCTAAAACACTGCTGTTGTCCCCACACCGGTTCACACACAAATCCAAAACACAGCACTGCATAGGCCACTGTGGAGAGAGTTAACTTTGTCCCAGTGAGACTCACCATAGTCACTCCTCTGTCTTAGGCACTTCTGAAGCAAACTTTCTGTAGTACATAAATGCTATACTTATTATGGAAATAGCAAGTATAGACTTGTTAAATAAGGTCTTAGTTCTTTATCTGTGTTCAGGAGGAGTAGCAAATTCATTTTACTTGTGCAAGTTCTGCATAGGTTGGGACATCTTATAGGAAAAGTCTGAAAATCAGTGTTACACTATAAAATTGGTGGTAATCAGTACCTCTTGTTTCATCTTCTGTAGCATTGCTGTCTACAAGATGGGGTAATCAATTGCTTTGAAGCTTAGATAAAGTATTTTGAAATTGAATTGATTCTTGAATTAAGGAGGTTTAAAAATAATTTAAGAAACTGTGAACCTCAAGGAAATGGATGTTCTATTTCATATCTGTTCAAGTTCTGTCATGTGTTTTCAAAACCTACAAAAGGCTGAATTATTTGTGGAAGTAAAATTTTATAGTGAAGCTGTTGCAGTCAAACTATTGCAAATCGCTGTTAAGGATTAATTATCCTTTGTTTCCAATTCTGTTTCTCAAATGTTTTGACCTTGCTCAGAAAAGACATTCTGGAATAATGCCAATTTTATTTAGCATCAAGGATATCTAAAACTGTTACCCTAGTTCTCTTGTATAGATAGTCTCTTATGTCTCTGCTGGAGAAAGGAGGCCAAAACTAAGGGATGGTGAAGATCAACCATCTACACAAATGCTTACTTATTTTAGGGAGAAGAAAGAGCTTTAATAAAATATATCTGTTACCATTGTTCTAATAGTTGGACCAGATAATGTTAATTCAGCTTTAATTACAGATGATTAATTTCTTTAGTCTTGGGCACATGGAATGTTAGGAAAATTGTTTGCCTGAAGCACCTTTGTTTAAATAAGCAATGACATGATGTATCAACATTAATCATGACCTTAACTGAAGGTAATAGCATTTTTTCCCTGTTTTGGGCACAGTTTGTGGTAGCATTGGAGAATGCAGGCTGCAAAAGAATTAAAGATTTTACTTTCCAGATATTATTCATTTTAACAAGGAATCAAAGTTCTTAGCCTGCTAATTCCTTTTTAGCTATTTTTATTAAGATTTTTCCCTTTGCATGTGTGATGTTTTCTAGGTCCCAAAGAGCTTTAGAGATTTCTATTTCTAATACAAGTTGCAAATGAAAAATGGATTGTTTTAAATTTTAAATAGTGCACACTTCTTTTGGGAGAGTTTAGATGCTAAAATGAAAATTTGTAGTCTGCCTACTAAAAGTTGCTATCCTTTCCCTGAAAATTTGCCAATCACACTGGGTGGAATTTATCTTACCTTGATGTAGGCATTGAAAATCAAATAAATTTCACCTTATATGATATGTTTTCCTTGTTCTGGTGAGAAGATGAGCTGCATGTACACAGGTCAGATATCATACGTAATAGTTGTCTACAAGATATATTTCATCCACTTTGATTAAATTCAGGTAGGGGAGTTATCTTTCAGAGTTCTTGTTTATTGTTTTTTTATTTTAAACTCTCAATCTTATTTTTAGAGCAGACCATTTATAGAGAGTTTCACTGCAAGACATGTATGTGCTCTTGTCCTGACACTTTTTTAAAGCCTTTTTTTTCTATCTATTCTTGTTAGGAGCCAGGACTATAATGTTTTGGGAGTAAAAAATGTAGAGAAAGTGAAGATAGTCCCTGCACCAAAGAGGTCTAAGTTTAAAAACAGGAAAAGAAACAATGGACAAATAGGTCAGCATGATAATGATGATCTTGTGCCAATAGTCTAAAAGTGACCTTTACATTTTGTGCAGAAGAAAGATTTTGCTGAAAGCTGGGCTGAATGCTTAATTGTAACATAGTAGTTATTATGGGATGACAAAAAATTATTTCAGGTCAAAAAAGTGTATCCTGTTTTGGACTGGAAAACCTGGTGGTTGTGTGAGTGGTGGCAGTGTTGAGTCATGTCTCATATGGCCACTTTTCAGACATCTGATGGGGGAACCCTGTTGAATCGTTGCCTAAATAGCGTTGTGTGGCAAGTGAAGCCAAAGGCTGTGCCGTTTGACGCTTTTTACGGTGATTGCCATTATTTGGCATGGATAGCAAAGCAAATGTGTACAGATTAGGTGATTTTGTAAGGTTGTAATTTGCTTTCAGGGAAAATTCAGAGTTTTGTCAAAATGCTAGCAAAAGTCTAATGGTGCAGAAAGTTTTATTAGAAGAGAAGATAGTTGAAAACTCCGGATATCACTTGTAAGCTTCTTTTCAGCTTCTGTACTTTTAGGTCGGACCTTTTATTAAAGAGATGGGACTATCACGGTTTTACACGATTTATTACTTAAAATAACAAACAAGGCATCAGTCTCAGAGTCCGTGGAGCTTAGTAACAAATCGCCATAATGAAGGATAGTCACGAGTTTCAAAGTTACATGGCAATTTATAACCTTCTGGTCCAATAAGCAGTTAACACAAAACTTTGTTTTGACTTGATAACCTATCACGTTTGGTAACTTTTACTGCAGTGCATCTGTTTTCTACCAATTATCTGCTAAGTCATGTACACCCATATACTTCTATTATAACATCTAAATTCTTAACTTAAAACTATGAAATCACATTACTATACTTAAAACCCTCCAGCAAATCACTCCATGTATTTTCTTATTTATGGTTATAGGAGTATAGGTTTGTGATTCTCTTGTTTGGAATCTATATGTCTTGTCATCACATCAACCCGAGTTCTCTCCAGGGGTTTAGATCAAATCCATCATTGCCTGTGGAAGTTTTAACCACTCGGTTTCCTACCGATAGTTATACCTTTTTAGCATGCTATTTCTTTTTCTTCTTGAGCTTTCATTAGGATTAATTGATTTCAAGCTGCCACTGCACAAGGGAAAAAGAGCGTGTTTTATGGGAGTCTCTGCATTTCGGTCTTAGAGAGAGCTACCTGCCTACAACTTCCACTGACATTGGTTGAACCCACATGTGCTCAGTACTTCTGGAAAAGCTTTTCTTGATTTAACTTGAAGGGTAAACATGTGCCATGAATCTGACTTATACCTCTCTGAAAACAAACAAGACAGAAATATGTTATCTTTTGACTTAGGAGGGGGAATATTTGGTGGACAGTATTTTTATGCAGCCCTAACTGCAGCGTTCCAGCCTCCTTCTGAGGGTTGCTACAAGGATTCAACTGCCTACCTGGTGGAGCTGATTAAAATAGTAGTGTCGCTTAATACTGGCACTTGTTTTCCCTCTGTCAGTGGGTTGTTTCCACCTTGTTTCCACTGCCCCATGGCTGTGCTGTCAGCAGGGGCAGTGTGGGTGGGGGCGAGGAGAGATGGCTTGGAAACTGGAAGAGGGAGGGCCAAGGGATGGGATAAAGAGGAGATAAAGCCCAAGGGGAAGAACGGAGCTGCTGGAGGAATTGATGCCCCTGCTTGTTTTAGTGGCCCAGTTTAATGTGAAATCATCTCCTTTCATTCCTGTTCTAACAGACAAGTCTGACATCTGTCTCTTAATTCTCAATTATAGTGCCAGTGCTTGAAGAATTATGTGAAAGATATTCTGACGTATGATAATTTTCAGTAACTTTATTTTGCCACTGAACTTAAGGATCAAAAGTTGGAGCATGGCTATGGCCCTGCACTGATGGGGCACTGATGGGTTGGTTACCCTCTGGTCCCAGAAGGCTGTGTGGATTTACTCCCACAGGTATAGAACCACTCAGGTAATTCAAATGTTGCAGAATTTGCTTCCTTCCTGCAATTAACTAGATTGCAATATGATTATTTCATTATTTGTTAATATTATCTAAGATGTTTGATTGCACGGTAGCTAGTTCTCATATTAAAGCCAGCAAAGTCAGCCATGAAACCTTAGAATAATTGTGTGCTTGATATTTTAGCTAGACAAAAGTAATTTTACTAAGTTAAAAATTACAGTTCTCTTGTGTGTAACCCAATCAAAATTAGGGTAGAATATATTTCAGATAAATTTATCTCAGTTTGAAACATCTCTGTCCCTGTTAGTTTGGAAAAGCATGACAATAAAATATTACCACAGCTCAGCCTATTTGTAAGTATATGGGGGGACTCCAATTTCAAGCTTTTTGATCTATTTTTCACTTTTTATCAATAGTGAAACAAACATAAATTGAATCCTGGGAATTCAGTAGAACTCTTGGGCGCATTATTTTTGCATCAGGTACCTCACTTTTATTTTTCTGCTGAGTGTGGGAATGTATTTACAAAATTTTGCTGTGTCATCTAACTCCGAAGATCTAGACTGGTCATATAAAAAGAGATTTTCTGTCTGCTTTTGTCTTGAAGAGGAAAGAATTCTGATTCTGTTTCTTCCTGTGCTAGTGTCACAAGCTCAAAGAACTGAGGTATACACTTGATAGCACAAGGTGAGTTTAAAATGCATCGCATTCCATATTAGTGTCAGAATTTTATAAAATTTCTTAGTAACTGTTCAGTCATAGCCTTTTATGAAAGATACTTAGTTTTTTAAGCTGCAGAGCTTACGTTTCAGCAGTTTATGCTGTGGAACTGCTGCTCTTCCCTTTCAGTTGCATACAAGACTTCTGGCAATTTTAGCAATTATGTACCTGAGGAATTTATATGCAATATATCTATTCTTTAATAAGCTTTAACTTCAGTGGAAGGGGTTATTGCACAGACATAAAGTAATTCCCAGAGGTACTGGCTGAAGTTCTCCTTAGAACATCTGATTAAGGCTGTAAGAGAGTAAGTAAGGAGTAAGAGATTAATAATGGAGGATTACAGTGCTTGGCAAAAGATCATGGATAGATTACTGAGTAGTTATAATTTTCTCCTAAAATCTAGCCGTTTCTCAGAACCTGGACATTTGACCTTTTTTTCCAAGTTTCACCACTTTGTAGCTATAAATAATGGTATTGCCTTTAACTGTAAAGCCACTTTTAAGAATTATACTTTCTTTTTGAAATGGATGGCAAATTAGAAAATTTATGCAAGTTATTTAATATTAGACCATTAGTTTTAGATTCACTTTAGTGGAGAACCCTTTGCATATAAATTGTCAGTGCATTTCTCTCCTCTGCTGTTTGGGGTGAATATCAAAAAGACAACTTTTTTGATTGGGATGGTGAAATTTATTTGATAGAGATGGAGAGGTGATGCACTTCCATCTATCATGGTTTGCTTTCTTTTAGTATTTGAATGATACTGAATTTGACTTAATGCTTGTTCACTATCTCTGTCTATTAGCTTCCTTTTTTTCTTCACACTGCGTTTCTGCAGGTTTTCCTTCAGCAGGGCTGAATAGTGGTGTCTGTCAGTTTTGGTGTTAAAAATAATATTGGACAGATGTTTGTTTTCCTGAGATAAACTGCAATGCATAGATGTTGGATACAATGGAAGGAAAATATCATATCTGGTAGTCAACGTTTCTTGCTTAGTATTCCCTTTGCTTTCACTACATCCTAAAAGCCAGTCTGTCATTGGTGCAGATAGAATTTCCATGATCACTGACCTGTTTTGCATTTGAAGTCAATTTAGTGTTTATGAAAGGCTTCAGGAAGTTATTGTCATTGACAGAAGTCTGTCTGAGCGTCCTGCAGTGCACATGGAATTCTTTTTGTCTGTTTCATGGTCCACAGCTCTTCCACCGAGGAACCATATGCAAGAATGAAAACCCATAATTTTCATGGTGGTTGGTGTTCTTTTGTTTTGTTTCTTATCTTGTTACTGATTTGTGGGAGGAGATTTTTTTCCCTTTTTTTCCTTTTTTATAATTTGTTTGGTTGGTTTTTGTCTGCTTGAAGACATGATGTCTCTCATAAGATTACTATCAGAAGCACTAATTAAATATAATGATAGTAGTTACTTTTAGTTTAATTTGCTAAGCAGAATATGGACAGTGCTAGTTTCCCCTGTAATGTCTAGTGAAAGGGAAGCTTTGTACCCATTTTACCAATTCAGCACTGAAAAGAAATACATATTTTATGAACTGACAAACAAGCTTATAACGTCTAATAGAATTTTGCTTCTTATGCCTGATACATGTCAGTAGCTGCAGAGGACAGAGAACGTACTATTTGTTGGCATTCTATGTAAATTATGCTTTTCCATAAGGCTAATTGTAATTTTGTACTTCATTCTGATATCATCCTTGAAATATTTTATGTGTGTTAATGAAGTCAAGGTTACTGTGTAGAATCATAATATTTAGAAAGTAACGTGATATTTGGAATCTGGGTTTTACCTGGCATTTTTTTTTTCAGTGAGTTGGTTTTGTTTCTATAGAGTCATAATGTATGTCCTACCTGCTGCTATTATCTGTCCTTGTCACCATTAAAAAAAAAGGACTGTGGAGAACATTAAGCAAATACTGTTTTGCAGTCCCTGCTCCATTTAGATTGAATGGGCAGGATTTATACATAATGCTCTAAAGGTTTATTTGTATGTTACATGGTATGGGTATCTTTTACATAGCCTTGGAATACATGTAATAATGCTAGACCAAGGTGGGGAGCCAAAAATATGAACCATGGATCTTATCATGCCAGACAGAAGAGAATCAGGGTTTTTTTGCTAGATAAGGTGAAAAAATACTTCTATAGTATAGCCAAATCTGTTTTTCTTTAAAAGTGCATACATCAGTATCATGTTCTATGAGATAACCTTTAGTATAAACTGAGATGATGTCAGGAGACCATTTATTGAAAAATATGCTGATCAATGTGTCAAGGAGAGTTTTTTTTCCCAGAGATACTGGGAGGAATTGAAGAAATGAAGTGTTCTGCAATCTGAGTGTCTGGATTTTTTAGATGTGGTGAAGGAAGACACATAAATAAAATTTTCAAGCTAGCAGTGAGGCAGCTTAAAGCCTTTAAGAGGCATTAAGAGAAAAAGTTTGATTTACAGAAAAATGTTGTTTCTTGGGATTTTGATTTTCTAAAAAAAAAAAATCCAACAAATTGTAGTGTCATTGATATGTGAGGAGTGCTGAAATAACTCTTTTTTTGATTGCAGATTGTAGCAGAGGAAAAGCAGCATTTGCAGTTACTCAGTAAATACATCCAGGGATTTGAGAAGGGAAAAAGCCGTGCTATGTACTTATACGTCTGAACAGTGGGTGTATTGTTTTGTCATTGACCTTGCCGATCTCGTACTTTGGGTTTGCAAACCTGATTACAGATTCAGCCAAGTATCCCAAAGCAGAATGGGGATAATCGTGACATTAAAGTTATTAATGCAACTTTTTAATTATAGAATAATAATATTAAATATTGACATGGATTTCATTTCTGCATGACATTAAAATTATAGAAATAGCAAAGATAATTTGCACTTAAACCAGATTTATTTTGCAGTTTTAAACTTGTAAATCATATATTCTGTGTGTTCTATTCAGAGTATTAATCTCCCAGTAGAGAAATATTAATGCTGTTGTGCAAATTGTTAGCAAAACTCAATCTGTTCAGTGAAATTGAAAGCAAAATGAAGCAGAGAAAGAGGTAAATATGATGGAGAACTTATTTTATGAGGTAAATAAGAAGACAGTGGCTTCTCAGTGGAGGAAAGTTTTAAGGCCAAAAGGAAATCTAATTGTTCTGAGAGGAATAATACATCAGGCAGGGAAAAAACAGAATTATAGAACCTTGAATTTTTTTTTTATGTGAACATATACATTAAATAAAATTAAAATGTAGTTTGGAAATCAAAATAAATTTCCTAACCTTCATAATTACTAGCTTCTCATTTCAGATCTGTGTAAGAGAAAGCAGGTGCATTTAAGATGGAGGGGTTTAAGGAAATAATGAGATGTGATATATGCAACACTAGGGGATTTATTCACTGACTCAGGGAATCCCTTGTAGTGTTCTTCCTATATCATAGACTTTTCTATTACAGGACCTATTTTTTTTTTTTATGTTACATCATACAAAGTATAGATTAGGCACTAAAATTAATTTCTGAAAATATTTTATTAGACTGTTGGCTTTTCCACAGACTTTTAGTGCTTCACGCAGATCTTTTGGTTCCCCATGCTGACTACTACCACACAAGATTTTGCTACCCAGCTATAGCATTGAGGCAATGACTTCTGGCCTGACAGAAAGTGAGTTAATGATTTCTGAGTGGTGCTGACTAGTGCTCGTCTGCAAATGCATAAGGAGAAAGAGTTTATGACTCTTTTGATAAAACCCAAGAGGCAGGTCCGGGTGCTTCTGCTGTCAGGTAGGCAATCCATGTCAGGACTTGGACAAAACTAGGGCAGCTCTCTGCAGTAAATTGTCACTGAAAGCTGCCAGAAAGTCAAAAAGCCTCTGACAAAAGCATAAAAAACCACCACTGCAAGCAGTGGAACTTGTTAAGAGGTGGCTCACTCAAGTCTGAGCCAAGCAGGGTGCTATGGATAGTCTTGGTTCATGGAATTTGCAGATAGACTCAGCATTGATTGGTGACTGAAATCTGGCAGATTTACATGATTCTAGACAGCCTTAGTAATAAATCTGCAATCAAGTGTCATTATTTTAATGTAATTCCCAGTACAGGATGATTGAGAGCCTTTATTAGCTTTGTGTTACAAAGTCCCAAACTAAAGATTTTCAGAATGAAGGAAAAGAATGAGTTTAATCACATGCTTTGTATACCTCACTGCGCTTCTTTATATTACTTAGTTGACCAAGCTGCTGGATATGTCATCTGGGAGATGTGAAACATAATCCTGACTTTAGAGGTTTTGGCAAGTTATGGTTAGCCTTGTTGGCACTGTTGTGTCATCTTTTGTAGCAGTGTCATCTTTTTAAAATGTTTTACGTATTTGCAAAGACAACACTGTTACGATGTATTAATGTACTATGTTCTTATCCCTATAAGATAATGGGCTATTATCCCTGGGCTATTATCCCTAGGATTAAGGAACTGAGACAGAATATTTACTGTCATCTGAAAGGAGAAAATATTTAGTCCATTGCCTTAGCCAGAAAGCCATCACTCCCCTGTACAGGCATTTTCTGTTTCAGCTAACCGTAATATTTGAAGAGTTGATGGGCATTCACTCCCTTTTCCTGTGATACAGCATTTGTGAAATAGAAAAAAATCCATTTTTTCCTGTTACTTTATCAAGGTGATGAATGAGGACAGCATCAAGCTGATTAAGGATAGCTGTTGCGTCTTTATGGGTGGCAGCTGTGCTCCTTGTTTGCTGAAGAAGTTGTTTGTTGCTTGGTCAGGACTGAGAGGCAGCTTTTATCATGTCCTGGAAAAGGGGCAGCCAAGTTAGTTTTGCTCCCTCCTGGCTGCAGGACAAGTTTATGCTGTGAGCTTACGCTATGAGCTTATGCTGCATGTTTCATTTTGAGGAGTCGAGTGAACGGAATTACTATTCTGATTTCCCACCAATTTGCTCACGGGGGTAGAATAGTTAGGCTGGCAAAACAGGAAAAACTAGACTGGTTCTCTTTATTTCTCATTTTTTGGATGAGAAAGGACTGTGATAATTTAGTCCTAAAAGTCCTCTTCCCAGTATGATGAGACATTTCAATTACTGTTACTGTTATAAAAGGTCTTGGTGTATGTAGTTGTACACTGGGTAATTATAGTGGTAGCCCTCTGAGACATTTATCTTACTGTAGATCCCCATTATGTTACACACTGCACAGATGCATAACAAAAAGCCAGCTCTTGATACGTGTTGTTTATGTCCCAAGCATAAGGCAAGATGGATTCTAGAGGCAGATGAGATGGAGAGATGCGCACAGGAAAAGCAGAGACATACACACAAACAGATTTATCTTTATGATCCCTTCACAGATTGCCATGGCTGTCCAGAGAAGGAGCAAACGCTATGGTGGGAGATTAATTTTTTTCATTTGTCACCTTTCAAGTGCAATGTGATCAAAGCTAATGTTGAAGTAATGCAACATATAAAGGAGTGTGTTTTCATTTAGCTGGGCCATCTAATTTTGCATTCATTACGTAAGGAGACTGTTAATTTTATGGCAATAACTCTAGTGCTTCTTGCTAAAATACTTATTTTCTGGGAGAAATCCTGTATGTCCAGGAACACTGATGGCCTTCTAAGAGAAACAGTCACTTCAAAAATCATTTATAATACAAGCGAACAAATGTCATTAGTTTTATTACTAATCATCACTTAGCCTTCAAATATGTTCCAATTTAGAAGCTGCCTTGGGGACCCTTTCGTTTCACCTCCCACAGCTGAATAGCAAACACTAGCAACAATTGCTTACTCATGGAAAAATTAATGTTAAGTAATAAATATATGAATTGTAAGTTGTATAGAATGTTTTTCTATTGCTTTTATTTTTAATTATATTTCCCTGTTCTGCTTATTTTGTTTTTTAAATTAATTTTGAGTTGACAGTGATCTACCACAACTTGTCTACCATCTTAGAGTAGAAAAGTACACACAGCTCATTTTTCTCCTCATTTAGTTATCTAGGCCCGCCCTCCCCCTCCTCTCTCCCCCCTGCCCCCCCAGTTGCTGAAATTGAGAAAGGAACATTGCTGGAGCCATTTCCAAAAACTAGGTGACAAAGTAAAACCCTTTATATCAGGGACTGGCTTATTACACTCTGAACATAATAATTGTGACCTCTTAACTTTCAGTCTTCTGTTTCTATAATTTGCTGAGACTTTTTTGTTTTTATTTTAACATGTTCTTTAGAACATAACAAGTTAAAAAATGCTCTGTTGGGTCAGATCACTGGTCCATCTACCTGAGGAGCCCAGAACTGGACACAGTGCTCTAGATGCAGGCTCACTAGGGCTGAGTAGAGGGGCAGGATCATCTCCCTTGACATGCTGGCCGCCCTTTTCTTAATGCACCCCAGGGTACCATTGACCACCTTGGCTGCAAGGGCAGCTGGCTCATGGTTAACCTGCTCACCAGGACTCTCAGGTCCTTCTCATCAGAGCGGGTTCTCAGCAGGTCAGCCCTGAACCTGTACTTGTACATGAGATTAATCTGCCTTGTGTTCCTTCTATAGCAATGCAGTACCCTGTGAGAAATTCCAGAAGTTAGTTATAGACTCTGTTTTCAAAAGCAAAAAAACACCCCAGGAAAAAAAAAAAGAGAAAAATCCACCAATCATCCAACTCCTAAAATGGGTGGGAGTATTTCTTTCAATCTGTTGTAAACTTTGCAAGGATTTCTTCAAATTTTTCTCCATTTTCCCTTTATTTTCAGTACATTTGATCTGTCATTGTTTATGTGCTTTCCTCTCCCTCTTTGGGTAAGTTTTCAGGTTTTTTAAACTGTTGGCTTTTTCACTGAGATAATCTTCTTTAGTTTCCTGTTGAGCTAAGAAGGTCTCTTATCTGTCTTATTCTCTATTAGAAATGTTAGGCAGTTTTATCTGGTAATAGTTTAAACAAAACATTGTTTTTTGAACAGGTCATGCTTGCATTGTCGCATGCTTTTTCTCCACCACTACTTTTGGGTTTTGTTCATTTAATTTGTCTTCTTATACCATTTCTATTTGTATCCTTTCTTGAAATTGGATATCCTTATGCTGGATTTATTGGAATACTCCTTTTTTTTTTCAGTGTTATTTTTAATTTTGGTGTGGTTATTTTCAAGCATAGTGTTTTTCCACTCACAACTTTATACAAGTGATTTGCTCCTCTTCTGAATAAAGCCTGAAGAGCTTCTCTTGGGGGATTTAAGACTAATTTTTCTAGGAACCAGTCACTTCATCAAAAAAATTGTATTTCTGCATCTTGTCCTGATTGGACTTTAGTCCATACTGCATATGGATAGTTAAAAATTGATGCTTCTGCATATTGAGTTTTTTGTGTCTCAGATAACATCTCCTGATCAAAGTCTCCTATCTAACACATTTCTAGGCTTCTAATACTGTTGCAGAAGCACTTACAAGTTTTGTCTGTACTTTCTAGTTCACTATTGCAGGTGCTGGTCAGCTGACATTGCAGGTGGTCAGACTTGCTTTTCTGGTTAATCCTTATTTCCCCAGTTCTTTGTATATGTCCTCTTATCCCCCTTAACTCATGGTTGCATTGAGACAGTCTATTTCTTGGGCCTTGGACAAGGATTTTTAAGCATTTTGGAGAATGCTGCCATGGAGGTCCTTGGCTTCAGTTTCCTACTAAGAAACTGAATGTAACCTTCAAAATACCCTTCCTACACTCCTCTTCTTCCTAAAGTAACAAAGGGAATGGTGACCATGCCCACCTCTCCTTCATGCCCAGTTATAACTAATCTAACTTTTTGGTAGGTTCTGCAGTCTTTAGACTCGGTGGATGAATTATTCGTCAGTCCCCTTGAACTTTGCAAACCATCTGTCATAATCTTCCATTGCCAACACTGGCTTTTGCCTTTGCCTGTTATGTAAATTCCCACAGCTGCAAAGCCCCCTCAGTACGTGAGGATGCTGCAATACTGCCTCTCAGTCCAGCCTGAGCACCACTACTGCTGCAGCATTTTGAACCATCTCATGTGTGGACCTCTTTGTGAGGGGCGCTCATGTAAAATATGCAAGAGATAGGACAGGTATCACTCCTTAGTTCAAAATGTCATCAGTATCTCTGTCAAAGAACCTATATGAACACAATTTTTATTTTTTTGCTTCACAGTAAATTGGAACAATGACAAATGAAAGTGATTATTGTGTATAAAATGCCTGTGCTCTGAGTATGCTTTTCATGTAATTTTTTTGCATAAGTATTTGTACAAAGTAAGATGAAGTAGCTCTGTGATTGTACTGAAGGATTAGGTTTGGCCTAATGCTGGTAGCTGGTCATAAATCTGAACCTTTGAATATTTAAAACTTTTAATAAATATCAAAACTTTGATGAATTAAATAGTACCTTTTACCCAATGCCAGTATTACCCATTCTAATTCAATATATTTTCTTTTTATTAAGCCCACATCATCGCTTCTATTTATTGCTCCCATATGCTGATATGTTTTGATATTGAAATAGTGAATGATTATTTTCCATGTCAATAATTTCAACATTTTAGCTAATACTTTATATTATTAGAGTAATACTGTTTATTTTGAGCATAAATTAGGGTTAAATCTAAAAACCAGAAATGTGTAGGAATATAAGTATTAGAACATTTGTACTTGTCTGACTAGGTAAGATGTGAGGGAGTTAAATATATCTTCTGTATGGTTTCATTTTAACTCGTTATGTTTATCAGATGGTTATCACTTCTCGAGGACACTAGAGAAAAATAATTTGGATTATTATAGGAAAAACTAGATTTTTTAAAAACTTCCCTTATGTACCTAGAAAAACATTCGTGCACACTTCAGATTATTTAAAACTATCAGAATTGTTTTGGTCTGTAGTAAATATTACAAATAATTAGATTAATCACGGTCCTCTTTTTGAAAATGAGTTCTAACTGTATTTCAACCATCTGTGCTTCACAGTATTTAAGATATCATTTCAAATTTTAGTTTAGTGTGTTTATTAGTTGGAAATCATACTTAATATAGAGAACTTACAACTGTGTGATCTTGAAGAGTGAAAATTTTATTTCCACTATTAGTGCCTTGGAAATTACATTATGAATCAAAGCACTTTGTTATGGTTATTTTGCCAGCTTAAGTGTGAGATTTGTTATTGCTAAGCTGTGTCTGAAATCACATACAGAAACCACTTACAGTGTTGGTCAACTCTGTTCGTAGAACAGCACTGTCTTGATAAGTGTTGCTTATTTATTCCTGTTATCTCAAATTGCTCCAGAGAAGAGAGGCGGAAACCCTTTAATTGAATGGGAAAAGAGAGGTGCAGAGAAGAGGCATGATCTTGTGAGGATGTATGACCAAATGCATATTTCAGTAAAGTTTGTGTATTGGCTTGTTTATTCACCGTTTCCTGTCAGACCTGTTCTGTTTTCATCTGTGGCTAGACATAGCCCAGTCTCAGCAAAACATTTTTCCAACTAACTTCCCATTTATTTGAAGTGATGTAAACACTGAAGAGCTATATCCTTCTTTGAATCCAGGCCTCTGGAGATAGCTTCTTTATTTCAGAATCCTTCAAAAAGACTCAGTATATTACAGGCAGGTTGCTCTCTGGAATGATCTAAAGAATTGCTGGAGACAAATCAGCTGTCTGGGCTGTTTGGTTGGCATATCAGACTCCTGCAGACTGTTACACATGTATTGGAAGAAAGAAATTTATTTTTGTGTCCTTATTATTGCTCATTTTGTTGCTTAACTAACACAGACATTTACCTAAACAGTTATGTTTAATAGATTTTAACTGTGTCCAGTTATCCAAGTGTAGTCTACACATTTCCACAGATAGTCCACTCTCTTGTAAGGAGGAGGGACAGTCTCCTAACAATTTTTAAATTAATAAATCGGCTAATTCAATCAAAAGAAGAGAGGTTCCCACATTTCAGTCATCCTCCATCCAGGTAACTCATTATTATTTTCTTCTAAGTTGGGCTGCTGAATGTCAGGGATTTTCCACTTAGAACTGTGGGTGTTGTACTGTCTTCTGAAGAAACTGAATTGTTTCCTCTCCAAGTCCACCTTAGTTTTTTTCTTCTCTACTGTTTTAAAAGTCATGTTTATAATTTGATGTATAATTTTTAAGATACTTGGAGATTTAATCTGTACTGGTCCTCTGTGTTTAAATAGTAGTTCTCATTTTTCTTTGACTTTTTTTTAGCTTATGAATACTGTTTTGGTTTCTGAGAGTTGTCTCTTGTTTGGCAGTTAAGTATTAAGTTTAATGTTAAATTTGCATAATAGTAAAAATTACTAAAGCACTTCCATTCCGAGGAGGAGGGGGAGATCTGATTTTTTCTGTGAGTGAAGGGATGGAAAAAGAAATGGTCTATCATGCTTACTTTGGTTCCAGTGTAATTTTCTTTGCCATTAATGAGAGTATACCTATTATTGTGCATGTTCTAGAATAGAGAACACAGTTTACCATTAAAGTATAACCATGCTAAAAAGCCTGGAGGCATTATTCTAATCTCCTTTTTTGCTGCAAGAGGGTGATGATTAAAAAAAAGGGGAAAAAAGGCCCTTTCAGAATTAACATTTTATCTTATTAAGTTGTGAGCTTTTTACCCTACCAAAGCAGTAAGCCTTTTCTTGAGTTTCAGCAACTTTCAAAACCTAAATTTATCAAAAGACTGTTCAGATAATTTCCTGCTTTTGTGGCTTTCAGCAAAGAATGTATAAATTATTTTTCCATAATCTTTAATTATGCTGAGTCTTAGGAGGTGTTAGAAAGCATGCTGGAAAGTCTTCCATAACATGCTTAATTCCTCATATCCCCTATTTCGTGGCTGGGTTGAACAAGAAGAAGACAGAAAACACAAAAATATTCTTTCTTTCCTGCATTTTCTTGTTCTGCCACCCTAAATTTCGGTGTTCTTAGAATTTCACTGTTTTCTTCCTTTCTTTTTTTTGTAAAAGCCTCTTCGTGTTGTAGAATCCTCGATTGTAGGTGGGTCTATAGCATCCTTCAGTTAGGGGCCTGGCATATATGATGTCCTTAATTTGCTAAGCTGTGTTTGTGACACATTCCTGTAGTTGCTGGATATTGGTCATGTGGCCACATACCTTAAAGCTTCCAGCTATTGTGGTTTGAAGAATATTTTTCTCCTTTGTATTCTCTTTAATCAGTAAGTAGTGTATTAATCTCCCACTTCTATTTCCTCTGTTAATGCATTAACAAGGGAAGTTTGTAGATTTTTTTTAAAGAAGTTTTTCCTTATGTATGACTTTGGTTGAAATAAAAAAGGGATTCTTTGAACTAGGTCAGTCTGAAATGTAAGGAAGTCCAAGGCAAGTACCACAACTCTGGTGAATTGCTTTTAGTTTTGTGTTCATTTTGGGTTCTGTCTAAAAAAGTGATTGTAGATACAGGAGTTGGATGGAGGAATATGTCTGGATGTTAGTTCCTTTAATTTGAAGAATCCACCTGTTATTCTACCGGCATACAAGGAGAATTGGAAAAGAAATTATTCTTAATGTGGATTTTTTTTTACAGTACTATAGCTCATATTTGTATTATAACTAAGAGGTAAAAATCTAAAGGGAGAGACGGTTTGCCCGCAGAACCAGGACTTGAAAGACTGGAGATGTTTGTGCCAGATTTGCCGTGGCAAAGCCTCAGCCCTGACTGACAGGGCCCATTCTGCATATACTGGAAGAATTGAGGATCAGTGTGAATTCAGTCACTGGCATCTCTGTAGGAACTATAGGGCCTTGCTTATAGTTGACAGCTGTAGTGCCTTTGTTTTGAGATGTGAGCATTATCTCTGTTTGTTTTTTCTTTGATCGTTTTGTTTATTTCTGGCCTGTAAGACAGCTATCAGAAGACGCCTGTCACTTACTGTCCCTAGTGACTGGTTTGGATAGGACTGAACAGCTATGGTTTCTTGTCTCCCAGACTACTCTGTATTCTTAATGCCTTCTTGTCTTGTCACGAAGAAAGGAGGCCTGCCATTAAGGAGCTATTACCATGAAGCTGGCTGCAGGAATCACTGTCACCAGAATGGTCTCTGATGCACTGTGGCAGAGTCATGTGTACATTAATGAAATGGAAATGAGGGTTTGCCTTTCTGCTCTTTGTAACGAGTGTCTTTGGGGTGACCTCGGGATTTCATTAAAAGACAGAGAGGAAGATACATCAATAGATTAAATGACACTTTGGGACTTGTATCTCACCACCCTTCATTCAGTGTGGAATGGTCTCCCTGCCTTTGACTTTATCCAGCTGTCTTCCAGCAATTACAAAAAAAAAGGGTCATCTGTACTTGCCCTTCAATGCTTGCAGAAGTTTATAACACAGCACAAAGGAGAGGATTTACAAAGCTGCATTTCTGAAGTCCAGTGGTATTTATGGGATTTGAGTTAGAAATAAACATAGTAAGGTTCAGGCAACTGTAAGTCGGGATGTTTGGTGGTGAAGAGTGCAGTCATGTTGTGGTGCTTAGACAGAAGATTCCTTCAGCCTCCAGCAGTCTGCGACTTGTGGAGTCAGAGGTGACATCCTTCTGCTTAACACAGTATGTCTAACAATCTAAGTGTTCCAGCTGTCTGCTGGGAGTAATGTCAGGGTGTGGATGGACAAGACCATTAGCATTTTGTGGACAGAGTCCAGTGTCTATTCACAGAACTGAGTTGCCAGTTACCTAAATTCTGTGTGCAGTGACAGTGAGAATCCGTGTCTTCCTTCCCCTTCTGAAAATGCTGCATTTCTGCTTTTGAAGTGGCCATATGAGTGTGGTATCCTCCCTTTAATTTACTAATGGATTACTGCAGTGGAAGGTAGTCCATTGCTTTTGCTAATATCAGCTCAAGTATTTTTCTTGTTTGTTTTTTTTTCCCCCTTCAGTATATTCCCGCATTTTTAAAGCACATTGCTAACCCAATGTGGGATTCTTGGATGAAGTTTCCTAACAGTGAAGTCACTTTTAGTAGTTACCTGATCTCTGTCTAAAAAGACATTTGAAAAGAGACAACCGATATAACTGCTGATTCATATGATTACCTCCATTTATGTACAAGCTTAAGGTACAGAGATTTGCTTTCAGACTCGACAGAATACTAAGGATCTTGTTACTGTATAACGATTTAAGTAATTTAATTATAATTTACCATCTTCTTTATTACTGATGGAAGCCAACTTCTCAGGGGCCAAACTTTGAGAGCCGCATGGTTACGGATCAGTAATATTTTTATTTTCTTGAGACTCTGCATCTTGTTCAGCCCATTAATTCCTCTATTCAGCGATTTTGCTAATTGTTTATTTACTGCTTCAGATTTCAACTGTCTTATTAAAGCATCAACTTCATTAGTATGATAAAGTGCTTTCTTTCTTATCATAGCTCACCCCGATGCAGCTTTTCTTTATATTCTCATTTTAATGACATTGAATAAAAGCAAATAAGCTTACACCAGTAATGTAAGAAATCTGAGACCTTAGCAGATTTTCAGGGCCAATAAGAAAGGACATAACCCTAAGTTTTACACTTAAATAATTTTCATAGTATGAAAGTTGGTAGTTGTTTTACTTACAGAGTTAAATATGAATGGATGTAGCTCTTCGATGTATATGATGACAACATACAGGTCGTATTTCTGTTAGCATCATCTGGTATGCTGCTTATTTAAATTTTTTTTTGGTACACAGATAAAGGACAAGGGGATTGACTTGGTTTCACCTTTCTGTAGCTCTGGGTAGAGATGCCCATTGCAGCCCCTTGAATTCAGCATGGTTGTTTCTCTAAGATCTGTCAGAGGTGTTTAGTTGTGTGCTTGCTAGAAATGCTGGTCTGAATAGAAGTGTTCTCACTATGCTGGAGAAAGACCTGTGTTTGAGTAACTCTGTTTGATAACGCTAAGATACGTGGTAGCACATAATCCGCTAAGGGTGTTTGAGAGAGCTGCCTGATCCTCAGCAAGGAGAGGTTCCCCCATCCTGGTTCACAATGTGAACAACGAGGGATTAGGATCTTGAATTTAACTCTTGAGTAGGAACATGGAGAAGTGGAACTAAGCAGCTTGTCTGTCTTCTGTACTGTGTGATGGCTATTCATCCTGGCAAGGATTGGAATAGATTGTTAATAGAGCTCCTGAAAATATTTTTCTTTAAAAAACCCGACAATGAAACACTATCTTAAAGGTCTGTTGGCAGGTCAGTCAGCCATTGGACCAGAGTAATAGTAAACATTATGTTTTTGCACTGTTTGTTGCTGTGAATTAAATACTTCATTATATATGCTTTTGCTGAATGGCTGCATTCTACAAGTTAAAAAACTGAAGCACGTAAGAATTTGGTAAAACCTGAACATCTAATGCAATCATAGTCATTTTCTGTATCTGGAGATCAGAGAGATTTGCTAAATTTAACATGTATATAGGAGAATATGCCAAAAGATAGCAGCAGTGGTGAGGCAAAAATGAGTCATCTCCAGCTCTTGAGAACCAGATGGAATTTTCTTTTTTTTTTTAACTGGAGGTCAGTTTTATAGCTATAATAGTATCAGAGCTCATCAAAAATATCTGTGAAGACATTTTTACCTCAAAATGGTTTATGTTAAAAGGATTTTTCTTTCTGTATGAAATGTTTCAATTTCCATTAAAATTTATAATTTTTATGCAAGACAGAAAATGATGTATAGGTCTTTGAAAGGCAGGTATTTTTTTTTAAAAGTGCGAACTGCAAAACCAAGTAATGTTAGAACAGATTTTAATATCTGTTTCTCTTAATAACCTTCAGGAGAAGTTACCCACAATTAATTCACTTCCATGGAGTTCTGTAAATTTGCTGTAGGGAACTCTAGGGTTAAAAATAAGCAAAACAAGCTCAACAATGTAATTACTGCAAAGAACAGAAGGAGAACACCCTCCTTGCCCTAAAAAGAAGAAATTTTTGGTTTTATGGTTTTTTTCTGTACTCTATAGAGAAGATCTTGTGATAATTAAACTTTTGAGGGCTTCTTGCTGTGGGATTCAGCAGTAGATAAGACAATGCTGTCTTATTTTCAGAATAAACAGTGAGTCCTGTTTACGATGTATAATTAAAAAAATAAAATTGTTTATAGATGAGTAATTTTGTAGAATAGGTGAATCATCGATGGTTTATCCATACAGAATCCCCCTTCCCTGAAAAAAAACCCCAAACCAAAAAACAACAAAAACCCTTACAAAACCCCTTCCCCTCCAAACCTGTTCTAAGAAAGGGAAAGTAACAAATACTGGTTAAAATCAAAATAAATCTACTCTTTGTTTTTGTCACCTTCCTTGTCTCCCATTCCAGGAATATCTAGCCCAAGTGGTTACTTTATGTTTTTTTGGCTGAGAAACCTTTTCTAGTCATAAATTTTAGTGGGATATCAGTATCACACTGTATTCATGACACAGGCAAAAAAATGAATGTAGTTTCATTAGCCAGTCTTCCAGCTGATTTTGTCTCAGACTTGGTGTGGAAGGCACCAGGATCTTCCCAAGCTCTGTTGTTGCTGGCGCTTTGCAGTGCAGCATGTTTTCCTCCCTCCTTGTGTGCTTGCATATGCTTGCTGCCTTCAAGAGATGAGAGAAGCAGTCTGAGGTGAAAGGGGGATTTGGAGCAAGGCGTGTCTCTGGAGCCGAGAGCTGCAGGCATTGCACTGGTGTAGCTTCCTCATGTGTCATTTAAAAATGCCTGAGGGCTTGCCTAATCTCAATTTCTGGTAGCAAGTACTCTTTTATTGGCCTAGCATCTTTAAGGACTGTTTGGGAATCATCTGCCACTTCTGGATACATGCTGCTAATTGGTGTGCATGAAGGTGGTGACTATGTTTGTGTGGAAAGATCCACCAAATACCCCAGCAAGTGAGAGGTCTGGGGTTGTGGAGGTTTTTTTCTCCATCTTTGGATGTGTTTTTTCATATTTGTTTCGAGGTTTAATAGGAATTTCACATAAGCACAAACCACTCTCTCTTATGTAAATATTTATTTTCACATTCAAATATCTATTTAAAACTTCTATGATTCTTAAGGATCTGAATCCCCCCAAAAGGCATCTAACTTGTTTGTAATTGTTCTCAGAGAAGTAGCTTGTTTTCTGGCTTTGCCAGGGAGATTGCTTAAACACACTTAGAAAATTATATAAACTTTCTAAACTGTAAAAGCTTCTTAGTCAGCCACCAGCAATAAAAGTAAATAAAACACTTGGGCTTTACTTGCACATAAACTCTTATTTTTACATAGGAATTAGGCATTTATATTTGCTTTTTAATACAAAATGTTTCCAATAAATGTTAAGAATTTCAGTAATGCATAAAGCTGCTAAAAGGGTTTTTTGAGTGCTATGGAGTTTCCCTAAAAATTACATGAAGGCAGTAAAGTGTGAAATTACATGAAGTTTTCTTGAATGTGAAAGTGATTTTCTTGTCATTTTGCTATTCAGCCCTTCTTAGACCCCACTCCCCAATAATTTTCTTTTTAACCCGGTACTACTTTTTTTGACCATCTCTAACAAATAACAAAATTAGGGTATACATACAAATTGGCATGAAGAAAAGCAAGAAGGTGATGAAAAAGATGACAGGAGGCTCAAAGCAAAAGTTTAAGGAATCTTATATTTTCATTTTAGCAAGTTAGGAGTTGAAGGAGAATGTATTTGTTGAGGCAAGAGAAGTGAGTGGTTTGGTAGTTCAGATGCAAGGGAGCACAAGCTTGGAGAAACTGGTGCAGAAAAAATGCAGTGGCAGAGAGATGTTTCTGAGAAAGTCAGGGCAGAGTATCAGTTGAGATGTCTGAGGAGCCAAGCGAGGGATCCAAGCCTGACACAAAGAGAGTCGTGGCTCTGCCTGCTGTGACTGTGCTGGAGAATCAAGATTTTGGCATTTTCTTGCATGGATTATATGCACAAGCATATACCTTGTTTTGGAGAAAGGAATACATCTGATGCAGTGAGATCAATCCAGGTGTTACCTGTTTGGAAGTGGTAATTGAATTGGTAGTTATGGACAGTTTCTTGACAGCTAGAAAAGTGTATCAATCAAATAAACAGAGGGCAAAACAAAGGCTTGTATGTTTAGAGTCATTAAGCTTTGTGGCAAGTCCTGTACAGTATCAGTCTGTTTTAGGAAAGGATGTTCAGCACTAGTTTGTTGTGTTATTTCTTTGTATTTGCTTTATATGAACGTTTATTCTTATTGCCTTTGTACTTCTGATTAGGTTTGTAAGATTTGTTTTCTTTTTGATCAGCATGTTACAATTAAATCTTTAATTCAATGCAGTTACTTAACTGTTTCTGGGAAATGTTGCTGGTGTGGGATTTTCTCTGTCTTAAAAACTCTATAGACTGTTGTTTCATGACTAGAGAATAAAAGGGGAAGGAACATGAGAGAGGGTGTTGAAAAAAGTTGTTTTTTCGTTTTTGGAGATAAGACCAAGACAATTGAATCATATGTTTTGGAGAAGAGTACTATGAAGCCTAAAAATATTTTGTTTTGTTTTGGTTTTTTTTTTAAACAAATTATTTTGCTTATGGTGAAACCACATAGGTATACATTTCAGGATTTTTGAAAGCATTCTGTATTTGTATAGATGTTATTAGAAGCTTCACTCTGATAACAAAATCAGATAGCACATCTAATTGCAAAAATTAAAGGGAATTGAATGTTGAAGGACAATCCCTCCCACCAACCCCAGCTTATCTGGAAAACGTCAAAACCCAGCCAAGTCAAATCAAAACTCCACCTTTTTTGTATTAATTTAAAAATCTATGTGGTGTCTGCATGGTTTTAGTTTGTTTCAAGAGAAACGTCTTTTAGCCGTAAATAACAAACAATTCTACCTGAACAATCAGTCATTTCTGGTGCAGGTTTGATACTTCCAGTGTAAGTTGTCATTTCCTTCAGATGTTCTTAGAGTTTGTTTTGCCAAATATAATAGAACACTGGAAAGCAAACTAATATAGTGTGGCTGAGTACAGGCCAGGAGTCCTCAGAAACTCTTCAGATTTAACTTTTATGGTTGACTTTGTTGCCCCTCTCCCCCCCTACCCTCGCTTTTCTTTCTTTCCTCTTTCCTCTCCTTTCCTTTCTTCTTTTTTTTTCCTTTTTTTCCACCCTCCCCTTAAGCTGCTAAGTGGAACCGAACAGATGTGTAGACCTGTCTGGGTAAATGGAACAGATGCAGTCACCAGAAGATATTTTTCAAGCTGCTAAAATGAACCTAAAATAAACATATTACTGTAACCTATCCATCTCTTTCCATTTTTTTTTTTAATAGAATATGTTTTATGAAGGCACACATTGATTACTTTCAGTTTGGTATTGCGTATTTTATTAATGATTTAAGTGTGGTTTTGTTAGGCTCTGCCTTGCATTAGGAATATGATATAGTGCAATGTGTTTCTGCCAAAAGCAGCACCTTCCAGAAAGCTTCTCAGCATGTCATAGAATAAATATAATCAGTCTTACAATGATATATTATTAATGTAAGTGTTTCTTGAGAAAGCCAAAAATGAGTTGGAGCATCTGTGCACTTTATTTTTGCAGTTTGTGATTTTGCCTCAGTATTCGTATCACTGCATCTATATAAGCTTTAATTTCCTAGTTAAGTGTGTGTGACAGATTTCAGGCTTTCTGGTCTTAAAAAGTCATCTTAAAAACATCATTACGAGTTTGTCTTTAAGTAAAGACTGAGTCTTTGAGACCAATGCTTCTCTGAGCATTTCAGAAAAAAAATACCCCTTTTAGAACAATTCAAATGCAAAACCTGCAGGTTTGAGTCATCCGCTGCAATAAACAATGTAATGGTGATGTCAAATTTTTGTTTCATATTTCATGAATTTGTATTATCCATAGCAGATAAGTATCTTGTCCATTAACTTGTAGTTCCTTGGGCAACCATAGCAGCATTTTCCTTCTGGAGCCCTAAGGCCACTGGCTGTTCAGTAGGGTTGTCTATGCTGTGCTAGTGACCTACTGCTTTAAACTGATTTAACTCCTGCATGCTGTAGTGTTTTCATGTGGTAGGGCACGAAGAGACCTGTGTAATTTCATTCTATAGGCTTCATTTTCCTTTAATTTTCACCATCTTTCTAGTTTAATAGTAAATATGGGCTTTAGGATGACCCTAAAATGAGGTCAGTATTGAAGCAGAGAATGAGCTGCGTTTGTGTAAGCAAAGTTTGTAGTTCAAGTTATCGGCCTTTATCTATATATCTTTCTTTTCAAAGAGGTTTTTTTTTTCATTTTGTTTTGCATTTGCAGTGTTGAGATTAGTGGCCTGTTCAACAAGGGTCAAGAAAATCTCTACCTAGCCATTAATAGTCTTAAAATTTATGACAGCATGTGGGGAAAAGACAAAATTTTTATGTCTTATCACTACTTAAGATGAATTTTTGGGAGCTGGAATCCAAGCCAAACCAGAAACCTCAAATTTTAACTTGTAACTACCAGTAATACTGATTTGCTACTGATACATGTGTATGTGTGAATGTGTGTGTGTATGTATGCATACATAAATCTTGTTCCATGGTCTGTATGCTGTAATCCTAGCAGCGTGCTCTGTCATGCCTCAGGCTTGCCAGCTTCTTTTATTAAATATAATTTTCTACTGTGGTAGTTACTGTAAGAATTTTTGATTGCTGACCTGGAGTTTAGTTCTATTATGCCTGCCCATAAAAATTGGACATGGAGGCAACTGGTAATTCTGACCTAACATGAAAAGTATAGCAGGATTTCTGCCAGCTATTCAGTTCAGGCTTTTTTCTTGACATGGGTTTCTTTCCTAATGGCGCTAGCTTGGACATAGATGCCTAAAGCCTGACTGCAGCAATTCCACTCCTCTTCCTGGGACAACCAGCCGTGTGGAAGCTGGACTGGCAAAGCCTCAAAAAATTGATGCTTTCTTCACAGAATTTTCATTAGCTTTTCCTGCTTCATCTAAATGTTTTGGGGCAGCTGGCAGAGCACTGGAGAGTTGGCTGACTCACAGTTCATGCTAGCTGAGGTCTGTAAATCCTGGGTTGCCTCAGGATTTATTCATGTTGCCATTATGTTGACTGTGGCCACCCGTTAGCTGTTTGGGGGCTAAAGGCTGCATTGCACATGCTTTTAAGTTAATACCAAAACTGGGGGGAAATTGACCTTGTGACTGTGAACTTGGGGTTTGTGAGTAGAGATGGAATAAATGGATGACAGTTTCTTTTGGATATCCAGATTTGCACGTGATTCAGGTTGAAATTATATACTAGAGTATTTTTTGCTTGGTCTTTATGTGGTTTGGTTAAGGCACTGGGCAGTGAAAGAATGTGCAGCCCCAGTTCACACTGTGCTATTTGTTGTTATTTAAGATACAGCTGTAATTTCAATACCTGTGCAAAGCTTGTCTAAATGTCTTGATATTTGATGCCTTCAGCTCTTGTGAGTTAGTTTTCATGTTGCCATTTCACTGAAAACACCAGAGTTCTGAAGAAGGCGAAAGTTTCTCTGTTGCCTCTTATTGGACAGGCTACTATAAGCGTGCTAACACTGGGATTCACCTCACTTAAACTGGGACACCTAAGTGTAGGTCACCCCAGGCTAAGCTGATCATTGAAGAGTCCAAGGAGAGGAGTAGATACCTGCGGAGGACAGTTTATCAGGGCTCTCTTAAGTCCCAGTTTCACAAGATGTTGCTTTCTGGAAAACTGATCTCCTGCCATCCTCTGTAAAGGAGGCTGAGTAGCTGTAAGTGACAGATGTAGCTAAACAGACTTAGCTGAGTGAATTTTAGGTGCTTTAAGGGTGGTACATCCTAGTCTAAAGGGTTTTCAGGGGCTCAGTGAGCCAGATGGACTCAGTAGAGCCAAAAGAAACACGTAAGGGCTCATGGTTCTTAGTCTCTTTGGTACGCAGATGATTGTCAGCCTAGCTTTGCTGCCATACTTAAAAGTTGTTTAAATAAACACTAAAATTAATGTATTTAGAGGACAAGCACTGAAATATAATTGTGTCCCAAAATGCACTTATATGCACGTACTGTGTTCAAGGCAATGTGAAAAATTCCATGAGATTGTGCATTATGCCTTTGTTTTAACAGTAAATGTTACCATCAGTTGAAATGCATGAAGAAGTAAAAATGGTAATGAAAAGTGATATTCCTTGTAATAAGTAGACAAGTTATTACATTCTGTGATTGAGACATACCTTACATTAAGGATTAAATTTTAAAGATGTTACAACACAGCTCTTTAGTCATGTAACATATGAAGAAAAACAGCAAAAAAATGCCCAGCATTAAAAGATCCAGCTTTGATTTTCTTTGGCTCAGATGAAACCATTACACTGAATCCATTCCCTGGTTAAAATGTTCTTTTTTCTTTCTCAGACTTCTCTGATTTACAACTAATAGTGCAATTTTTAGCAAGGGTGGCACTTGATAAAGAGCAGCCTGTGAAAAACAGGCTATACATAGAGCCTCATGCTGGAAATAAAAATGTTTATTTTTTTATCATCTTTAGTAGCAATTTTGACGTATTTCTGGGAGGCCTTGTAGTATATCAGATGCAGCTTCTATGAGAACATGGTACTGTTTACTATTCCAGTACTCTTAAAGTACGGTGGAAGCAATGACAGAATTTCTTTTTCTAAATAAGAATGGGGAAAATGGAGTTGAGCATATGATCATGAAATCAGTATTTGAAAATTTTTCCTTTCAGCAATGATTAACCTGCTTCTAACATTTATTTGTTTGGGACAACGTAGGGTTTTTAAAAAAGTATAATACAGAAACATTTCCACAATATAAACAGACATGGCAAGAATTTGTTGTTTGGTTTTTTTTGCCCTTTCTCCTACTTGGGAGCAGAGTGAAGCATATCTTTTATCCCATGTCATGTAAAAAAAATATATAAATATATGAAAGAAAAAAATATAAATGTACAAATATAAATTTGTGATTTATAGTGTTTAAGTTTGTCCTTGTGCATAATTTTGTGTGTTGAAGCATTTGAAAGTTAGAGTTGAAGTAGCTGAAACATACTCCTGCTGTTCCAATATTCTTGGTGATAATTTTCCATTTCACTGGCTCATGTACAATAGCTGGTGAGTTTGTTCAGGGGAATAAACAGGAAATAAAAATTGAGCTGTCTCTGAATGTTACATTGCGACATGTACACGAGACTGAAAGGTATTTTTGCACCTGCTTAATAACATATTTTTGGGACTCACAGTTCACTGCAGCCTTCTGTCACTGCACCTGATTGAAATCTGTGAACAGTCACCTGCTGGCTCGAGAACCTGGTGATAGAAAGCCATTTCCCTGTGTGTCTGAAGATTCCTTAATGTTTCTAAGTTAGCAGTATACAGTGTGCTAGTTGAATCTTGTAGCTTTTCCATGAACTGTTCACCTCCACAGGAAGACTGTGAAGGATTTGAGATAAATGATTAAAAACTGAGTGCCCTGAAAACTGGGGTGAAGAGAAATTCTTTTAGGAACCGATAATTTTTTACTGTTTCAAAAGGGAGGATTAGCACAGAATGCATGGGGATCTGCTTACTATTCTGTTAATACCTGAACAGAGTCTTTAATAACCACGTCTTCTACTTCAGGGTGCTTTGATTTCCTATGCAGAAATTGTCAATCCTATGCTACTACGGCACTGAATCTTTCAGTCTTCTTATACTAGAATTATTTTTCAGTCTATAACAAAAAATGGAAATGGAACGGCAATGCAATTGTTACAAAATATAGAGTGTATTCTTATCTGGAGGAGGCATTCTATGATATTCTCAAGTACTGATTGAATAGTAGCAAGTTACAGCACTTGGTAAAGTACAGAGCAATATCCTGTACTCACTAAAACCCGTGGCTATGTGGCTGCTGGATGATCTGGACCTAAATTTTGCCAGAGAAATCTGAGCTTTGGCAGACCCTGCCTGCCAGCTTTGGTGTAAAATACAAAATATGTTCTGTTTGAGGAGGAAATGCTGCAGTTGGAATAAGAACTGTTCAGGTGTTTTGATTTTCAAGATATTGATGTTGGAGACCTGCCCCCCATCCCCTATTTCACAGCATTTCAGGAGTTGCCAAGAAGTAGCCTTTTAATGTCAGAAACAGCAAGCCCAGAGGCCAGCTAGAGCACCTGGCTCCTGTCAAAATATTTTGGGATTATTTTAGCACCTTGCCTACTGCATCTTGTTGCTACCGTGTAGCATCTTTCCTACTACTATTAGGAAGAACTTCTGTCACTTTATGGTCCTTATACATGTGGGGTTTTTTTACAGTATACAGAGCAAATGGGACATAAGTAGTTTAGGGACTGCTTCTGGGGGCACCTCTTGCTGGGTAAGCTCTGTGATCATGATAGGTCATGATGTCTCAAATAAAATGAAGTTTTTTTACTTAATTATGGGACATAACAGGGCAATTTTATGGATTATATTACATTGGTTTGAAACATAATTTTAAAAACAAAATAAAATTTTTTCAAGTTTTCTCATAAAAGTAAGGTAAAAGTAGAGCTGGCAAGTTAAATAAAATGCCCAGTTACTATTGTCTAGAACATCTTTCTTGAAGCAGAGTTCACTAAAAACAGGGCTCCAATGGTGTGGCTTGTCATACAACTTGATTAAAGTTGTAGAATAAATACAGCTTAACTACTGTGATCATAAATTGGGGTAAAGTTTACAAGAATTGTCAGTATTATCTGTGGTTCCTGGCTTGAGGAATGTTTTCCTTGTAACACTTTTCTTGTAAAGCTGGGTACCATTACTAGGACTGAAAATGCCTGACAATAAAAAAATGACCCTCTCAACCTTGCCTAGCAGGCTTCAGGTCCTTGGCTATCCCAGTGCTGCTGCCTTGACTGGCAGCTGGTATTATGGGTAGAACATCCTCCCCCTAAAATAGAAATTATTTTTTATTTGTCACACAATATGCATTTAAACTACAATGTGCTAGGTGTAGTGATTTATTCCTAAATGTGATCAAGATCAGGCCGCCTCTGTTTGTCATTCTTGTAGTGTAGTTTGTCTTTCTTGTAGTGACATCCCTGGGTGTGTGGAAAGGGCTACCAAGAGTCTCCTCCTTTTTCCTACTCCTATATAAGGCCAAGTACACGCATCATTAGAACTGAGGTAGAGGAGATATCAGAGAAGCTTTTAAAACTGAAGAAGTTTTAAAGTGGTGGGGTTAGAAAATCAGGGAATAACAGAGAGTACACCTGAGAATAAGATTTTTTTCGAGAGATATATGGAAATCCAGAGGCAAATGCCATGGATTTTTTTTCAGAGATAGATGGATAAGAAATTAAAAATTCAATTAATAAAAAGTGTTCCATATTCAGGGGAGTATGGTGGTCTGTACCTGGTGTTCTCCTGCTGTATATAGCTCTGACTTGAATCACTGGGAGTAGGCAAAATCCCTAATCACTGCTTTTTCAAAATATCTGTCCCCGTTTATCCTGCTGCCTCTTTTTACCTTCTTTACTTGTTGAAGAGAAGAACAGTAAGATTCCAATATTACGATTTTTCAAAATGTGACTGCTGTTCAAACCTGATGATAATTGTGCTAAACAGAGGAAAAATATCTCAGCTGCAGGCCATAGCCAGCCTTGGAACCAAGCACCTGACCTATTCACTGTTGCCTGTTCCCAAGGTCCTGCAGGTAAGACCACCAAGAAGACTTCAAGCTGCTTTATTCTATTGTATATATTTTTCTATCACTGTACTTACAGAGGCTTTTTGTTTTAAGTCTTTTTTTAAAGTCTAAAAAAATACGGCCAATAAGGTGGAGAAAAAGGTCTTAAGCACAGGGGAGTAACTTGACCAATGAGAAATTTGGTGGGAGATCTGGGAGTGAAATTCATCTGCCGCTTCTGTCAATGTAGTGTTCTTTCCTGTCAGCTGCACTGTCCCTACAAAAAGCATTTATTTCCTGGTATCTAGGCATCATAGTTGCTTAGATATAAAGTTTATAGCATAGTGTTTTAAGACTGCTGCAGTCTTTATTTTGTACATTGATGTTTTGAGAAATAGGTACGTTGGGGCAGGTCAAGAAGAGATAAATTTGAACAGCAGCTCTCTTTGGAGATAATGGATATTGGTCCCTTTTTCGAAGGTACAACCAATGAGAAAATTAAAATCTCTTTTGCACTTGATTATATGGTGAAGATGTCTAGGAACTGAGTTTTCAGTGTAGTGATTGCTTGGGGTTTCATAATATGGTTCAGCTCCAGCTATGTGATGGCCTTTTTGTGGCATTTTAAGCTGGGTAAAGATTGAATATTGGCTCTTTTGGGCATGTTCATGGGAACCACTTCCCATCTTAATGATTTTATTAGTTGTCTGCAGGAAAGAATAGGACATAAATCAAAGATGCTCAGAGGAGAAGTTGTGAACAGTAGACTGAGAGAATTTTAAAAATAGAATTAGTCCAAGAAGAATTCAGAAAGGTGGTAGACTTCTCATGGAGACAAGAAGGTATTTTATGGGAAATGTGTGAAGTGAAAGGGTTAATCTCATAAATTACAGCAGCTTCAGAATGAAAGCAGGGAAAAATAACTGGCAGAGGATTACATGGCTGAAACAGATGAAGATGGGAATGAATCTTTCCCCTTTCTCCAAAAATAAATACAGTGACAGGTGAGTCTTTGGGAACTGGAGAGGAAAGGTCACATGATTGATTGGGCAGCTGCAAAATATCAGTTTGTCAGAGCAGTGCATTGGAATAATTCAAAAAATACTGCTCATAAAAGATGAAGGGAAGAGAAAGTAAACTAGGATGGAATGTGCAGACTCAAGCAGATGGTCGTATTACAGAATTAGCTACCTGAGACTGCTCACAAGGTCCAAGATCGAAGGCTGATGAACTTTTTCTCACATATTCTTGCATGAAAGGGGCAATGTAGAGGGGAGGTTTTCACAGTCTGAGTTGGAGTGAGAGGACCTTGTTCATGATAGAGGTGTGTTCTTAGAGCCTTCTTGCTCTGGAACTCGTTAATAGGAACACAGAGAAAAAATGTGTTTGTTCAGTTTGAGTCTCAGTATTTTGTGACCTTGAACGAATTATTTGCTTTAACATGTGCCTCTGTTTTCTAGCTGAGATTAATGAGGTTTTTATCAGAAAAGTGTTGTAAAACTAAAACGCTTCAGTGATTATTTTCAGATACAGCATTTTCAGATGCTGGTGAGACCCGAGATTTATTAGCTCTGAGTGCTGTGGGGTTATTAAGTCCTTGATATTTGTTAGAGTCAGTTTGCTACCTTCCTACCTGACTCAGATAATAGATATAATCTTGTGTTTGCCTGCAGAATCTTGGGGACACCTTTTCTAGCCTGCTCTCACCTCTGTCTTTACTGCTACTGTTATTTACACCAGCAAAATCAAATATAGCATAGAGATCTCCCATGCTGTAATCACACCTTTGAGTGCAGAAGAGGCATAGCCTGGAACTAGTGAGTGATAGTGATTCTTATCAAATTCCCAAAATAGGTGGAATTACATCAGAGGTAAATTTGAAATACTGAGGCTGTTAAGAAGCTGAAATCAGCTCACCAGATGTTTGTGTTTAATTTAGTATCTACACTTTGTTGCAGATGTTTTCCACCACTCCTCTGTCAACTGTGTCAGATGCAGAGTTAGCCATTGCTAACTATGGTAACAGACAAATTTATTATTAGACACTGACAGCTGAATTTGCCATTTTTTTAAGATTGTAAGACTACGGGAGCTAATTGGTGAGAAATAATAAAGTGAACCATCTAATTTGGAAATATGTTCATTTGCAGGCACATTTTTAGTAGAAGTCAATCAAGAGCATGCTAGCACATGCACATGAATGCTGAAACCAAATTTGACACTGTTTCATGATGATTCTGTGGAATAAAGTGCTGGAAGAGGAAGTATTTAGATTATATGTAGATAGTACATCTGCTTTCAGTGTCATGTGCACGTTGCTATCACTAGTAAGTAGTTTGCTCGAGGAGGTGCATGTGCAGCTGAAGGTTACAGTCACCTACGATACCGTGGCAGTGCCCAGCCAGACCAAAGCTAGTGCTATGCTTGTTTCTCCATGGAGCACTTCTCAGAGCATGGAAGGTGCACTTGTTACCTGTGCATGCTGGAGCTGTGCATTCTGTTTGTTCATTGCCTTCTGATCACGCTCTTAATTTCCCTTGGGTGGCTGTGGAACGCACAGACCGAGATGGACACTGTGTTGGAGACACTCTGCAGTGTTGAAGTACAGCTCCTAGATAAACTTTGCTTTGCCATGTAGCATCACACTATCCAAGTGATGTGTAACAGGTTTTTTCCCTTGTATTTAGCAATTGCTTTCTGACAGGCTCTTTGTATCATTGTTCTTTAGTGAAGACTTTTTCTGACTAGTGTGGGATATGAATCTGTGTGACTCAAATGGGTTATTTTCTTCAGGTTTGGTTTTCTTTTTTTTTTTTTACTGCTGCGTGTCTTTAGTACTGCAGATTGCCATGACATTGCTGTAATGTTGTAAATTATTTTGATGACTAAGTTAGAGCTTTTTGGGGAAGAAGGAGGAGGCAACATGGTTATTGTACTAGCAGCCAACTTCATAGTACTGTATTGAGAACTACCAGCTAATCTGGTCCTTTGGAATTCCATCTGTTCTGCATGGGGTTTTCTTTCTCAAAGGAGAATTCCATTGGAATAAGGTTGAATTCTTAGGAAATTACTCCTCCTACAGGATAAAACTAAAACATGTACAATTAAATGTGTTCAGACCATTTAGAATTGCGTGACCAGAAAAGTCATCTCTCTTTCTCATCCTAAGACAAGTTCAGCTATGCATAAATCATCCTAAAAGAAGTTTTCTTCAGCAGTTTTTGAGGTCTTATAATGATGAAGCTTCTAAACTGGTCTGTAAAAATGCTTTATTTTCAGAAAATTTTTCCCCAACTGTCTAATACATACTTCCTTAATGCAATAATGAACAGTATTACCTGTCCTCTATTCCATGTTTTAGTGACAAAAACACTGATGTTGCCAAGTTTTCCCACAATCTAAGCAGACTGCAGCCCAGCAGTTTTGCTGGATCTTTCGTGTTTTTCTGTAGGTATCATTTGTCTTTTTGCTCTCTGTCCTTCTCCTATTCAAAATAAAGGGTCAAAATGGCTGCAACGCACTATTGCAGTGGTAATCTGCTACCAAGGAGATAGTGTAGTTGTGGTTCAAGCTCAGAGTAATCAGAAGTTTGTGGCCTTTTCTTACCTCTGTCACAATGTTCCTTCGCATTCAGATGTCAGAAGCTCTAGAGTCATTGTCCTAACAGAGTGGCATTTCAAAATAGAGTTTCGTGGTTCATTGGAGGCACTGGCTGATCTGTCAAGAATATAATTAACAGTTAAGTAATGCTACTCTCTGACTGTTCCATTGCTGTCTACTATACAACTGTTGAAAAGCTATTTAATCTCTGTAGATCATAGTTCTTGCATGTTATGTATGTAGTGTTTCATAAATCTTGTGCATCAAGGCTTTTGTTTGTCAGCAGGGACTTGGAGAAGGAAAAACACCATCTTGTTACTTGATTTCTCTCTTGTAGCTTTTTACCTTCTAAAGCACAGAAAGAAAAAGGCTCTGGGGTGCCTAGTAGCAGTAGAGCTTCTATCAAGACTTAAAGTGCATTGTGTGTGTTACTCAGATGCGTATTGTAAAAAAAAGTCATTTTTTATTTTTGATTTTTCTTTTTGTTTTTTTTTTTGGCTGGTCTAGCGTCATCTTAGGGAATTGATTTGTGGACCCTATTATCCTGTTAGCATATGGTTGCCTGAAATTATATGAGTCTTGTGCTCGATGACCCACAGGTCTTAAAAACTTTTATTCTACTCTGTAATCTAGTGCTTATCTCAACAAGACAAAGGGAAGTTGAAGTGAAGTTTGTAAGTCAAGAAGTATTCTGCAGTTTCCCTAGGCAGAAAGCAGTTTGTACTTGCTAAATTTCTATTTGTAAATCTACAAAGTAGATTAAAGTATATGTAGCGGCTATTCCCACTGCACGATTCAGTTGCACAGTTGAACAGTAAGTGGGATGCAGTGAAGCAGAGCTCTGCCTATATGGCTTTTGAGGGACCTATTAAAAATGGAGATATTAAATTAAAGTCTGTACTGAGATCCTGATTTATAGCATATGGAAGTTGAGGAAACATTCCACTAACTGCAGTATTTGTCGTATAAAATAGCAGTTGGAGTTTGGATGTACAAGCATAACTTACCAAGTTTAACCTTTGAATGTTGAATTTTGTAAATGTGACACTCTCTTCTCTACACAGTTTCAGAATTGGTATATTGTCAGGGCACAGTAGAAAAACAGAGCCAGCATTATATCTTTAAGGGAGGTAATTATGTATAATTAGATTGCAAAGAGTACAGCAAATTATTTAAATTATTAATATCTCATGTGTTATTTGCTGTATTCTCTACAAAGAAGTAAAATATAAAGTATAAAATTTAAAATCAAGGAAAATACTTGAAAAAAGTTGTCTGTTTTGTCATGAAATGGAAGGAAAATACAGATGTTATAGTCATGACCTGATGAGTTTAAGCACCTTGGGCTGAAGCACATACAGTGTTTCTGAACAAATTTATTACTTGTGGTATATTGCTACTTTATTTATCTTCAGCTTTTCCTGCAGAGGATTGTAGCAAGAGTAGAAGCTCCAATAGTGTGCTTTTCTTGCATGGTTAAAATAAAACACTTGGAGGTAGTAACGGGATAGTTTGTAAAACAGGAAAATGACATACTGTAGGAAAATATATTTTGCATTCTCAGAGAATGTACAGAAAAGAAAAGAAATTATTTAATCTTTCCTTTCTTTTGACTCCTCACTAAACCATTACCAGATATGAATGAATTTAGAAGTTATAGAAGTATGTGTAATGATTAAATGTTTAGAGTACTACAATGTACAGAATAAAAAGAAAATAAAACATGATGAATATTTTAAAAAACCCAACCAAAGAAACCACCAAGTATCAGGTTTCCAGGAAAAATGCCACAGCAAATACTCCACTCTCTAAATCCCAGATATGTCCATGTTGAAGAGGTACTAACAGCTATTGCACTGTAGATGTGCCCACCTGTGGGAATTGCCACAGAGTTGTAGTTCTTTAATAGAATTAACACTGAGAAGGTTAAGGATTAGTAAGAACCAACTTTACATGGGAGGTAAAAATTTTCAGGGTTTGATAGGACAGACACAGTAATGCCGTCTATTCCAAGGAAATATATGTGAGCATATATGTGTGAAAAGTATGACAAAAACATATTTACATATACATACATACTTATGCATATGTACGTATGTGATTTTGTCCAGTCGTATCTTGAAATAGATGTTTCTGGAAAAATACACTTAGTCAAAACATTCATGTTGGAATATAACATGCCCGCATCTTGGCATGAGAAATTAACCTTTCTTCTTGGCTGGATGGTATATATTTTATGTAATCTTAGGAGATTTGAGTGTATTTCGTAGTGAAGTCAAATAATTGCTGCAAATGAAAGTAAGTGCTATTAAGGAGCTTGAGAACTTGCTGTTTTAATATTATACCTTGAGAGCAAACCCATGCTCTTCCCTCATTAATCAGGGCTTCCAGAATGCAGTTCTAAGGATGCAGTTTGCCAATTTATGGCTATTACTGGCCATATTTTAGTTATCGGAGTAATTTTTAGCTGTAGAAAATGCTATAGTGCTGTTAAAGGTGAGCGCTGGTATTTTTTTAGTCACTGGATCCTCTGCTAAATTAGTCAGTTATTTATTTAGTTTCTGTGATTATAAAGATTTCAGGACAAGAATTATGTAGCCCTTAATGAATAGATAGTATTAAAAATCTGCTGTGTTTCACTTTTTAATCAATAACTGTCCTTGCTTTTCAAAACTGGATGTTTAAAAATAAATAGGGCTTTGTGACATAGATAACATCTACCTGAATTTTTCAGAATGCTACTTGAAAAATCAGAATTAATGCAGTAGTGCTGCAAAAAGCTCGTGCTGTTTGAGTCAGCACAGATATCTGACATGACACAAGGCAGAGTATCTTCATGCTGGGAGATACAGTATCTTTAAAACTGTGAACTGGTGTACTGGCTGAAACACAAGGATTTGTCAGGACTAATGGGTTACTCCAAGATGGTTTTTGCTCATCATCTTAAAGCACTGTATATGGTTAGTTACGGAAGCTTTAGCTGTGCAGTATCTTCTGCAAGTCCATTCCTTAGAATCATTGAATGTTAAGGGGTTGGAAGGGACCTTAGAGAGAGTTCCAACCCCGTCACCCTGGGCAGGGACGCTTTCCACCAGACCAGGATGCTCAACGCCTTATCCAGCCTGGCTTTAAACACTGCCAAGGTTGGGGCTGTTCCAGTGTCTCATCACCCTGACAGTGAAATATTTGATATCCTAATGTCTAACCTAAATTTCCGCTCTTTTAGTTTGTACCCTTTACTCTCTGTCCCATCACTACAGTTCCTGACAGAGTCCTTCTGTGGCTTCCCTGACTTCCTTCTGATACTGGAAGGTTGCTGTGAGGTCTCCACACAAGCTTCTCTTCTCCAGGCTGAACAGCCTCAACTTTTAAATCCTGTCTTCATAGAGATGGTGCTTCAGTCCTCAAACCTGGGGAGGAGAATAGCTTTTTGACTCAGGTTATCAGTCAGCTGAGCAATGTGAGCACCATTTCTGTCATCCTGTAGGAGTGCTCTGTTATTATAGCTAGGTAGTATCATCTTTGCTCCTTATGTCCACATTTTTGGTATGGAGATTACTGCACTTCCAAATTCCTTAGTGTTATGAAGCAGCTCAGATTTTGAACTGAAGGATGGACGAGAATGGATAGAAGGATCATCCATTAAAGTATCTAAACTAAATGGACAGCTTCCCAAGTTAGATTCACTCTTAGTTGCAGTGAACATAATGCACCTGAGACTGTGCTCCATTGTTGTTAAGGTGACTGACGTTTCCTTGTACATTTGATAATAGACTGCAGCACCGCTGTGTGCACAGAATTTTTGTGGTTATTGGCACCTCCTTTCACTTGCTCTCTAGATACCGCTCTCTGTGTATCCACACCCTGGAAAAATAGATGAAGCAGTATCTTTGGACTTACTTGTGAAAGCTGCTATGGTGATAGGGAATTGGGATGGAAGTAGTAAAATTTTCCGATTTCCATGGAGGAAACAGGCAGATGTTTACCAAAGTGATGACTAATCAGCAAAACAAGAGTAAGAATATCTGAAAGATATTTTTCTTTAATAGATGTTTAGTGTAATGCATATTGTAGTGTTCTTCAGACAAGAGCAAAGCGACCGTCAGTGAAGGTCCTTTTGGTGGTGTGACTTCAGATAAGGAAATTATGCATTTTTAGCTCTCTTGATACTGGAACTGCTTATCATTTGCTGATTTGAAAACAGGTTTAGAAAAACACTGCTGAGATGCTTACCCACTTACCAGTCTGCTTTAAAGAAATGTAATGGAATAATGTATCTTAATATAATTCTGCAACACAATCAAGTTGAATATCTATAGGAATCTTCTGAACACCTAGTCAGTAAATGTTGGAAGACTGGATCTAGGGTGAAGGCTATATTAGATAATTCTCTATGATGTGCACAGAAACGCAAAGTAACTTAGAACTGTGTGTGTGACACATCATTATCCATAATTACCTTTCACTTGATCTGACAATGACATCACATCTTTCTTAATCTTCTGTGCCAATTGTTTCAACACCACCTGGACTAGAACAATAAGTTCCACAACACTGTGATTCTGTGGCCTGAATTAAGAGAACATTTATTGTGACCGTCTCCATAGAAAACAAAGAAAATATAACAGAGTTGAAATTTGGTTTGTTTTGATGAACATGTCCTGCCAACCTAGAAACAAACTGTGGAAAAGGGCATGGGAGGATGATTGATTTTCCTGAACTTGTTAGCCTTTATTAATAAAATGTCTTTTTTTTGTTTGCCAAGTATTAACAAAATAATCCATGTATGCTGTACACTGCACAGAGACAGAAGGGGAAAATGTTTGCAAAATGAATTGAGTGAGTTTGTGTGTCAGGAAATAAAGCAGTTGCTATATTCCTGTTCTTAATCCTCCATCAGTCAGCATCTGCATTATACATGTGTGCTTGGTAATTGGGCTTAATTGGTTTGCAGGGAAGGGTACGATACATAAGATCATTAACTAAAATTAAGTATGTCAAGGACTTGCTCCAAACCAACTTATATTTTTGCTGCTGTCAGCATAGAATAGTTTTTGTAGATGGGCTGTGTATGTTCTCTCAAATGTTCTCTAAAAACCTAGCATACAATAGTTGAAAATGGTGCAGTATAAAACGAAGTTGGTGGTTCATTTCAGTAGAAAGTAGCTTTACTATGTTGTCTGCTTCTGGCTGTGGAGGTACAATGCTGGAATCTTCTCTAGCGACCCTTTTTGGAGACAACTCCAGCACAATGGTGGCAGGGTTACTGAAATTTCCATTCTGCTAGTGTGGTTACTTCAGGAAGAAGGGCTAGGAAGAGAAAGGGGAAGGAGGATGTATTTATATAGCTTCAATCTAACACCATTATTTTTAACCTGAAAAGAAACTTTTATTTGAATCAAGTGTAATTAAGATTAGGAAATAGTAATTTAGTGCTTCAAAAAGTAAACACAACCAACCACTCACTCTCCCTCCCAAATGCTCTGGGTTTTAATAGATGACACTACTTTTACAGAGAGTACACAGCAAAGCTGTTAGGTCCGTATGTGCAGTCTTTTAGATCCTTGATGTTGGCCTTCAGGGATTTTTCTTTGTTAGCTATGATTTTACATTGTGAACTTCACCAGTAACATATTGCATGTATTACGTTTCCTGAGTTTAATGCCTGACTGGAAGCAGTTATTACTTTTCACCTCTACAATTGACTGTGGATTGCAACATGGACACTGTTGTTGCTGGTATACAAGGAAAATTGGTTTACCTACACTTACCTGTGCCAGATGAAGACAACTGAAAAAGGGTAACAGGAATTAATTTTTTTGAGTGTCCAATTAAACTCTATGTAAGCTCCTGTAATTTTCAGATTGAGATACACTGTAATTTAGTCTGGTTTAATTATTTGAGTGAAGTAAATGGAACCAAATTAAAGGCCAGCTTAATTCAGGATAGGTGTTTACGGGTGGCTTCAAATGATTTGGTTCAATTTAGATTCAGGTGTTTATTTAATTTGATGAACTTTTCTGAATGTCCCTATGTAGCAAGCTGCTTATAAGAACAACTATTTTTTTTTGGTAAATATTCCTGCTTTAATGCATGCATTTTTGTAGTCTCAGCCTGTTCTGCTTCCAGTTGCATGCTTCATCCTGTTGTTTTATTGTTCTATTTATTGAATTTTATTTACAGTGTTAAATACAGCCCCTTCGTAATTGTTCATTTGAAATTTATTATTGGAAACTCATAAATGAATTGGCAGAATGCACAGGGAGATGCTATTTTTTCTCTTCTCAAACAGAAAATCTTTGCTAGAAAATAGACTCATTACAACAAAACTTTCTTTCTTTAACTTGAACCAAATTTCTGCAGAGATTCTCCAGCTGATGGTTGCATTACTTAGAAGAACTGGGATTTAAATAAGGGTCTGCCTCTGTTTTTTGAGGCTTGTTGATAATATCTTTGACTGTTACTACAGGGAATTAGCCCTGTAAAATTTTAGTTATTACATATTACGGACAAAGGAACACACAGTTTGCTTTGCTGTGTGCAAGATATCATTGGTTCCTCCTAGAGCCTCCTTTCTCTGCTATACTGAGCAGAGCTATGGGACAACTGTCCCCATAACTCATTTTTCCTTTTAATTCTGAGTATTTCTTTATATGCCTGCACATTAGGATAAGCACAGAGCACTTAATTGGCAAGTTCATGAAAGTCTATTAAAATCAGCATAAGATAGTGGTAGTACTTTCTCTGATAAGCTTCAGCACTCTGCTTAGTCATCATACTTTTATTATCTTCTATCACAAAGTCTTGCTCAGTCACAAAAGTCACAGCAAGTCACCACACCTCCTTCTGTTAGGAAACTGTGGGTAGTTCTCTCTACAGCTTGTACAAGGAGCAGCAACGAGTAGACAGTAGCTTTTTGGAAGAAGAATCCTTTATTTACACAAGATTATACAAAGATTAATTTTCAACTTACTGCAAAAACCCTACGTTATGAACAAAATGACTCTGAAGATAGGAAATTTTTTTTGTTTGTTTACTTATTTCTTTACAACCTGCTAAGCAAGTTGCACTAACTATAATATGTACAATATATACACAACCAAGTTAATTCAAATGTATACAGTACCCATCAATTAATTGATTTTTAAGCTTTTCTACTTCTTTGCGTTGTATGACTGACCTATGAAAGAAATACTACTTCCTGTGTACTTTGGGTGTAGTTAAAATAAAGCTCACTCTCTAACTTTTATTACAAGGACAGGCAAACAGGAAAAGCACATATGCAGTTGTTATAATTATTTTAATTGATTTGCCCACATTTACAACTCAGAATAAAAAATATGCTGAGCTTTGATTCTGCTTGTGTTTGGAGACGACAGTTTGTGCATTTAACAATGATTTTCTAAAAGCTTCCACAAGTCTTGTTGGGTCAGAAGCATAACCCTAGCTCTCTTTCTGCCTTTTTTTTTTTTGATAGGATGATGAAGTGGTTCTGCAGTGCACAGCAACCGTTCACAAGGAGCAACAGAAATTATGTCTTGCTGCAGAAGGATTTGGCAACAGGCTTTGCTTTTTGGAATCCACATCAAATTCTAAGGTACCACTGAGTGTTTTGTCATTTCGTGTCACAAAGCAAGGATAGTTGTAGCATTGATTGCTTTGATGTAATATACACAAATCTGTCAAGGAGAATGGACAAATCAAATCTATCAATAATATAAGGAATATTTAATCCTCATTCAGAGTTTAATTCTAATTTTGTCCTTTGGCTGTACTCTAATGTGGTGTTTTCTGTTTTGGGTTCACTTTAAAACTAGTTAGCTGCAGAAGTCCATCCCAAATAATATGCTTGTTATTTTGCTTGTCTGAACTCAGCTGTAGTAAGCCACGGTGCAACTTTTGTGTAACTCAAAGACAAGTTGATTGCTCTGATTCTAACTTGACAGAAGAGAGAGCAGTTATTCTATTTGTGGTAAGTTTTTAGTCTTTGACGTTTATATTGAAATGATTATTGCTTTGAGACCTGATTCCTTATCTGAGCATAGTGCAAGTATCATAATTACCTCATCTAACACATTTTATCTAAGCCTCCTCTAACTCTGCTATATATGCAGTAGATAGAGTAGTTTGAAAAAATAACTTTGCTGTTTATTGCAAAGAAGGGATTTTGTTTCACAATCACATATGCTCAAATAAATGTTTTGAAGACAAAAATGGGTCCCCTGAGGGCAGAACTGGTTTTGTGGACAGAGTAATGGATATACTTGGACATTTTATTCATGGGAAGGGAAGAACATTGCTTAACATATTTGTTTTTTCTTCAGTTAAAATATAAATATTTGATAAGAAAATATAATAAAGGTAAAGCATCTGGAAAGACATCTAGAAAGATTTGGAACAAAAAATGATGGTTATCTTGCCAGCTTTCATAACATCACTTTGATTTTCTCTGATACTTCACAGAGTAATGCTTCATTTTCTGTCTCATCATTTTGAATGTATTATTCATAATAATAAATTTTTCACTAGGATATTAATGATTCATTATAATAGCAGTGATCTTGATGAAGTAATTCATGCTGCTCTGTTTTAAATGAATCTTTTTAACAATAAAAATGTGCTAGGATGGAAGTGGTTGTAGTGCTAGTTGCCTGTAAGGCCTGAAAGATCTATTTAAATGAATTTGTTATCATTCAGTAAGTTTGGATATTAAATCTACAGTCTCTCTCTCCCCATCTAAAACTCCTGAATATTCTTGTCTTTAAGGACTACAGTGTAGATTTCATATCAGTTTTCTATGCTTGTTTGCTGATGCTGCTTTTTCTCCTTGTTTTATGAAACAATCTGTATTCTTCTCATTTTTCATGAGCTTGCGGGTAAAAAAGCAAACAAAAGAAAGCCCCTGCTGCTTATCTGTGATTCAATTTTTAAGAGCTGACAGTTGCTAGGATGAGCTCATCTGAAGTAATTTGTAGATATAAATACTGAGGGAGCCATAAAATTATCAAATCCTTAAAGCAAAGTTGACTATAAATAAGAGTAAATAAAAATGTTTTCCTTCCTCATGTCTGTATCCGTAGAATGTTACTATTGAATTATATAAGGAGGAACATAGGAAATATTCAAAGAGGTATGTGATAATTTGAAAATAGTTCCAACAGAGTTCTTGAGCCTGTTAAAAAAATTCTATGCATGTCTTAGAGGCTGTTTTCCAGTTAGAGTGGGATTGTGATGCACTGCAATGCAAACAGTAGTGTGGCATTTGATTTACAGTCAGGGATCAAGGATGAGATGCAAATCCAAGCACCAGTAATAGGCCAAACACAAGTAATAGACTTCAGCTATCATCCTGAACTTGCATTCTTGAGAATGCTTGTTACTATCCCGTGCTTTTCTCCGGTATCTTTCAGGATGGGGGTCCTCATGGTGTAGCTGACGTTTTATTAGCACAACTTCTTAGTGTGCACTTTCCTGCCCCCAAATCACTAAATAATTCACACTACTAAAGTAACAGTCAAATTGAAGATATATCTTGATAGAATAATTTGGTAGCTTCTGACTATTAATACTTATCTCTGTGCAGCAATAACACTGGGAGCTAAGGGAAAAGGTGCATGTATAGGCAAAGTAAAACAAGGATTCATTCACCTGTTCCCCTGAGCAGGCAGGTGTTCATCCCAAGGAAAGTAAGGCTTCATCATGCATCATGATGGTTTGCAAAGATAAACGTGGTCATTCTGAATACCCCCTGCTTCCTTTTTCGTCCCCTCTGCTCTATATGCTGAGCATGAGGTCATATGGTCTGGAATATCCCTTGGATCTGTTGGAGTCAGCAGTCCTGGCTGTGACCCCTCACATTTCCTTGTGCACCTCCGGCCTGCTCGCTGATGGAGTGGGTTGAGGAGCAGAAAAGTTATTGATTTAGTGCAAGGCTGCAAATTGCTCAAATTGACCCCATGTCTTGAAGAGCAAAATAACAGATAAGCAAGACATCAGGTCTAAATTATGTGTAATTTTATTAACAGGAGACAGTCCTGAATATAAAACATATAGGCTTCCCCAAGATAAACTCATGACTACCTCATCTATAGAGGTGTAGTAGCTCAAGTGAAAAATATTTATATTTCAATTTCTATCAATTTCAAAGTAGATCTGTCTCAAAACAGATCTTGTTCTCGCAACAGGTTGCAAGTTTCTATATTGTATAACAATATGACGTTTGTAAATCATCAAAAATTTTTAGCATTGAAAAAGTTGCAGCAGCAAGAATAACAAAACCCAATGAAGACGTGCTGATGACTAAATTTAAAATGCTTAGATTCCTTATCTCATGCAATTATTTCTTCAACAAGTTTTGTCAAATCTATAGCATGAATATTTATTTTGTAAGTAAGAAGAGGAAAATTAGGGATGGATGCCAGAAAAAAAAAGGCAAAAGCCCCATTGTCGTGGTTTAACCCCAGCCAGCAGCCAAGCCCCACACAGCTGTTCACTCACTCCTCCACCAGCAGGGTCAGGGAGAGAATCAGAAGGGTAAAAGTGAGAAAACTTGTGGGTTGAGATAAAGACGGTTTAAAAGGAAAAGCAAAACTTGCGCACACAAGCAAAACAAAACAAGGAATTAATTCACTGCTTCCCGTAAGCAGACAGGTGTTCAGCCACCTCCAGGAGGGCAGAGCCGCATCACACGTAATGGTTACTTGGGAGGACAAACACCATCACTCCAAATGTGCCCCTCTTCTTCCTTCTGCTTTATATACTGAGCATGATGTCACATGGTCTAGAATATCCCTTTGGCCAGGTTCGGTCACCTGTCCCAGCTGTGTCTCCTCCCAGCCTCCCATGTACCCCCAACTCCCTCGCCAGCGTGGTTGTACAAAAAGCAGAAAAGGCCTTGGCTCTGTTCAGCCCTGCTCACCACTAACAAAACATCTCAATGTTATCAACCCTGTGTTCAGTATGAATCCAAAACACAGCCTCATACCAGCCACTGGGAAGAAAATTAACTCTACCACAGCCAAAACCAGCAGACCTGTAAACTTCCTTTTTGACAATCATCTATAGGTAATTTTGTTTCATCATTGCTTGCTGTACTTTTAAATTTATTCCTTGTGTGGAAGACCATCGCTTTTATTAAAACAAAAATTAGGATTAGTTAACTTATCTCAAGATTAGTGAGAGCCATTTCTTTGCATTTGAATCTTAGTTGTTGCTTTCTATATATAAACAGATTGGTAATATGAGGAAGTCCATTCATTAAAAGATTATATTGTCTGCTAGTGAAGTAATTTTTCTTTAGACTTAAATAATGCATGGATTGCTGAAAAGAAAACAGGCTAGACCTGTGTTTTAACAGCTTCTGAAAGCTATTGCTGTCCATAGTGCAGAATGAAAAATACTCAGCTCTTTTTGTGACTGACTGTTTGTGGTCAGTCACAAATGTGGTGTTTATCCCTTGTGAACCACTGCACAGCAGAACACGGGAAGCTGAATTACGCTTTTCTAAATGGCATAAGGGTTTGGGTTTTTTTCCTGTTTTTATGGCAGGTGGTAAACCCATATTAATTTCATTATGCCTCAAAGTATGGACCTACTTTACATCATTAAAAAGGACTGATAAAAACTATATGTGGTGTTTTTTTCCCCTCTTAAAGTCTCTGTAATTTGGACTTGAGAGAGGGGAGGATAACATGGTGAGAGTTTTTGAAGGTCTGAAAAGGCCTGCCAAGTTGGTTTTTGGTTGTTTTTTTTTTCCTTCACCTTTTTGAAGAAGGAAGTTCAGTGTGTGATCCTATGGTTTGATCTTTTTACCTAGAATAAGTTACAGTGCTGAGACTAGAGTCAAGAAACTGATAATAATTCTATTTGTAAAGTAAGGAGGTATTTCACATGGAAGTAAGACTTTGATAACTTATTTTCCATTTTGCTTTTGAAGAGTCACTTCTGTGTCAGAGCAGAAAAGTTCTTCAGGTTTGGTGCTGGACAGGTGTAGGTCAGTCAGCTGGGAATGCTGACTCCATTATCCCGAGTATGTCACTGATGCTCTGTGCTTTGTTGGTCCCTAGATGCAACTGTTGTGTAAGGGGGTAGAAAATAAAGCCTGATGGTAAGACTGACATACTGTTTCTTGTGCTGACAAATACAAATTCTTTGATTTTTATCTTTGCCCTTTTTTTGGTCAGATGAATTGGCAGGAGCTGGACAGGTGGCTATGCTTAAAGGGAAGAGGAGAATGGGGGTAGGGACTGGAGAAGGTTATACCTGGCACAGACAAGGATACATGAAAGTATGATTCTGTAGTATTTATGCAAACTGTTTCCATGCCAGCAGTCAAATTCTGTATGGATGTGTCTGGAGAAGGGTGTCATCCTGAACAGTGGGACACTGGCCTGAACTCCTGTACCCTGATTGCCTCTGGGAGAAAAACTCTTTGTTCGTCTTCCCGAGTGTAAGATCTGAAGGCAAGGGTTGCCTTCTTTTTTTGTCTTTTACAGCAAACATATTCTCAGTGGACAAGGCAAATAATCTGTCTCCAGAGAGACTGAGTCTGAAACTCTTTCTGACAGCTGAGAAACAGTATCTGCATTGTGCACAGTTTTTGATTGTGTAAATCCAAATAAAAAAAGCACGTGGTGTCGATTAACATATGGATGCAAGTAGATGCTTTTTGAGCAGTTACTGACATAATGAAATAGCGAGTTATTAAAAAATTGATTCACTCTGAAAAATCAAATCAGTGTTGTTTGCTTGTGTTTATATTGGATCATTCTGTGAATCTGCCATTTAGTAAGATGGTTGGTTGGATTTTTTTAAATAGTTGATGTGGTTAATTTCTGTACATGTGTTTCCATTTCATCCATCTAAAAAAAATCAAAAAGTTTGTCAGGGCTTTGTAGCTGCACCTCCAAGCCCATTTTAATTGCTTTTGTGTCATGTTGTCAAAATGAATATTCACATTTAATGGTAAAGATGGCACTTAATCTTATGTAATCTTATGTTCAGAGGACTCCATTTAGGAGACCTGGACTAAAATCGTTGATTTTAATAATTTAAATGAAGAGCATTTATGCATACTTACACATTACTTGGCCTACTTGACATACATAATTTAAACACAGGTAGATGAAGTCTTCATAGATCAGACAGGATTTTGTTCAGTGAGTCATTCTTTCACAGTAAAATGCCCTGAAAGAGTAATGTAAATAAGAACAGTGTGTTTCACAACATTGTATGTAGTTTTACACAACGTATGGTTTACAGAATTTTAAATATTATCTTTGTTATTTATGTATATCCAATTCAGTTTTTACTTCTTGTAAATATTATATAAATTTTGAGCCTAAATGCAGATTGGTAGTTATATCCATCAGGCCTGATTGTGATCCTTGCACTTAGTCCCAGAAACCAACATAAATATTTCTTGAGATGGAAAGTGAATAAATTAAAATGAATGTGAAACATTTGGACTATAGAAAACACCGTGTTAAATCTCCATGGCTGTAAAAAAGCAACAGAAATATGGCTTTGTATCAGCTGAAAATTGTGAGCATTGTTACTAGGCATAACAATACAGTTTAGCATATTCGTACTGTCACCTGTAACTCGGGTAGTTCTTAAAAAGGAAGCACGATGTGTGATATCAAGCAGGTCACCACAGACTAAATAGTGTAATAATAATAGATCCAATCTGTGAAACCTTCCTATTTTCATTTTTCATCATATCTCCCACTGAAGTAGATATTTGGAATTTTAAATTCACACAGGAATGGATTGTTTCTGCTCTTAAAGAAATATTTTTTATCAAATCTAGTTTTGCCAGAGATACACATTGAGTTTTAGCATAATAAGGCATTATTTGCTACCAAATAGGAATTGAAAGCTCTTCCTGTCTTCAAACTGTACATTCATGAATGGGAAAGAGATTCTTTTTGAATTAAGCTCACTTACTTAATATTTTTAAAAGTAAGACATTGTTATAGGCTAGTTCTCTGGTTTTGGGGACAACCCTGAACCCTTAATACTGGTTATTTAGAACCCATGGAGTTTTATTATAAGACTTTAAGTGTACTGTGTACTTGGGATTTTCTTGTCAAAATGTATTTTAGAAATATGTAAGACTGTGATAGATAAAGCACCTGGGAAAAAACCTCCAAAGAAGAGTTCCGAATTCCTAAATATGCTGGTAGAGTGCATGACATGTAACCTGAACATGTAGTGACAGAAACTGAAAGATAGAATCAAAGTAATTTTGTAGGTCAGTTTAGTTGATGATAATACTCCAAGTGATGGCACTAAACAAAAGGGTAATACATATGATATCTATGCATGCATCATGTCTGCTGTAAACGAAACAATCCAGATGAATTTCAAAATGCTAATTTTCTTTTTAATATCATTGATGTGTTTCACACATAGGCCATCCATTCAAGCAACTTAACCCAAAGTTAGATAATTTATGCAGTTTAATGAACAAAACGTGAGTTGTAATTTCTCCAGTCAGTTACATAGTTTGTAACTTTCTTCATTGTCTAAATGTGTGTTAAAAACAAACAAACATTTACAAAATGTTACAAAACCACATATGATGTTTCAGGTGGCTGTTTCGGGTGTTCTTTCTTGTTTGTTTGTGTAGGGTTGTTTTTTTTTTTTTTTGTTTTTGTTCATTTGTTTGTTTGAGTTTGCTTTTTTTTTTTGCAGAACAGATGTAGGAATTCCACTTCTGGTCTAAAATAAGTAAAGAAAACCTGAAAAATCCCATTAAATCAGCTTTCCTTTATAACTATATACCCCAATAATTGTTTAGGCCTCTCATTACTTAAAGATTAAAATGTAAAAAAAAGCAGATATTATGCTGAAAAATCTTGTCTGAGATATGACTGTAACACAAACACTATGATCAAATGAAGTCAGATATGTTGTGTACAGTCCTGTAATTGGTTTGATGAGTTTCTACGGCTTCTAAAAACCTGCCGGTTTGCTGTGATTTATTTTCTGAGTCCTAACCTTTTTAGTACATTTCCTAGTAAAAAGGAGAGTTGCTACCATTGCATGATCAGTTTATCTATTTGCATTTTGAACAATCTGTTCAAAGCAGTGCCCTTATCCAAATGCACAGTTGATGGGTTTTGGTGGTTGGGTTTGTCTTTTCCCCCATTTAGTATACAAGTCTTGTGACTCTTTAATAATCTTGGAACTCTGTGTTAAAGACTGTAAACAGATTATTTGCCTTCACCAAATGCACTAACTGTAATAAAATACAATAAGAAAGTCCTTGAAAGATAAATAAGTGGTATGTAGAGGAAATACAAAATATTTTGAGGTAGGAGTTCTTATTTGGGTACATTCATGTCTGATGCAAGTTACAGCTGCTGGCTGTTCAGTGCAAGCACAGCCTCAGCAGCTTCAGGCTTGCTGCCTTACCCTGGCAAACTAAACATCACAAGGTTGCACAATTGGCATGTTCTGCCAAGTCCCCTAGAGTTCAGCATTTTAAATATTTTCTCTGAAGAGTTTAGACTGAAATGTACTTCATTAGTACACACAGAGTAGTTACAAAGCAGTCATTTGAATTTTAGTTAGACTGATATGTAGCTGCACTTCTGAAAACCTGAAAAAACATTCATAAACCTATGCTTCAAGCTAAGAACACGTGAAAGTATAAATGCTTATTTTAAGCCTTTTAGATAAATGTTTGTCTAAAGCAGCAGTTTCAAATTAGCTTTGTACCCCTTCTTAGCACTTGAAGTCATAGTATTATTACTGTGTACTCTGTATTTTTAAGAATTGTTAGGCTAAATCTGGTTCAGCAGACTCCTATGAATAATCCTAGCCCAATGGGCTGTCAGAAATTAGGGCAAAGAAATGTGAGCTATTAACGAGTGAATCTGGGTTTATTTGAGGTATCTAATATTGATCTTATCTGAAACAAAATGGAAAAAAGAGTAAAAAATTTTTTTTTTTTTTTAATATTTCTTAAGACTTTTTGAAACATAGACCTTTTGGGTTTCAAGATTTTAGGCTTTATGTCCTGGTTACTTCCCCCTGAAAAAGGAGGAAGATTATTTGTGCTTTTGTAGCAACTGAGGGAATCTCAGCTTGTAACTTGCTATCATAACAAGAATATTTTCAGCACTAAATTGAGGGTGTTAGTTTATAAATAGTCTGGATTGGAAGAGGGAAGTTGGGCAAGTGGAAGTAGTTTGGAATTTGAAGATGTATGCTTTGTGAGCCTGTGTTATAAACCCAAATCCAAGTTGTTTTAGTAACTTTCTTAGTGCTGACAGTTGGGTTACCACATACAAATACAAGAATAACTTTTTCTGGTTTCACAAACAAAAGAACAGTCTCTTTATTTTGCATTAAAAAACCAGATGCCAGCTGGTAAAAGAAGTTATTATGCTCTTAAAGAATATGCATAAATGCACAAGATCACAGTTCAGGCTGCTTTTCCTGGGTGTTTAATTATTTTTGAATAATTTCTGGAAGTTTGCTGTTTGTTTGAAAACCTGTAGATAAGAGAGATGGTCATGAGCCACACTGACACCTCTAGTCCATTTTTCTTAAGAAACCAACATATGCTTAATACCTGGAGGATGGGAATAATACTGTGGTTTCCCACAGTATGACTAGTCCTTAAGATGTCCTCCTTATCTATCATTTTTTTTTGGCTTGGCATTTTCCAATACTATTAATAAGCCAAAAGGAGTTTTAAAGTTCTCTGTGCCCCAGTACAAGGATCCTGTAGAACAGTGATGGTGTGTAGTTTACCTCTGTGCTGCCTGCAATACGGTAGATGGGGAGTTGTGTGAGCTGGAAGGGGTTTGAGACACTGGCAAACTAAAATTTGAATCATCTAGAAAATTGTATGTGCTTGTGCATAACAGGTGTCTGCAAAGGTCTGTAGTTATTATCTTATTATCTGATATCAGAATGTGAACTTTTGAAAAGGAAGATCTTGGCTGTGGTAAAGGAGGAAACTCCAGGTTGGTCAATGATCTAAATGGATGTGGTAGTCTCATACAGGGGTGATATCTGTGAACTTGTTATACTCCCTCCTTGTTATACTCCCCCCTGAACTTGCATTCAAGGGTAGCAGGAAAAGAGTAGAAGTCCACAGATTGTGTAGTTCCTTGAGACTGTCTTTACCATCTCTGAATTTTTAAGGCTCTTGCTTTATTGCCTCTTGCATAATTCACTTCTGAGGCAAGTGGGAAATGCATGTGGGTATTTCTGTCTAGACAGTACTTTGTGGAAGCTTTTTGTTCTGTGTGTTACTGAATGATAAGCAAAGAATTATTTAAAGCAGCAGTTGGTTTTATCTTTACAGCTTAGTAGCAATATTTCAGCAATCTAGACCAAGATATTTAGAACAAATTACTCCTGCAATTATTCTTTTTGATTTTGTAGTTAATAGGGGTGTATAGTAAAACAAGTGTTTATTTTTCACATCATGCAGTGGATGTTCAAATGTAGTGCCATGCCCAGGCAAGCAGGCGCTTTATATAGTTAGACATTGATAGATAAGCCACAGTTTCTAAGTATACATGGTGAGCTTTTTTTTCAAACAGATATTTATGCCTGAATGTATTATTGCACTTTTTATCGGCAGTGGAACCTTGTCAGTATAAGTCCTTAAATCCCTGGAGTTTCCTGGCAGGCAGTCCTTGCTTTTAGGACTCTTCAAATTCTTCTCTGCCTGACCCACATTATCTGCTAGAGTTTCTGTTGGACTACAAGAACTTCATTATTAGATTTTTTTTTTTTTAATGAAAAGCTTTCAATATACCATTCTAATTGATTTGCTTTACATTACAGAGGTGGATGTATATCTCTTTCAAGGTAATGTATTTTTTTAAAATATAATTTTAAACTGTCTTGCCCAGCAGAGAACTGATGATGCATCTCCTTTCCTTCATTTAAGGAACGGGTGACTCAGAACAGAAACTTCCAGTGCCCCATTCAGCAGTATTTGATTTTCCTAGGTACACAGGTTGACCACTGATTTCAGCAACATACAATGGAAAATATAATAGTTGACAACTTGAAACAAAATCCTTAAAAGTTAAAATTTTATGTCTGTTATCTTTTTTAGTTGATAGTTTATGAGCTAAATAAGCAGATTTTACTTCTCTTAGACATAGTGTTTCATGTTTACTGCAATGTAGATGAATTGCTTATAAGAGTTGGTATTCTGGAAGGATTAGTATTTATGTTTATTTGGATGTCATTTTTACATGTTAAAACTCTACTGTGAAGATTTCAGATATGGGATAAATTTAACAGTGAGAGAATCTCAGCAAATAATGACCTATTGATTATTATGCAGTGGCAAGAACTTCCACTGACACAGGTCAGCCCGTGTCACTTATTACAGGCACAAAACATGTGCATGTTTGCCCTATTTGTTTGATCCTGAAAGGTTACAGGGTTCCTTGAAATTATTGAAATGTGATTGTTGTAATGTGTATGGTTTATATTAAATCTGGTCAGGGATTAGGAAGGTTTTCCTTTTGGGTATCTGCTATGCTTTTCAGAGAGGGACAAAATAGTATTTTATAAAGGTCATCTTTCTGGTGCTGCAAAGAATCAAAGGGTAGCTGCTTCCTTCCAGGTTCTAAAGCAACAGTACCCTTCCAACTGATAATATCCTGGATTCTTCCATTATTCGTTGCAGTAGATACAAATACAACATAATCCTAAGAATAAAAGGGAATGTTAAAGTTTTGCATAATTCATATAAGATTAGCGTAATAAGATAGAATTTTTGGGATAAAAATGAAGATAAACAAACCATGTTTTGTTAATCTGGATGTGTGCCTAGACCCTCTGTAGCACTGTTGATCCTATGAACTTTTTAAAATTTTATTAATCAGCACGGAATTTTCCTAATTATCTTAAAAATTAACACATTTTCACTGCATTAGGGTGATACACTATTAATTAATGTTCATCTAAGCTTCTGGCTACAGCAGCATATGTTTTGATGGGAATTGAGCTGGTTGACCAAGTTTATCCATCAATGCTGCAATGTAATTGTATGGCTCCTTACCCAGTATCACTTTTATCTGTTGCTAAAAGTTTTAAATTTTCAAAAAGGAGATAAAAAAGAAACAGTTCTCAGTAATGTAGATATGTGGGACTTAGTCCTTAGGTTAGAAAGGAGACTCGAGGGAAGAGATGGAGGATAAGAGGAAAAAGCCTCTTATCCATTTAAAGATGGAATGTATGCAGCCCTTAATCTATACAGAAAGTAAGCACCATACCAGGAATTACAGCTTTCAAGTGATTAAGACAGTCTGCTCTGTTAATAATGGCCTCAAGACCTTTGACAGATTTCAGGATCAAAGCTATTTCCAAAGAGCAAAAAATGAAAAATTCTGAGACGAAACTTTTAACTTGTTTTCAGATTAAAGGAAAATACTGTAATTGTACTTAAGTAAGAACGTCTTACGTAGAAGTAGGTTTCTTATGGATTTTTAAAGAAGATTGTGAGAAGAAAAAACCCCAAGAAGCAGTTTCCTTCTACACTTTCAGATTTGTACAGATTAAGTTTCAGACACACACAGTTTTTTTTGCCAATGAGCTCTGTTACACAGTGACCAGCAGATGACATTCACCATCTGAAAATGAAAATGAGGAAGGATTTTTGTCTTCACAGCTGTGCAAACTCATAGAGGATAAAATCTAGTAACTCCTTGTAATTGGACGAAGGCTACTGTAGAAGAGTGTACGATGTATCAACAAAAAGTATGCTCAGTGTATCAAGGTTTTCTTCACTGCTGGATTTATCAAATCTAATGCTTCGCTTATGGGAGAATTCTGCACTCAGAGGTCTGGAAAAGATGGGGAAACTTTTTTATATGTGACCAGAGAGTATTTGTAAGAAAATTAAAAGAGTCGGTTGTTTAGGTCAGATTAACAAGGAAATCAGCATGTTGTAGCATAGGCAACCGACACAGTTCAAGAGAACCACTGAGGACATGGAGCTGTCTTGTGTTTTAAGATTTGAAAAAGGGATGATTGCAATGTATTTGTGTCTGACCTCAGTTCCACCACTAGCTGTTTTTCCCTTTTTGTCTCCTTTATCCTTTTTTGTTTGTTTTTTTTTTTTTTAATTCTAGACCCTGCTCTGATTTTATCCTCCTGTCAGTTTCTAAGTTTTATCTCCTGAAACAGTTGTCTGTGAAAAAAGGATTCTTTAGAGTTTTACATTGTTAACAAGGAGCTTTTTTTCTATGTGAAAAATGACATTTTTCAGGAAGTAGAACATGACCGAATTTTCAAAATTTTTCCTAGAAAAAGTGAAAAAGCCACTCCCTTGTCAAACAGCTCTTCCAAAAACATGAGGCCATTACAGGTTTTAGGTACAGTAACATAAGAAGATTTGAATGTTGGGAAATTCTCTGCTTTTGAGGGAAACAACTGCTTGGGATGGAATGTCCTATAAAAGCCTCATACAAAACGTGATGGTTTCAGACTGAAATCGTCTTAGGCAGCTGATAGCAAACTTCCTGTAGGAGGTGTCCAGGCAACCTTCACAGTCTGCTCATGGTAAACACATGGGAGCTTGACACTGTTCCTGGAGGAGTTCTGTGGAGAGGACAGTGTTACTTGACACTCCTCTCTACAGAACTGAAACTGTAAGGCTCATAATTCATTCTGTCTTTTCTGCTTTGGGATTTGATGAGCGTGGTTCATTCTGTTTGGCTGATGGGACTTGTTGTCAGACCCATATATTTCCGTACTGGGTCCATTGTTTCGACGACAAGCTTGAAAAAAAGGAAAGCTATGCCTTCTGTGTAGAGTCCTAGAAATAGAAGTTTTTTCTTGGTAATACTGAGTGTGTTTCATCACTATCACCAGACAGAATCTCATTTAAATAGAAAGGACTGCCAGAAAGATGGAGATGTATAAATTTAAATGTAACTTGAAAATAGCTGATGGGTTCAGTTTCTTTCAGGCTCCCACAAATAGGACTATAGATGTTTTGCGTAAATTCTGTACTAAAATGAATTTTCTGAGTCCTACTTTGATTCTCAAAGTTAGGCATATAGTAAATGTGCTAGTGTTAAAAAAAGTTATGAACACCCACATCTCATTTTTTGACATCAGGCTGCTTAATTAGGTGATTGTTTAGGCACTGCTATGTGAATATTTAGTATACAGTTAAAAGCTGAATACCTGAAAGTCCATTTCACTCGGAATTTGATGAGTAACAAAAATAACCATGACCTTAGGAAAATAACTAAGAAGAGTGCAAATATCTAGGAAGAGAAATAAAGCTGATGTGAAGCTTCATATTCTTAGAGACAGAATTCTATTTGCTGATGCAATTTATTATCCTTCAGTCTTGTACTAATATTTATGAGAGGCAGAAGTTCAGTTTACATTCATTAGATTATATGCAACATATTATATGAGCAGGTCATACATTACAGTGGCTTGTTAGCACTATGTGATTGTCAGAGTAGTGGCAACAGCACTGTGTTTTGCATCTCAGCCTCTTGCTTTCATTGGAGTATGGCTTGTAAATAGAAATTCTCTAGAAACTGAAATTGAGCATGATGAATACAGCCAGTACCCATGATTCACTTGTGGGTTGGAATACAGTTAGGGATATTTTAAAATATATTTCAAAAGCGTAACTCAAAACACTTTTTTAATAAAGGGTGTGATTATCTAATTTGCAAATCTGCCTCCCACAGAGTAAAGCATAGTTTAATATGCAAGTATTACTATAGAAAATTAGTGTACGCAATAAATGTAGTTTAAAATGACAGGAAGAATAAGGAATTCACCAATTTTCTAAATAATCCAGTAATTACTTCAGTAATGAATATGCCTTGAGAATTCCAGATGACCGTTACATTTATTTTAGCTTGTCTGATTTTGCTGATTGGGCTATTACAAGCCGTGATGAAGGAACAATAGAAAAAGGTAATAGTAATTTATTGCTTTTCTCCTAGAGGTACGGAGTCTCCTTTTGAAATGCAATATACAATTTCTATTATATGTAATATAATTATTTTGTGTAATTTATATTAATAATATATAATAAATATAAATATAATATATAATTATATATTATAATATAATAAATTATTTAAGTAATAAATTATTTTTAAAATCAAACCACTTGCATATTAGGCTGTAATTATGACTGAGTAGATTTTATAGAAAGAAAAATTGATGAGGGCAAATCTAAACATGAACTGGCAGCCAAATCAGTAATGCTTTAATTAATACTAAGATAAACTGGAATTACTACTATTTACCTTTTAAGTCTCTGAGTATATTTTATATTCAAACCCATTAAAGTATGATTGATTTTGCAAATGTGTCAAAAATGAAGTGAAAATAAATTTTGAGTACTGCCACTGCTTATCAGAATTTTCCACTGATCATTTGAACTGAAGTGATACAGATTCCCTGCATTGTCCAAGGACATTATATACTCTGTCACAAAACAAACCAAAACCCCCTTTTGGAATAGAAATTAATTTTCCATGTCTTCATTTAGAAAGTTACTGCAGCAAAGATAACTATGACGAAAATTGGTGGAAAAGAAGGTTGAATATTGCCAGTATGGTTATTTATATCTGATGAGACCTCTGCTTTTGAGCACTGATCAGTTTTTGAGGTTATAGTTTGTGGTCTGTTATCAAAATAGAGATGTATTATTACCATTAAACTGTTGGAAATTTCCTGGTAGTTTTGGTGTTTGTTAAAAGTGCATTGGTGGGTGGTTAGACGTGGCAAAATATTTTCTTTAGAATTATCTATTATTTAATAGTGTGTTCACAGTCTAGCAAAGCAGTCACTGAAATACCTGACTACACATTTCACCTGTCCTCAAAAAAGCCTGATATTGAAAACTAATTGCTACAGGTTTTCCTTGCAGCCACTAGAATATGCAGGTGCTTTCCAGGCTGGGTATTAAAATCTACTATGTACTTTGTGTGAAGATATCTTTCAATAGAGAATGTTAGGCTGCCATAGAATACCTTTATTTTTTGTATGCCGTCCTCTGTCTGTGTGTGAGATAGTGAGAGACGCAGTAAGGTAGATAATCATAGGTCTGGCAAAGGCTCTGTTTTTCTTTCCTCATTTTTATTTTATGCTTTTAAGAGATAGAAAAGACGCTGGGAATAATTTTTGTTATATTTAAATGAGAGTTTTAAAATTACTTGGAATTATTGTCGTTGGAGGGGGCTATTCAAAAGAGGAAGCTTCAGTCTGTGTCTGCGGCCCAAAGCCTCATCCTTTAAATCCATAGCATTAAAAGCATAGCATTGAAATGCAGTGTAAAGGGATGAGCAGAGCTGTAACTGAGCTACATACATTGGCAGGTCTGCATCTGTCCCATGTTTTTCTGTGCTCTGATTGTTGTACATGCTGGGATTGATGCAGCCGTGCTTGTCGGAGCTTCAGTGGAGCAGAGTGAGGAACGGCCAGAGAGGAAGGTCTAATTCACATGCTCACTGCAAGCATCAGTAGGTGCACCTTCGCTCTTTAGGGAAAAACATTTCTCCCTGAGGGCCACCAAGTATCCAGGCATTCATGTAACAGAGATGAGGTGGGATAATGTGCTCTTCCTATTGCCTCACGAAAAAAACCTGCCTCTAACATTTTGCTAGACTGTAAGAACACAGTACTTCTTTCACTTAATTAAAGCAAAACGTTCTCCTTTTTTACTCTCTGGCAGTAAAGGTGTGCCTTACTCACCCGCAGTGAGAATAGCTGAAAAATGTTCATTGAGACTTCATACTTCAGTTTTAATGGGTAGGAAAGGAAGTGCTCATGGCTGTCTTGAGCATAAAGGAGAATGAAATGGATGAAGAAGAAGTGTCCGAGTTATGTTGGTTTGATCAATGTTTGAAACGATGTAGGATTTTCAATATTGGAAAGTATATAACCCGTAGGGTAGGTTCAATAGTGAAAAATTGGATAGGTCTAAAATTGTATGTGTGAGACATGTTCTGCCAGCGAAAATGCTACCTTAAATAACAGTAATAACAGTGGGAATATTGTTAAGGAAACTTTGCTTATAGATGCAGAAAAGTAGCCTTGGCTCGTTTCTGAGCACAGTGTATGGAGCATTTTTTCTCTTTTTGTTCATACTCTTGTTTGTCAGTCTTCGCTGGGCAGAATGGAGGGTGAGCTGCACTCTTAGGCTGTGAGGCTTTCTAGACTGGAAACCTGTCTTTGCATTAATTGAGTAGAAGCAACATCTTGCAGCCTGAGATCTTTGAGTGCTCTCTTTCCTGCTTTGTAGAATAAGGGCTTGTGATAGTACTTGCATTACAAGGATGTTTTGAAGACAATCAGATTGGTTGTCTGTTGGCCTAGTCCTAGCATTAAAAGGACTGTTGTGTCTGACTAACTACGAAAGAGAAATGGTAACAAGAACACTGACAAATAAGTAGTATCCTGATTCTGAAAGAGTTGGCTGAAAAATATTCCATGCTTAAGTATCATTGCATAAGTCAGTCAAAACCCATGCAAAAGAAGATGCTATTAAAACCTTTTTCATCTGGCTAAAACTTAAATTTTAAATACAATTTTACATTAATTTCATGGAAATATAAGTATTGGAAAATAATGAAAGATCTATTATGTATAAAACAGACCTGACTTGCTGTATTTAGGAGTCATGAACAGCAGTATAATAAGCTAGTAAGAGTGTGAGGTATTCTGAGTAAACTAACTTTTGGGGGGAAAAAAAAGGATTTTGCAACTACCTTTTACAATTTGGCCTTGAAAGTGGCCTCTTCGCTTTGTACACAGTTTGAGTAAGTGTGCAGTTTTACAGCTTTAGCAGCAAAAGCATTCATGGTGTAAAAAACTGAATTCCAACAGTCAGTAAAACTATTCCTAAACTAAAATATGCAACTAACATGAAAAGAAAATAGAGAAGGAATATGAAAGAATTTCTGGAGGCAAGTAAAGGTGTGTAGGGGTTGCATATTCTATTAACAGAAGAAAAGATCCCCACATAAAATCTAATTTTACTTTGCTACTTTGTAACTTAGACATTGCTATTACAAATATATTTCAATTTTGTATGAATTTTCATGATAGTCTGGAAAATTAACTTTTCAATAGTTCAATGATATTTTTTTTAATCATGACAAGTTAAATATTAATTTTTATAAGACTCTAGTTTCATCCCAATTAGAGCAGACTGTGGTGAAGTATAGTGCCCTGCAAGGCTGTGAAGCTGCTGGTTTGACTGTGATACTCAGTGTCCAGTATTTCTGCTATGAAAATTCATCTTGACCTTCATGATAAGGATGAGGTCTGGCTAACTACCAGTAGCCTAAAGATTTAATTTGTTTTTCCTCACAATCTGGACATAATGTCTGAGACACGTGTTCCATGTACTAATGTCCAAGCAGACCTATCATGGCTTTGCTTAGGAGTCTTTCTACTCCCAATTTTATTCTCCAATTTTCTTTTTACAACTTATATTGCTGTTCCTATTCCATTCAAGGAGCACATCCAAGAAGAGTCTGCCTCTATTTTCCCTGTAATCACCACTAGATTTTAAAAGAGAATGGCAAGAGCCCTCTCTCCTCCTCTCCACAGGCACACGGGGGGAGTGCACTAGCCCTGACATTCATGGCGATCCTCTGCTGAACTTGATGGAATTCACTGGTTTCTTCTTTTATTGCAAGTTTCTTTCTTCTTGAGAGGGGACCTGATACCCCAGGTATCAGCTTGCATGTTCTGAGAAGAGGGCAAGAGATGCTTCCCTTTGCTGGCTCGGACTTAACTGTTGAAGCCTAGTATGTGGCTGGATTTCATAGCCTCAGAGATGGAGTAGATCTTTCAGATTCACGGATGGTGAGGCAAAATAGAGGCACTGGAAAGTTCTACTCGGCAAATGTGTTACTGACGTGATCTCATGGTTCTCTTTTACCTAGAATGTTCCACCTGATTTGTCCATCTGCACCTTTGTGCTGGAGCAGTCTCTGTCAGTACGGGCCCTCCAGGAAATGCTGGCTAACACAGAAGAAAAGGCAGAAGGGGTAAGTGATTAAATATTCACCTTTTTTCATCTTGAAAAATAGTACTTTTTTCTATGGTACGACAGGTTTCATGACTGTCACATGCTTATAGCATGATTAATTCCTTGTGTTGAATTTTCCTTCTTTCCTACAGGAATGGTCTATTTTTTTGGAAATTATAAACACTTGCAGTTTTCCGCTGAAGCTTGCCAGTCTTGTAAATTCACAAATATGTGATATGAGTCAGTATAGATTTGTAAGGGTGTTTTAATTTGAGAATCTCGTAATGTGTCATATAAAGCTTGATTACTTCTTCAGAACAAATAAGCTTTCTGAGCATTCCTGTATCAGGTGACTGACTGTATCAGGTGAGACTGTCAAAAGGTCTTAAAATGACTTGAATGTATGCTGGTTGTCTCTGGAAATAATGAAACTGTTGCGTGTGCCCTGAGCTAAAATACCCTGTAACAGACCTTTAGTCTGAAGATAGAATATTATTGAGCTTTGGTAGACAAGAAATAGCAGTCTGGAAGATGAAGGATATAGGAATTACTTAAATCCTATAAGAATTATTATTATTCCTAATAGGAATTAATTAATTGTTTGACTAGAAAATAGTTGTTTACAAATAAATCATAGTAGTGTAATAAATGCTCTCTTGCAGTGCAATTGATTTGTTATGCTGTAATTAAATGTTTAATATAAACCCTCTAGTGTTAATTGAATGCTATGCTCTAGCTCAAATCCTATAAATTTTTGAGGAAGAGTGACAGTAGGCATAGGAGTTATAGAGGCAAAAGAGAAGTGGGCATTAACCGTAAGTCTGTCACTCAAGAAAGCTGGCAGGAGATAAGCATGCCTCTGATATTTATGGGAATGCCTCAAGAAACCAAACTTTAAACTAATATGGAGTAGTCAGTCCCATGAAGTGCCAGGCACTTTGACTGAAAACAGTCTTTGGGAAATGAAGTCTGGGAGCACTCCCATGGATGATCCAGACTGTGTTCTGCCAGTGAGAATTCGTTCCAAGAGAATGAAAAGCACACCTGAGAGAAGAGGTGATACCAGAGTAAGCATATATGTACTTCTAAACCTCTCTTCCCTTACTTTGTAAATACTGAAGCCAAGAGCAAGCAAACTCACAGGGAAAAGAAGTAAAATCAAAAGAACAGACACATACAGGCATAATGTCAAAAATCACAGTCCAAACCCTAGGATGTACAGTGATAACTGTGTACGGCCACATGTGTGAAGTAGAGCAACAGGTTTCTCTCTGTTTATTCCCAACGGATGTGAGCAGGAGCATGAACTAAAGGAAGTGTAGGGGAATGTATGATAAAGTAATGCTATAGGGCAGAATACAGTGAATGAAAAAGCATTCAATTTTTGAATATGAAGTATTGAAACTTCTCTTTAAAACATAACATCACCTGGCAGGTTTTTTGTTGCACTGTCTTTAGCAGAGTGTTGGGGCCATGTGCTAGGAGAGTATTTGCCTTTAATAGAGAGATCACACCCAGAAAACATGGGAGAATGAACAAACTTCTCTGCAGAATGATTAGAAAATGTGAGCTTGGGTATTCTGCTGGGAAGAGGGCAGAGTTAAGAGAGCTTTGTAGGGGTCTCAGGTGGAATATTTTCACTAGTTCTGGACTATTTTCTGCACTAGATATGAGCAGAAAAAGACTTTTGTAGGACACACTGAGCAATGAGACATACCATGTTTGGTGGTAATCTGGTATTTTCTGGAAACACTTACTGATGTTTTCTGTGCATAACCATGAAGGTCAGAGTTCTGGACACTTATACCCATGCCTAAATAGCACTGATGTCAGCTGCAGTGATCTACAGTGCTCTACCTACTCATGAGGTGTTCCGAGATGTGCGCAAGAAAGATAAAGCAAAGTTCTGAGTGTGGTTATTATGTGGCTGTTTGCTGTTTACAGAGTAGTTTACTGTGCTCTCAGCGCCTATTAAATGCCAACACTAGCAGAAGATACAGAACTACAGCTATACCAACACAGAGAGATGGTGTTCAGTAAATCATAAATATGTTTCTACTTCGAATTTTGATGGCTTCGGTAGAAATGCGTTAGCAATCTGCTTGTGTCTCTTGCATATTAATAGACTGATATTAGAAGAGAACAATCTTGAAAATAATGGTTTGTAGATGAACACAAGGTCACGTTGTCAATGTCAATATTTTTCTTTTTAGTAAGTCTCTGAAAGTCAAGAGTGATGTTGATACTAAAATCACTGAATATGTACTTGCTGATAAATTAATAGAACTGACATTTGGTATCTGTACATAGTTTCTATGAAAAAGATACAAATTTTTCCTTTGCATTTATATTTGTATACCATAGGGCAGGTACTTGTATCGACAGCTTCATATTTGTTTGAAGTAATTGTTAAAAGAAGTTTTAGGATAAGAGGTAATTTGTCTTACCTGAAGCACTATTACCTTCCTGGAGAAGCATCAATTCTTTTTTTAAAATGGCACTTCATTTAGGAGAAGAAAGTATAGCAATTTTTTGAGAAATTTTTGCTATAAACTGGGTTCAGCATGACCTCAGTTTTCTAGTGGAAAGAATCCTGCAAAGGAAGGTATTTTCAGTCCTCAGTTACTTTTCATTACATTAGAAATCATTAAGATGCTATGCCTATAAGAGGTCTCCTTGTGCTGGTTTGCTTTTTGTGTTGTGTAATCTCTTGAATGCTATGTTTATATAATAGGTATTCTTGTTATATAACAGGTAAGTTAGCAGTAATGTAATGGTTGAGTAATACGAACAAAATCTCACGCTGACTTGAGTCAGGACAATAAGCAGCTTTCTTGTGCCTAAGAAAGAATAACTGTGTGCACTTACTGGATTAACTGCTACTTCTCAATTAGTATGCATTGAAAGTGCAAGATTACCTCTGCAATAAATACCTACCTTTTAGTGCAAGAATCCCAAAATGAGAGCTTCCGTACTTTATGAGATCAGAGATCCATCTATCTGAGTATACCTACTTGACTCTCCTGAACCGGATAAATGCTAGTATCAAAGGCAACAGTGGAAAATGACTGAAATTTCCTAAGAAAGAATGTGTGTAGTGCTCTGTTTCTTCCAGGCACTGAGTAGGTATTTTGTGCTCTGAGGTTTCATCATTTCCCTGTAAAATACTATGCTTAGCTCTGGCAATTAATTAAAACATTGAAATTCAAAGCCTGATTGAATGGTTTTGGTTTCAAAAATAAAACCACAACCTTGTTTGTTTGCTTAGGTAGCATTATTTACACTTTTCATTTTGAACAGGTAATTTTTTTATTTTGCTGGGGTCTGGAGTGCTATATGCCTGTACCAGTTTTATCAGTTTCATGGGAAAGAAACAAAAATCAAAAAGCAACAAACCAGAAATAGATAAGGAGAAAGAGAGGAATCCTGTGGAGAGGGAATAGTAAATAATTATATAAATGAGGAGTATCATCACATAGTCTGGCCTGTGGTGTGTTAGGCAAGCAGAATTACAGGTACACTGTCATACACAAGGGTGACCTACAGCCTCGGTATTATTTCGTTATCATTTTGGCTTGGTTTTTCTTATTAGAAAAGAAGATGAAAGATGAAAATGGAAGTCCTTACATTTTTATAAAGCATTTAAGACCACGAAAAGCATTCAGGCCATCTATTCTTAGCCTGGTTGTTATTTCCAGTGAACCATCTCTGGACCCAAGTGCCTTGTATTTCATTAAAGCTCATTAGTTGGAATGATCCTGAGAAGGCGAATCCATAGCTTCTGGAGTAATTTAGGAATGGTCACTGCAACCTATTGGAACTCTGTGTTTTGCTTCTGATTCTTTTTCCTGTGATTATTTTTTTTTGGGTAGTTTGTTTTGACACAGTCCGTGCCTTAAATTATGTCTCCACTGATGAGGGAGACCACTTGATCTTTGCCAGTAGTTTGAGAGATAGACGGGACGTTTTCTCATTCAGCTGCTTTCAGATACTTGTTTATTAAAGTTTTATCAGAGAGATAGAGCCACCAACCGGGCTCAGACTTAGCACAAAGCAGAGAATGCAAGAAATGCCGACTTATCAAGATTAGACAGCCTTTTTATAGGTAAATTATCCAATTAGAACTTAAAACGAAAGATATTTTCTTTTTTCCACCAATGTACAGTAAATCATCTTGTCACGTAGACAGGAACTGCGGAACTTTCTATCCAATTATGCTAAACTACTTTTGCCGCAGGATATGGGGTGCTAGAAGAAGGAGAAGGAGGACTGGAAGACAACAGCTATCCTCCATCTTGGAGTTTTTACCTTTTATCTATTTACTATATTAGTGTGCCGGTTTGGCCAAAATCTAGTAATATAGCCCCTGAGAGAAAACCAGGTTGCAACCACCCTTCCCCCCACAGGGTTCGGGAAAAAAGGAAAAAAACCCGAAAACCTCTAAATTTTTCACCCTGTGACAATCTTACATAATATTCTATCACCGAGTTTACACCTGTATGGATTCTAAATCTTCCCAGAGAGTAGGTAATTTTCTCCATGGACGAAGGTCAAAAACAGTATTGTCCAGGGGGGTAGAACACTTCAAAATAGGCAGAGAAATATTCCCTGCACTTTGGATTCCCACATGTTTGAAGTTTTTTTCTTTTTTTTTTAAATCTTTAAATTCTTTTAAGTCACATCTTCCTTTCCTAGATTAAAGACCTCTATCATCTAGTCCTTTCTGCTTGTGAAAGTGATTAAATGCCATGATCAAATGATTTCCTGGAAATTTTCCCTAATTTTCTTAGGAAATGAAGCCTGGCCATCTATCCATTAGTGCTCTTGAATCCAGTAATTTCTGCCATTTCTGGACAATATGAACAATATAAGAAACAGGGTTAAATAGTTCTTCCAGGTGTGATGGATATTGTGTAGGAGAAAGGGATCTGACTTTATGCCCCTGTAAGAGGACAGGAAGGCAGTTTTTTGTTTTGCATTACCATCAACGGCTCTTATGCTGTTGCACCTTCTGCACTGCTTTCTTTCACTGAGGAGGGGTGTCACAGGGACATGGGAAGGAAGTTGCCAGGTTCCAGGTGCGAGGGAGGGATTTATAATTTTGTGGCTTCTTTCAGTTTTGAGATTTAAACGTCTTTTTCATAAATTTGAACAATAGACCTGTACATTGTATGCTATTACAAGTATCACACTTCATGACAAGGAAAATTGTTTCCCTTTGTCCTACTGTATACCCAGTAGAAAACGGTATCCAGAAGAAAAGGTGTATCCAGACATATTTGACATGGAAGAACGTCAGGTATTTTCTTAGCCTCAGATGGTTCAAAAATGATTTAGATTTTGTGTGAAAGGTTTTTTTTTTAAAAAATAATCCTCAAAATAGGTATTAAGATAAAAATTTGCCAGGAGGGTGTGCAGATTCAAATTAAGTGTAAGGTAACCTTCATAAAGCCCGTTGTTACTGACTCTTATTTGAACTATATTTCAGATACTATAATACTATCTGTATTTATATAACAAGGGGCTAGTTTGAGCTTTCATTCTGTTCTTATGCTTTTATTGCTTCAAAGAGACCAAAACCAGTTTTGGGTACAGTGACTACGTACAGAAAATTAAATTAGTTTGGCATTTAAAGGATATTTTCCCGTAAGTGGACAAGTGCAAAATCATCTATCATCTATGCTGGCTAGAACAAAAAATAAATGATTGTTATTCCTTGAGTTACACTTGCTTTGGCTGTGTTTTCTGAAATATATCCAGTAGTCTCATTATATAAATAATGTACTATTTTTTTGCCTTGTTATATCTTTTATGGTCCTCCATGATAATTGTAATAAATGAGACCGCTGAAATTTGATGATTCTGGATTATATTTTACATGTCATACCTGATGAATAGACTGTATATATGTGTGTGTATTTATATATGGCACATATAAATATAAGTGTATGTGATTTGCTTTCACATGCTAGTGGGGCGTACATCTGTGTGTGAATGGGAGATCTTATATCCCATACAGAGAACTGTTGTTAACTGCACTATCCATTGCAGTGATTGAGAACTCTATTAATAAACTGTCTTTTACAGCAGCTTTAGTTAGTTTCTGTCGGCAGTGGTAAAACATTCTCTTCATTCTGGTCTACCAGAAGACTGGGGCGTGCCAAACCATACCAATTTTATTGCTGTACCGTACATCCACATGAAAATCTCATTTCATTGGGAGGGTGTAGAGTAAGAGACATCTCTTTTCGTGAGAGCTTCTGGAGCTCCTATTTGTTGATCTATGCTTTGTTCTGCCAACACGAGGTGTAGGCATGGGCTTTTCTTGTTCAGGTATATATAGGAGTACGAGACTACTGTAGGTTTGCTTGTTTGTTGGTTTTTGTTTTTTCCAATTTTATTAGCAAAGTGTGTGGAACATTCAATTCCTTTGCTAATGGCTAGGCTTCATGCTACATGAACTGCTCGCTAGTAAAATCATCTGCACTTGGAGTGTAATGTGTTTCTGTTGGAATTGTGTTTTAATGACTCCGGCAGGACAGATGCACAAAACTCACTTATCCGCAATGGAACCCAATGGATTTCTCTCAGTTGCTTTTGTGTCCTTTCACTTCAAGTGTCAGCTTTTTGATTGCTTACTAGAAAAAATGTAGTACTGAAATAAGTAAGGATTTCTTTCTATGCCACCTGCAGCAAGAAAGTGAATGTATACGTAGTTACAATTTCTGTGTCTTGAATGACGTAATAAACTAGGAACTAGAATATGTCAGGAGAGTGTAGGACACTCTAGAATTTATAGTGAGATAATTTTAAGTGCTTATTCAGAAAATCACACTGTATTTGTTTTTTTCTTTCTGAGAAAACCTGAAGTGGTTTTTTGCTATTTGTTTTCCTAGACTTCATTATACAGGGAAAAAAAAATTGGCCCTCAGTTGCCTTAGTATGCTTGAAATTTGTTTACTTTTATGTAAAATGAAATGTAGGGTTAAATCCCTTTTTAGTTTCCTGCAAATTGATCTTAGTTGTTTTATTATCTACTGAACACTTCAGTGTGCAGTTTGCTGCATTTTTCTGCAGTATTTATTTGCCCAGCAACTGTGCTATTCTAATACTGTACGCCATGAAGATTTGCTGTGCTTGGAAGCTCTATCCTGTCCTCTTGATTGGTAATGACGATGTGAAACCTTGTCCATGCCACTATCAGCTCCTGAGGGTTGGTCTTACAGAGAGATGGAGGTTCAGCACTAGAAGAAGACTTATTTCTGTTTGATACTTTTGGATGTTCTCCTAAGCCATCTGAAGAAGAACATTGGTTGTGGAAGGAAAAATCTGATTTTGGGATGATGTTCTTGGAGTACTCAGGCACTGTTGCAGTTGAACTTATGGAGAACTGTAGGCAATTCAATTCTGCTATTGAAGTGGAATGGAAAACTAAGGATTAAAACAAGAATTGGTTCAGATTCCATGTAGTCCTAGGAAAGAAACTAAGAATAGTTGGACAGAAAGTTACTGGCTGCATATAAGCAACGTAGAAGTGACTGAAACTGGCACTTTGATGTATTGAGCTGCCATGAGGACAGCTGAGAAACACTGGAAGAGAGATTATGAGAGAATGAGGAACTCAAGGTGTACTGTGCATCTTTTTACCTTGGATGAAAAAAGAAGGGGGTTGACTGTTTTTATGCCTTTTACCTGTCAATTCTATAGGTATTATCCTTGTGCCATTTATAACCTATAGCTTCTTAAAATAAAGGATGGCAGCATACTGATGCTTTTCAGTAAAGATTCCCTGTTAGGTCCTGAAAGAGCTTGAGGTTTTTTTAAATGAAATTTAACCACAGCAAAACTGAAAATCATGCAGTTAAATTTGTCTTCAGAACCAAATCCTCATTTTTTTTTTTAGCAGCAGTCGGAATTGATGAACTAAAGGCTATTTATGCAAAATACAAGACGAAAAGATAAAACTCACCGAGTCCTCACATTCAGATGCTGTTCTAGAATGCTGAAGAGTCTCACTTCTGCTACTCAATCCTATGTAAAGCTGAGATAGTCTCCTAAACTACTCATTTTCCTAATGCTACCAGATGTCTCAACAAACAAAAGTAACACACTGAGTTTTTAAACCAGGCTAGTGTAGATAAGCAGTTGGAATCAATAAGCTAAGCAGTGATTGCTAGTTGCATTTTTTTATGATTTTGTTTGTCTTCATACCTCAGGAATGATTTGTGCATGTGTTGAAGACTGTAGCTGATGAAAGCTACGCATAAAATAATGTTAGAAATTGGGTCCTAGGCATCTTAAACTGAACTCCCTGGTTTGTGTATTACACTGATTTTAGTGGATTCTTTAAATCTATTGATATGTCATTTGGGGTGTTGTGAAAATTGAATTAATATTTGTGAGGTTAGCTTTGTGGTAGTGAATATCATAAAACTGATGGCATTTAATTTTTATGTCTTTAGAAGAGTTTTTTTATCAATATTTAGTACAAGGGTTGCACAACAAGCTGGAATGAAACAAAATAAGTGACCACCCTCTCATCTATGTGTTGCAAAAGGCAGATTGGATGTGGAAAAGGTTACGGACATGTGAAAGGCTGCATCATAAAACAGTGACATTTTTCTCTTTGCCTTAAATTTGTTGATTTTTTTTTGTAAAATTTAGCATAATTTTTTTAAAACACAAAAACCTTATGCTTTAGCTTAGTGAAAAGTGTTTTGAAATATTAAATTGTTCATGATTATATACGGTTCTTGTGTGCTACAATTCTCCTCCCGATTGTACAAAGTGCAAGTTTTACATTAATCTCAAAGCTGACGAAAGGCCTGGATAAAGTGATACTCAAACATTGTATTCTCGTCTTCTCTCGCAATGCGCACAGCTGTAAGATGAATTATTTGTAAAGCCCAAGACCTTAAATTAAATAAACCATAACTTTCACTTTTGTCCAGTTATATTGAGAGCAGACGTAATAATTATTCAATGTTTTCAAACAGATTGCTTATACTCAATATAAACATCCCATAATACATATGAAAATTCTCCATATCTACGTTTGTCTTGTAATGGCTTTTTATAGGGATAGCTTCCTGAAATATTTGGCTAGCTGGTTGGTTCAGAATTTAAAAAAGAAGGATCCTTTGTTCCAACTCAGTGACTTATAATAGCAAATTTAAAGAATATTCAGGTGAGTGGTGTAAAACGTTATCAGTGTAGGAAATGCATAGCAGTGCTACAGAGACTGGCAGTGTGGAAAATGTTAATTGTGTCTGCAGTACTGTATAGCAAGAAACTAATCTCCTATCAGGCAGCTCCACAGGATCTCAGCAGCTGAAGCTGGAAGATTACACATGGGATTCTCGCTCTTGAAATGTGTTCAGTGTGCTTAAACTCCAGGAGTTACCAATACCTTCTGTGGTAATTAAAGAAAACAACAAACCACCCAAATCCTCAAATTCAGTCAAGATTTTCGTAATGTGAGTTTGTTTCCAACTCTCCTTATCCTGCAGGGTTCAGCACCTTGGGGTGCTTTTGATTCTAATGATGCTCTATATGCATCATAGACTTCCATATTGTTTAAGTTTAGATGTGCATGGTCCTCCCCAAAGGGGTAACACTTGAACAACACCAACAAGGGTATAATTTAAAAGAAGAGATGGAGCTAGCAGAACTAGTGAGACTGAGTAGGACTGAACAGACTGGATTCCTGTCCTGAACAGGAAATGGGAAGGAATTGAGTTTGGGGAGGATCTGGATTCATCTCTGTATTGCTCCTGTGGTGTGTCTGTCAGAGTTGGTGATAAACATGCATGATTTCCTGATGGCTGTCAGGGAACTCTGTTGCTGAGCAGGTCTGGATAGGGATGTTATGCATGACGATTCATCTGCATGTATGTAATTGCAGCTCCCCAGGGCAATAGGAATTTTGAATCCATGGTAGCTACATCACTGAGCAAAGCTATGATATCTTAGGAAAAATAATAGTTTTAGTGAGATTAAGTGTTATTTCACACATATTTTGTCTCTGGAACAACCATTCTTCTGTGGAGAAATGATTTCTTTTGATGCCCAGCTATTCCTTAGTGACTGTGGTAGTGTTGATTCACCAAGAAAGTTTCTGGTTTTGTAATGTGTTGCTGGAGAGTCATCAAATGGTTTGTTTCAATTATTATAATGAAACAAGAGCCTTCCAATCAGGTGAGCGTATAGGTCGTTTTAAAATCATTAAGTACTACTGTAGTGTGAGAGCTACACTATTTCAGGTCTAAAGTTATCTAGGTTTCGTTTCTCTCTGACCACAGAGAATTACCATTTTTTATTTACTCATCAGGATGGTAAGAACTCTTGAGTTCGGGGTGGAGGGAAGGAAAGTGAAAGAAATAAAGGGGTTTAAGACCAGGGGTGTTAAGTGGACAGAGAGAGGCTGAGAACAGGGAGCAGCTTCCTTGGCAGGGGTGAGATTCTGTCCCTGGGCTCCAGGTGCCTTATTTGTAGCTGAGTCTGGGACCTGAGCACAGCAGAGAAACCCCAGAGCGAGCAGTGAACCCCTGTTCTTCACAGGGGCACTGACAACTTTTTGAGTGGTAGGATCATCCCTCTATAGACCATGAGATTGCCTCAGGGTGAGTCAGGATCACTCAGCTTTTCCTAAACTTGGATTTTAGTTTTTTAGCATTTGAGTGGCCACCCTGTGAGCAGGGCCTTGTTCCTGCAAGGTTTGGTCAGGACTGCAGCCTCCAGGGCAGGGGAGGGAGCTGCCGCTGCCTGCGGCTGTCTGTGCGGCCAACCTGCTGAGCTGACTTTGGCCTCTGTGGTGGTGAGTGGGTCCCACGCCAGCAGGATCCATTTTGGAGTGTTTGCAGGATCTCAGCAGCAGTTAAGGCTCCTGCTGTGTTCCTGCAGGCAGTCTGGATTGACTTCTTCCCCTTCGAAAGCATGCCTGATAAATATACATGTATACACACACACATACACACACACACACATTTAAGTTTAAAAAGAGAGAATATGGTCTCTATGACTCTTCCTGACCTCTTTGTATGCACCTGTCCTTCATTCTTTTAAGTGAAAACTGAAACCTGTGTTTTAGAGTACTGTTAACATGGTAAGTGAAAAGGGGAGGTATTATCCCCACAGTGTTAAGTTTTTGATCTTAATCCAAAAATATTTTTTTGAAAAATATGATAGTTGCTGAGCTTTGAAGACTGTCCTCCCTTTCCCCTGCAGTCTCCTCTTTCTGCCTAGGCTACTGTCTTTTTAGCATTTGCGAATTTGACAGTTAGTTGCCCTTTAGTCCTTTAAATAATTGTCATTCCCTCTTGTGCATAAATAGATAAGGCATTGATTTCCTTTTTATGTGATAGGGGTGAAAGCTCATGCCTTATTTTTCTTTATGGAAATAATGTACTTCTAAGTAGGCAGAGCAAAGAAAAAAAATTGACAAGAACAGAGGATATTCAGACCTCCACTAGTAAACCTGTGTTCTAATTATGTTGGGTGTTGTCATCTGCTTCAGTTTAGGGAGTCCTGTATTGTTGTATATGATTTTTGTAGTTAATGCTTGTTTCTGCAGATACTGCTGACGGAGTGGAATGTGCTTGTAATTATGGTGGCACATGCAGCTTCCACTCCTGAAGCAGCCTTTGATAGCTGATGGTCTGTTGACAAATATGCAGAACACTCACTTTTTTTTGAAAGATGCTTCTATTTAAAACAATATTGGGATGACTCACAAGATAATGGTACGCAAATAGCAGGAGGAAAGTGACAAATTTGGAAATCCTGTTTTTTCTTAGTGGTGTTTATTTAATATGGTAAATTGACATAGTCTAGTGTATATGTAGGTCATTTGGCAACAGACTATTTTAGTTACCTGGGTATTCATGCATTTTGGTCTTCCTGTAAAATTCCATTTCCAGGTGGTGTTTGTTTTTTAGAGTGTAAGCGATTTACTGGGTATAGCTCAGCTTCTTCAAAAGAACTTGTGCATTTGCCCAAATTTTAATAATGTCAGTAACTGGTTAAATCCTTTGGCTGTTCCAAGAAAATTCAGGTGGGGTTTCTTATTCTCTCTCCTCAGCCATGTGTCACTATTTTTTAGGTACGTTACTCAGGGAAATACAAAACCTTTATCCTAAAGAAACAACTTGTTGGTGGGTTTGGAGATCTTCAGAGGAGCATATTAGGCAGCCAGCATTTGCCTATGCCTCTGCCCAGAAGGCCACAATTCTCTTTCTGTATGCTTTCTTGGTATTACTGCAAGAAGTATGAGACTCCAATGCTTCGTGTGACTCTCTGAGTATTCCAAGAAGCTGCAAAGTATAAAATAAAACATTTTTTAGGGAACTGAGACCTTTGTGTGAAAACAGTTTAAACACAGACTTGGTTGGTTTTGAGACTGCACAGCCTTTTTGTAGCTCAGATGTCTGACCCTACTTGAGTCCTTTCTCAACTCATGTATGCCATAGCATGGGCTGAGAGAAGAAATAGAACATGCAATAAGCTTTCTACTGAGATTTTTTCTGGAATTCCATTGACTTTTCCAGCTTTTCCCAGTAAAATTCTAATCATTTTCGTAGATGACTTCAAGATTTTATTTGTTTGATGTTAAAAAGTAAAGAAAAATAATGCCTTAACACAAGGATCTAAAAGCTTAAGCAAGAGATTAGTGAAATAAACTGATTTGTGGATCTTCATGGTTAAAATTGATCATTTCTGCTTGATATAGCTTATCAGTGAAGTACAAAAATTGTTTTGTTTCATGCTACAACATTTTTTTCTCATCTTATTCTTCCTTTCTTTTTTCACCCTAGCATCTTATTCACTATATCTTTTACCACAGGCCACTCTTTGAAACCTTTTCTGGATAAGACAGGACAGCATTTAGGGGCTTTCCATGTGACTTGACACGGAAATCTCTTGAGGATTTGAAGCCTACAAATATAGCTGTTGGTTTAAATACAGTAGAGTAGGAAGCATTTTCTAAATTCTTTCTTACATGCTTATTCTGTTTGTATTTAAAGCAGTTAGGAAATTTTGGTTCATAACCATCTCCTTTTTATAATCTAACTGCATTTCATAAAGAGAAATTTCCTTTCTCTTGCTTCCTAATTCTGGGTGGATCTTTCATTTCCATCAGTTTCCTGTTTTTGTTTTGGCCTGTTGGATCAGTTCAAACTGAGAGCAAGACTGGACTAATCAAGAAGTCAGATTCAGAGAACCAAATATGAAGGAGCTGTATTGTAGTTGGAATTTCGAAAGAGCTTCTTGAAAATGGTATTTTGAAAGTGATTATTAAAGGGAGTGATGCAAACACATAACATTCACTCATGTTTAAGTGAAGACTTCAATCTGTGAGGAAATGCGTAGCTAAAAGTTTCATTTGTTCTGCAGCTTGGCATAACCAAATAAATAGACTGCTGTTGAATTAATTGTGTTTCTAATATAAACCTGTCACTGATTTTTGCAGTGATTTTAGAGTACAACAATAAAAGACAGGTATCTGTTTCTTTTGCATTGATACATTTTTCTTTATTTATTTTTGTTATTGTGTTTCTTTTGATAGCTTTTTTTTCCTTTATTTATGCTCTTATTTTTTGTTCTGCTGCATATTTTTCCAGTCTTGTGAGACTGTTTTTATACTTTGTTACCTCATTCCTCATACTAACAGGAGATCTTAACTTTGGAGCAGGACTGGTTGACTAGTATGCGGTCTGCTTACTGACACTAATATCCAGCTTTTCTTTCCTTCCTTAGTAGTATTACTTCTAGAATGCCTGTATTTTCTTCCAAATATCACAATCTTCGCCTTGTCCTCCCCTCCCCCCCAATCCGATTACATTAGAGAAGCACTGAAATGGAGACAGAAATTAACTCATGGAAAACGTAAGAAAATAGCCATCAAACAAATACCTTTTATTTAAAAGATTCAGTAATATTGTGGTAAAGCATTGTAATTAAGGCTAGGAGTTTTTCAGACTTGTGCACTCATAAATCTATGTCAGACCTTATTAGGAGAATGAAAGCATTTGGTTGCACGTGTTGTGTGTGAATTCAAAGCTGAACTGTTTCTGTAATATGAAAAAATTTAGTTTCACAACCTCTACTCCAATATTTGACAACTTCATTTCTCAGGAAAATGCTGTCTGCAGATACCCATCAGTTAGGCAACGTTCTAGCGAAATTGCATCATGAGCTTATTAAATCCCATGTAATCATCCAGTCATGGCTGATTAATCACTCCTCCTGGTGCCTTGTTTTATTAAAATCTGTTTTCTGTGCCAGTGGACAGCAAACTGCTGTCTAATTTCATGTGTGGGATAGTCTTTGCTGTGGATTAAAGAGAAGCCCTTATCCTCCGATTTGAAGGGCTGTGTGAAGGAATCATCACATGCAAGTGTCTTGCATGTATAATTATCCTTCTGTGTTTAAGGGATAGGGAAAATGTGTGTTTTCTTACAGAGCTAAAAAGCTTTCCTGCTAAGTCTGAATGGAGCCATTTTGGGATAGGAATGCAACTGTAGCTGGTGGATTTTTGAATATTCAAATCACCTATGTCCAACTGTGGAACTCTGAATTCATTAATTACTTTGTATTAGTAAGCAGCAAATAACATGGAGAGCTGGCAGCTTTGTCGTTTTCTCAGCATGGGAGGAGGGTGAAAGTAATTTCATCCCTTGTGCCAGCGGAAAGAGGTAACACCTCCCATTTCTCTTAATAAGTGTTCTGTATGTTAATGAATAAGCCAAGTTATCGAAGTAGTTCCTTAAAAAAAAGTATGGAGATTGGCAGTTAAATGCACTCTTGACAATTTAAGCTCTCTGATTCACACTACAGTAGCCTAGTTAATAACCTACTTGAAAGCTAACAGCAGCTGCGAATATGACAGGCTGAAAATGTTTTCAGGTTTTCCAGAAGAACCCCCACATGTAGGAAAGAAGAGTCAGAAATGAAACAGAGGTTTCTTGATATAACAAAGCAGAGCTGTTTTAGTTTCCTAGAGCTACCTTTCCTGACCGGAAAGTTTTCTTAATCAAACTTTTGAGCAAAAAGGCCAAGTTATAGCTTCTTGTTTCTATACTTTCAGTTTTTTCATTAGTCTGAGGGTTGTCTACAGGTACCAGGCATAACTCACTGAAATAACAAAATGCAGTAATTTTCTTAAGAAATTCTTTAGATAAGTCTTTATCAGATGGTGGTGTGTCATAAAGAGGGACAGAGTTGCTACATTCAACAACACTAGCTTGTGCTTACTGCAAGGTCTGCTCTCCCAAACTTTGAGTTTATATGACCTAAGTGCTTCTTACTGCAAAGAAAGAAAGTGACAGAAAGAAGAGGAAGGAGAGGAAGAGTATCTCAGCGTTTAATGCAGTGTGGGTTTTTGTATCATGTAGATGAACATAGATATTTGCTACCAGTGGAAAATTATATGAGAAGATGAGATAGTTTAGAGTCTTATTCTGCTTAAAATACTGACTACTCACAGCTGTTTTAGAGATGCCATACTGCAAATAGGAATAGGAAGTAAAACAGTGGGAAAAAAAGCGTGGAACTTTGGCAGAGAAACAGGTACTGTCCTTTTCTCCTCAGTGCACCTTATTTAACATCAGAAGTGATCGTTAGCAGGCCATTTCAAATAAGGCACAAAAAGAATAAGACTTGCCTTTGATCAATTGCACTTTGATCAACTGCAAGTACTGGAAAAGATCAAGAATGGCAGGCACAGTAGTTTTGCACTCTGCTTATCCTCAGAGTCAGGCGAGGACGGGAATGCAATCGTTATCTATTTCAAATCACAGAATTGTGACAAGCAAATACTTCTGGCCTGGCACACGGGCTCTACTTTAGTGTGTGCACCATGTTTGGTATGAGGATGTATGGCATGAAAGTAAACATTTTTATTATCCTAGACAAGTTTCCTATTTTGGAGGTAGATAGCAGCAAGCCTTTTTCCGGCCTTACCATGACCCTTGGAGTGCTAATGTGCTCAAAGTTTTCTTTCTAGGGTGATGGTCAGTAAAAAATGATTTTGGAGGAAGAGAAGTTAACTTTGTTTCTACTCAGTAACATTTTCTGATCTAAATTGCATGCAGAGGAGGAGTTCAACCAAACAGATTTGAAAGCACTGCTCTTGAAGCATTTCGAAGACAAAAGTCTACACTGGAAGACAACCCTGGGCTGGAAGAGAAGACAGATCATCAATTAGCTTGTCAAGTATTCAATTCAGGAAATCAAGGTGTCTATGAAGCTAATCAAGTGTTGTAACAGAAGTAAAGAATAGAATTCAATTTGGAATCTAGTTCAATTCTACTTATTCTCCCCTTGCTTATCTTTATTAAACTTTTAGACAAAGGTTTTGCTATATGTTCTCAGTTTCCACAACAGAGAAATGGAAAAAGAAAAAAAAGACAGCAATTTTAAAAATTAGTTTCTTTCCTTGGCTCAGAAAAATGAGTTTAAGTGCAAGGGAAGATATAACATCTACCAGTGGATGTTATACATTTCTTCATTGAGATTTCAGCTCACAATCCCATCTATGGATCATGGCAATATATTATAAATACTGTGGCAGTTCTCATAAATAGTTGTAGAGAATGTGATTAGCCGTAGTCAGCTAAGATTCTCCTATATTGTGTGGAATAAAATTCCTTAGTGTTTTTGTATGCTGCTCAAGAAGATGAAAGAAAACAGAATACAGAAGCCAAAATTAGAAATGGGAGGTTGTTTTTATAGCTTAAAGTAGCTTACTTCGCAGCTTTGTGCACTCGTAAATAATGCTGCTATGTTAGTGGATATTCAACACATGTTCTGTGAGCTTGCTTTTTTCAAGATTTAAAAAATGAATTTGTGAATGACTCCTCATAGTTCCGAGGAGATCTCTCTTTCTCTTCAGTTAGTTCATGACTCCTTATGGCAAGAGAAAGCAGGGGTAGCAGAATAACATTCCTGCTCTTTTAACTGGCTTTTATGTCTGGTTAGTGTAGTGCTGGGTATCTGCAGTGCTCAGGAAAAAATGATGAAAAAACAGCTTTCCAGTTTGGATTAAATGCACTTAAAATGAAAGCTTGGCTGAAAAGATTGGAGCGCTGATGTGCCTCTGAAGAGAAGTCAGTAAGTGCAGATCACTCTGAAGTTTCTGGATTAGCATAGCAGTAAATCATTCAGTTTTGGCTGTATGTTCTTCATTGAGAGTTCTTACTACAGCTACACGAATTTTTAAGAGAAGTATTAAGACTGTAGTATAATGCTCTCTTCTAGTTCAAGAAGGGAAATAATTTGATAATTCTAAATGCCATCTTTGATCTTTTGCTTGATTCTTAGAACAAAACTTGGAATCCTTGGGTTTATTTTTATAGCACTACTTGTGTATTTTAGACACCCAGATATATGGGTGCTGTCCCATTTTATTATTCACTACTCTATAGTTTAAAGTGTCATATTTTTTACTCATTAACTTAGTTATATTGATGGCTACTTGTTAGCAGTAGGCAGTGAAATAATTCTTTTGAGTTCTAATTAGTAGCTTTCTATAAAATGATTACTGTAGTATAAGTAGTCCACAGTCAATAAATAAATTCTGGAGACATCATATCCTTCAGCCTTTTGTTAATTCTGATGTTCTCATGGCAAGATAATAATTTCCTGTATTCAGAATTGTCATATGGCAATGTACCCACTAAATTTTGGTATCCAGTGTTAGACAGGGTCATGTTTTTGGTTTTTTTTCCTCAGAAAATCTTTGAGTACCCACATACATGGGGAAAGAATATTTCTAAGTAGCAAACTGCCTTTGAGGTATATATGTTTTAATATGGATCCTGCATCCTCTGCTGCAGGAAATGTTGTAAACCCAGATGGTCTTCGGGTAAAGAAAAAGAGAAAAATCAGTTTTTACCTACCTAAGCGTTCTATTTTTCCAAACAATGTGACTTAATGGTCAGGAGAGAAGATGAGCCGGATGAAGAATAGTTATTGGATTCCAGGGATTTGGATGTTTTTTGTGACAAGGCAAAAATTCCTGTGCTTTATAAAAGAAATTATTGTACTGTTCTTTTGGACTGTGTTTAACATAATGTATGATTGAAATGAAGCAGTTACTGTGAGATGCCACAGTGAGAGGGAACTTAAGAAGTGACTGCCAGTCCCTGCCTGCCATCCCCTCAACCCTTCCTAAACTTTAAACCTTCTTAGACCAGTTGAAAGATCTACACCTCCTAACAGGCGAACAACTCAGCAACACCTAAGCTGAGTAATTTATGGTAAGAACAGGTAATTTCAAGTCCAAGGAGCATTCAGCACTCCAAAAAAGGGAGATAACAAAATGTGGTCTGGTAGAAGAGAATGTTGCTTGTTTGTGGGTTTTTCTGTTTGTTTGTTCAGTTTCTGGTGTATATGTGGACTGTTTGTTTTGTTTTGTTAGGTTTTAAATTTTTTTTTAGTTCTTCCCCCGGATTAATGACCAATACATATATAGCAACAGAGACTTTGAATCTTACTGTTTCCTGAATTTGGATGTGTATTGGGAAATCCATGGGAAAAAGGTTTCCTTCTAGTCTCGAACACAGACAAAAGATGGAGGTGTCAATGTCAAACAGAATCTGTATTTAGATGTGCTGTGAAGCATCTGCTTGCTTGTTTTCTGAATCATAGCTTAGAACTTAGATACAAGCACTAGAGTGAGGTATCCATTGTTTCCTTTCATTTCTGTTTATTTGAGCTTTACATTTATTTTGTCTACATTAGGACAATTACTCTTGGCTATGACTCATCGTATTTATTTTTAGCTTTACCTAATCTGCATTCCTAGGAATTTCCGGATGAGTGAATATATTATTATATCACGCTTATGCTTTTTTCCATCCCCAAATGGGATAGTAAATGTCCAAGTCACAAGTCTTCCAGAACAGGTTCCAAAAGAAGACAGAATTTTACCTCCATATGTTGTACAAACAAGTTTTAGAATTTGGGACAAAGTGGTCTGTAAGAAAGAAATGTCTTCTTTTGACTTGAGTCACTCAAAGAACTCTCCCACAGATGAAATGGGAGCACAGCAGATCTGGGGGGGCTCTGACAAAGCTCATAGCAGAAGGCCTATAAAATATGGCTGTAATTATGAATGAAAGATTTTATTGTGCTGTGCACTGTACCACACTTTCAGAATCAGATCTCTTTGGATAAATTCGTAGTCTTTCCCGTGGAGGTGTACAGTTTGACAAGTGTACATGCACTGTTCAAGTGATTGTCCTGAGAGACTGCTGTTGACAATTCTATTTAAACATGAGAATACCAATACAGAATTAGTGTGTACCATGTATAAATACTTGGCAAATATTGCACTTGACTCTTGAAGCTAACTGGTGGCCATTAAAATAAAGTAAATGGACAATTCAGCAATTAACTATGGCAATTAAATATGACAATTAATTGTAAAACTGATAATGTACGTTGAGCTTTGAGTGGATTCTCTCTGATAACGGTTGAGGCTGCCTTGTTCACTTACATTTTGGGACAGCAATTTCTTCTCAGAGCAAGGCAATAAAGCGTGCATCACCTCTTTCTAGCATTGTAACACGGGCAGATTTCTTGCAGTGCTGTTTTCAGAGCATACACAATTTTAATAAAGCAAAAGGTGTATCAAAGGCAGGGTAATAAATGAAATACTTGTACATAAATCTAACTTGGCTATTCCTTACTTCTTTTTTTTAAAGACAGTGTACCTGCATTTTGATTTAAATAATTGCTTACTTTTATAACTTATCAACATCTTATCAAATCTTTTCTTACATTGTATCTGTTTTAAAACACTTAGCTGTTTTTTAGGCGGCATTTCTGCAGCTGTGGTTGATAACAAAAGTCACAGTAGAGATTGCTAAAAAAATAAATAGGGGCAAATCAGAATTTTGTGTACTAGCAGCACTGAACAAAAATATAAAGCTGCTCTTTAATTGAAATGTATATTAAAAGTGAGAAAATTTACTTTGAATAGAGCTATTTTAACAGATGAGAACTAAATACATTGCAATATGTAATACATAAATACATTGTAGTACAGTAATTTCACAAGCAAGTTGACATCCAAATATTACTGGTTTTGAAAATTACTCCTGCTTTGCACTAAGCTATCTTAAATTATTAAACTTTTATGTGGCATCTGCCTAGAAAAGGTCAATATGTGCCTGCAGTAAAACCACTGATGACATGATTTTCTGCAGTGTTTTCTGTGCGAAGTCCAGAGACAAATCTACTTCAGATATACTGCTCTTAGTGCCAGCTAAGTATTTAATAGGTAGTGCCATACTAACTGTTCTAGTAGCTGAAATGTGTTCTAGTAGATATTCTCAATTTTTTCTGAGACTGTAAGATAGTCCAAAGACTTTTTAGAGAGAGTAATTTAAAATCTGTTTCCTTAATGAATCCTGAAACAGTTTTGTTAATGTAAAACCTTAAGCTTTTGGAGTCATTCTCACTTTCCTTATTGAAGAAATGAATGACATTTTGATGTGCTGTTCTGTGTTCTTTTGCAAGATATTCTCATATGCTGCAGGTTGTAGGGTCAGGGTTTGACAGGTACCCCTAATTTTAACTTTTATACTTATGGCATTCATTAAAATGGCAAACCATGAATAGCAGCAATGAAACCTTTTCAAGTGAACGATGTTCACTAATGGCAGAGCTTTACTCAAGAGGAAATGGAGATATGATTTGTGGGATACTGTGTTCTGCATTTTTGACTGGTTGGTACTGAATACAGTGTGGAATTAATTCAGCATCGGTCTTCCTTTGCTGCCTGTTATCTGATTTTAGATGGACATTTTTGACTTCTAGACTTTGAAGTGCTTTCTACAAAATAAAGACAGAAAGTGGGGTATTGGCATTTTAAAGAAAAGATGCCAGGAGAATATCTTCATTACTAGAAGCTATAGAATAGAATACATTTTCTTTCATACTAGATACATTTCTGAAAATATGAAATGTTAACTTCGAAATAGACTTTGCTATGCTGTATTTAAGGAAAAAGATTTACTGATTTCTTGCTTTTTCTTTCTACAGCTAGTTGATGTGGAAAAATGGGTATGTGATTCTGTCTTTTATTCACTTGATCCCAAATGTTTCATGTCGCCACTGAGTCTAACCTGTCTGTTTTGATACCCTGTGTGTTCATGACCCTTCAACTTGCACGGCTCAAAAAAACCAAAAAAAGAGGTGAATACATGGTCATGTAAAATCTGGTCACTCCTGAACTGACCTACCAAATTTCATGTTACCACAATGACTTTTATCTCTTGAAATTTGATCACAGAATTGTGTAATACGAATGTATGATTATTGCCTTTCAGTTTTGAGCCTTGCCATCTAATGTTATGACTCCATTCTGTAACCCACCCTGTCTTTTCCAGTATAGACACTGTAATTGTAAACTGCATGACAGTAAGATAATTAATACAGATAAATAATGTGTGATGCTGTGTGTAGCTGCAAATATACAAAATATATTTAATGATGGAGAACAGCCGCTACAGAATAAAAAAAAATATTTTCTAGATCTTAGCAAATAAAGCAAAATTCTCTGCTAAATGTGTTGTTGAGGCCTTTCCTAATGTGTCTGTGTATACCATACATATTTGTTTGGGCATCTGATATAACTCCCCTCTGTGGGACATATTTATGTATGTTTTTCTTCAATGTAATCTCTAACACCGGTTTTATGTATGAGTTAGTGGTCATAAAATGTGTGTAGAATTGTTTGTTCACCTTGAAATTATTAGAGGCCTACCTGAAAGCTTGGACTATAATAGGTCTCCTTGGTTTCTTAATACTTAGTTTGGGCTGCACATGACCAGAGACAGCGTCAGATGTCCTCTGAAATATGGCCAATAACATAACTGTAGCACTGGTCTCATTTAATTTCAGCCAGAAATTACAGAATTTTAATCTGTGATTATTACATCTTTATAGTAAGTATAGAGTTAGAGCTTGCCTGAGACTCCTGTAGGTAAGTACATTGTTTAAATAGTTGCTTAGGCTTTTCAACAGCCTTTCTACCATACTCAAAAATATCTGTGTCATGTGACATATATAGGTAGATGTTTATAATATTTATTAAACAATAACTGTAGTTAAGTCTTAATTTTTTTTGCTAATTGTATCAGTATGACAACATCATCCATATTCTGTGTATCTGGTATTTATGACAACCATCAATTCTTATACAATTGATTTTAAGTGTTTTTAAGCCACACTGATAGTCAGGTTATCTTTTCATTTTGTCACATTTTTAATTACAATTGAGAAAGCTTGGTTATACATCTTTAGATTCTTTTGTTTTATTCCTTTAAAGAATTTTCCTATAAAGAGAAAAAACAGCAATAAAAAGCATATTCATTACTCTACAGGCACCTCTCCTCATACCCCACAACGTATGAAATATTATATGCTGGAAGTTTATTGGTGACACTGACGTGGCTTATTTTTGACTGAAACTTTCATAATCTGTTCATGGAAAATGTAGTATTACTTGCATAAATAGAAATTAGATCTGCTGTTTTGGTGTTTTGGTTTTTTTTAATTCAGAATTAGGTGACATCAAAATCTTGCTTAGGAAAGACTGCTTCATTAAAATGTGTTCCTAAACCATTTTAAAAAGAACTGGTTCCCATGAGAGCAAAGCTAAATGTGTCATTCCAAGTTACACTGGGTAAAGACTTTTCCTAATAGACTGATTCTGTAGTCCAGACAACCTCTCTGATGACGATGGAGAGGGTACTGGCTTTACTTCATGTATAACATTATTCTCTCTCAGATAAAGCCCTAGCCTGGCTTGAAAAGCAGCTTTTAACTCCCTCTGTAATTCCAGAGTGTTACCAGAGGTCTTACGGTGGACTGAAGGTGTAGTGAATTAATGCAGTAGGAAGCTGGCTGTCGTAAAGCTGCATGGTCACTGAGGCAGACACCTCACTGTAACACATCTATTTCTTGATAAGCCATTTCCCAGTACAGAACACAGAAGGTTAATGCGAATTATATCTATCTGTGGAAGCCTTAAAGCCCAAGCCCAGAGAGAAGCTTCATGACAAATTAATGAGCAAATTAGTAGCTGAACCTTGCTGCAAGCAGTTTCATGCTGTTCAAAGGATAAGCTAAAGTCATTCACCTCTGAGCTGTTCTAGCCTGTAAAGTGTGCTAACAAAAGTTTTAGAAGAAATGACTCCAGTTCCTGTGTACTTCTGTCAAATGACTATAATTCTTATGATTTTGTCCCAAGATCTTTATTCTGCTTAAGGGATGTGTTGGCAGTTGACACTGGGTACAAATTAAATGGGTTTCAGGTATTTGTTGAACTCTTGGCTTCGTCCTTTTGTCTGAGCAGGTGTGAGTGTGAAGGCTTATAGGTCTGCTTCAGCGCAGAATCAAGCAGATTAAAGACATCTTGCCAAATGTAAAACCTAGTGGAAGTAAGGCTCACCTGTTCCATCCTGGTTCCAATTTCACATCTGAAAATGGCTTTTCTGCTTTTTATTAAACTACCAAGGTGGGGAATCCCCAGTATTTGATCAGAGGGACTTACTAAATATCAATTGAAATTTAGAAGACCCTGAATGTATTTTCTTTAGAGAAAATGACAGTAATGAAATAAGATTAAATTGAATAAAACATAGTGAAAGGAATTTCTTTAATCTCCCTGACATTTTTTCTCTTTTAATGTATTTATGAAATAAGGGAAATAAAATGTCTGTGTCTGTGAATTAGCAATGTGCTCGCAAATTTGTGATCTCAAGGGAGGTGTTGTATGCTTGAATACAACAGGACTAATATATTCACAAAAGCACCTGTCTGTCTTGACTTTCAGGGCAACTGCTTAGCTCTGCAACAGGTTTCAGTGTAAGGATAAGAAATTTTCTTGTGTATCTCTGGTGATGTGATAATTTGGCCTTTTTTACACATTTGACTACATCTAGTTGGTAAACTATTTTGAAAATTTGGCCTTAAGAGCCATCAAGAATGATTGTTTTCAGGAGGGATTATTCTGAAGAGCTTTTTACCTGAATGGAAATGAAGTATATTGTTTCTTAAATTTAGAGTGCAAGGTACAGGAATTTTCGTGTTTACCCTGGCTGATGGCAAAGCTATGGTAATTATAAATTGTAGGATTGTCTTCAGCTTTTAGACAGAGAAATCTCTTGTGCCAAGGGTGATGGTAAGTTTTTTTCTCTTCTCCTCAAGTAGTTACTATGTGATGGTAAGTTTTTTTTCTGTTCACCTCAAGTAGTTACTATGTTAGCTCAGTTTTATGCGACTAGTAAAAGAAACTTTCGATTTCTTTGTGGAAAAGAAACTTGCAGAGTAAGGAAACACACTTTAGACACTTTTCAAAAGAATTGCTTTCATTACAGAGACTTCTGAGCTGAGAAGTAGTGAATAAATTCTCTCTTTGATAGTGTGGACTAGATAAATATAACAAATGGATTTTGACTAGAGGAAGCAAGCTAGGGTTTTTGTAGGTTGGAGAGAGCCACAAAACAAAGCTTCATCAAGGGAAATTATTCGAGTAATATGCCTTCAGTGCTATTAAAGTAATTAATTGCACAACAGTACTTTATAATCAGTATGATTTTCAAGCATTAAATGAATTATATAAGGACAATTTTTTTCTTGTGATAAGCTACCTAAAAGCTGTCCAAGGAGCCAAGGAATATAATGGCCCCAAACAGCTGTAAATATTTATATTAAAAACACATCCTTAGTGTCCTCAGATAACGCATCAGTAGGTTTTAAATGTCGATATTTTGCTTTATTTTGAGAAAGAGGAGATAATTAGGATGATGAATAGAACAACGGGTGTTATGTTCCTCAAATATAATTTGAAATTCTGCAAAGGTTTTTTTATTACTTTTTCTTTTTCAAGTCCTGTTTCAAGCCATACAGGCAATCTGGCTGCTGAGTGTGCTCAGTTTAGTTCCTCCACAAAGAAGATATTTGTTTAATGTTAGGCACTCACATAAGTATTTGTCCGCAAAAGGTCAGATAGCATGTGCAACTGAAGACTTAATCAGTGGTATATAATTATCCCGTTGTTGGTTACATTCAGTTACCAGTCCTACCTCTCAGGACAACTTCTGCAAAATTGAACACTAGAGAAACAGCATTAAAAATTACAGCACACGGATTTCTTTAACAAGTGAAGGAGAAAGTGGTGTTTTCAATGCATTTAACCATCAATTGCATTGATTTCAGTTGTACAGGATTTAACAGAAACACTTATTTGTGGTTCAGAAGTACGTCAGAAGTCCAAATATGTCAGTACCTTTCTTCTGGATGCTCAATAGAGAGCCCCCTGTGGATTACTGAATTTCAGTATCTAATGGAATACATTAAGTTCATAACTGTACTTAAGTTCATAACTGGTGCAGTTATCTTCAAACATTGAAAGTACTTTAGGGGTTCATGCTGTAGACAGTGTAGGGTTGGCAAGTTATTTAAAGTTCTAATTATATGCAAGGCAGAGAGTCAAACATTTCTAGTGCTTAGTTGGTCTCATCCTACAGAAAAGATCAGCTTAATAGATCAGATGAATTGTTTTATATAAATGATTCTCTTCCTTGACTGTAAAGTAAGTCTACACAACTAGCCGACATCTACATGGCGCAGATAAATTTCATCCTTACTGACACTTAAGACTCAGCTTGTTTTTAGTATGTTGTTTCATGCTGGATATTGCATACATCTGTATTGTTTGTTAGGGTGTGTAGAATATCCTATTTCAAATATAAACATGACCAAGCTCTACAATCATCAGTGCCACTCCACTGATGGAGTAGGAGATTTGTGTATAACTTGTGTATAAAATAATATGTCATCATGATTTAATCTCTACTTTTGGCTGAGTTGGTGTTGAGGTGTAAAACAATTTCTTGTTGTACTTGGTGTCTGTATTCATCTGTTTGTTTTGGTGTTAGTGTTTGACAAGGAGTACCTTTCAAGAGCAATGGATATGTTGTGGTTTAGCCTGGCAATTAAACACCAAACAGCTGCTTACTCACTCCCCTCATCCCGAGGGGTGGTGGAGAGGGTTGTGAAAAAAGGTATGATTCATGATTTGAGACTGACAGATAACAGAATAGAAAATCAAATTACAGCCTGCAGTCTGCCACCAAAGGGATTGAGAGAAATGCCTTAGTGTTATCAATAGTGGCTACTACTTGGCTGCCTTTGCCTCTGGTTCATATTGAAGTTCCAGCATGTTCATTATGGCAGCACTCAGTGGCAGGGTGACTTCATTCAGGCCAAGATAATCTACTGCTAGTCTCCACTAGAATTAGAATTAGAGTCCATTAGAATGTCACACTGGCCATATGGAACTATTAAAGTGGATTTTGCTGATCATTCCTTTGCTCTCCAGTTGGCTAACCAACTTATGGATGGGAGCTGAGGAGTCTTGGTTGGTGTGACACTGCTGCCAGTGCACGGTTGTGGTAGTGATTGGCACCTGTTGTTCTTCAATCTCCAGCTGTTTAATTTCCTCTCTCCAAGGCAGCTGTACTGAAAGCCCGCTGATACCCTTAACGTATCATATCTTGACATATCCTCTCCTAAGACAGTCTACGCCAAGGATGCATGGAGCCTTTGGGCCAGTCACAATGGAGTGCTTTTGTCATTCATTCCTAGTCAGGCTCACTTCAACCTCCAACACAGTCAGTTGTTGGGATCCCCCTGTCACTCCAGAAATACAGATGGAAATTGAAGGTATTACAACTTTACATTGGTGTCTGCTAGACTCTTTTACTACTGTGGGTATGATGAGCCAGACCACTGGATCCACACAGTCCAATAAAGTCTAGTTGTCCCTCTTGTCCATCTGTCTGCGGGCAAGGCCCTTGTAGTCTTAGCAGTAGTTTTGGCTACTCAGTTCTTGTAAATATGAATCAGAAGTCCCTTCAATCAAGAGTAAGATCAGCCCTTCTGCTCCAGGGAACTGCCCACAGGAAACTGGACCAGCAATTTTCCTGGAAGAACCCCATTTGTGGTTGTTTTTCCCTACAACGTACATACTTGTGCCTCTAGGACTGAGGCAGATTTTCCAGCTTAGTTGCTCATGTCCTCTCTGTGGTCACGCAGGTCAAACCACAGGGTGATGTGTACTCACTTTGTCATCTCTTCCGAGCAGAGTAAAGCTTCCTCCTAATAGCTGAGATACTGGTCCATACAGCTGGGGAGTAGGATCTCTGTGTTGCTGGACGCGTTTTTCCACAGCTGAGATGATGAAGAAAGATTTTCTTCATATTGCTAGAGTTGACCAGCCAATTCAGTCACCTCCAGCACGACTAATTTCCTCAGGTACTAGATACTTTTCTGCATGGTGGTCCACTTGCCTAGGTGAGAAATAATATCTTCCTTGAAGGGATACCTTTCTTTCAAATCTGACTGAAGTCGCCTTCAAAACCTAAGGACTTGTACCCCTTTTCCAACCTCTTTGTCAATGCTTCCTTATCAAGAAAGGCATCCCAGCTGTTTAGCTTCCTTACCCTCTAATTCTGGGCTACTGCTCTCATTTTCCCAACACAGGAGCAGCAAGGTGACAATGGGCTTACCTAGACACTAGACAGGGGCTGAAATCTTTTCACACATCTCACAGATTACTCAGGGAAAGAGATCCAGTGGTTGGCACCTCATTTGTGAGTTTTTGCTCTTCTCCCTGATCAGTATCTGCCTCTCTTCCTCCTCCTGTTCTTGTGATGGCCCTGCTTTGGAGTAGTCTGCCTTGTCCTCTTTTTCCTCCTGCTCCCTCGTAGAAGACGCTCTTTCACCCCTTACTAAATGACCCCACTTTTGCTTCCAGTATTTATTTTTGTGTACTGAGGAGACTGACACTGGCATGTGTTGGTTCTTTGGTTCAGCTGCAGTGCCTGTTGCCAGGGTTGGGGTAGCTACAGAACCTGTCATTTTGCCATCAGATCCAGAGACCTTCTCTTTGCCTTGAGTGTACTGAATAATGTTGAACAGGGCTCGGTAGGCTTGAGTCAGGCCCAAGCATGTTGCAGTGATCTGTGTCTTTCTGGAATTGCCAGGATGACAGAATACTTTTTCCAAATATTTTACTAGTTTTTCAGGATTCTGCACTTGTTCAGAGGTGTAATTCCAGAATGTTGGAGGTGACCACTGTCGTAGGCACTTGCTTATACTATCCCACGCACCCTGGCACTCATCACTATCCAGCCTCAGGGTGGATCTGTGGGTGGTATTCTTAAATAGTTGTTTAACCGTAAACAAGACCTGAAACAGATTCAGGAGCCCTAGCAATAGGAACCTGTTGGTTTGGACATCCCAAGGATATTCAGAATTCTCAAGCGGTACTGTAATTAGCCTGGAGGAGAGGAGGAAGATGGAGGAAGGTATCTCCCCCATAGAATGGCTCTCTGGGGAGCAAAGATAAAAGCTGTAATTATTAATAGTTTCTGATAGATGGCTCCTGGAATACAGAGGTGGTGGCAATGATGAGTATGAACACCAGATTAGTCTCACGACCCTCAATTTTATCCCATCCTAATGCAGTAGTACAAAACAAAACAAAATAATGGCCTCAATCCAGCCCCCGGAGGTGATAAACAGCATATCAGGGAACGTATACCACAGGTAAGATGTTACTGAATGCAACTTTGAGAACATGCATAGCAGCTATAAGAAAGATGCCCTTTTCATCAAGGCCTCTTGTGATAGGACAGGGGTGGTGGTTTTAATCTGAAAAAGGGTCATTCTGTATTAGATATAAAGAAGAAGTTTTTTAGGATTAGAGTGGAGCAGGTTGCCCAAAGAGGCGGTGGATGCCCCATCCCTGGAAACATTCAAGGTGAGATTGGATGAGGCTCTGAGCAACCTGTTCTGGTTGAAGATGTCCCTGCTCACTGTGGAGGGTTGGACTAGGTGATTTTTAAAGGTCCCCTCCAACCCAAAACATTCTATGATTCTACATTTCCATTGATTCTGACAGCAAATTAATCAGCATCACAATCAACACAAAACATCACAACCAGAGACTAATAAACTAATAAAATGAATGCTTATAAAAAATTTGTTATAGCACACTCTGGTCAGATCAATTGTTATCTCAAACATTTGTGCCCCATTTTGGGCTCCAGAAAGTATTGATGGGGTTTAAATCTGCAGGCAATTAAATGCCACACTGCTAGCACACTGCCTCCCCAACCCCCAGTAGGATGAGGGCAAGAATTGAGAGAAAAAAAGTAAAATTTGTGGGTTGAGATAAGGAGAGATTAATAGGAAAGAAAACAAAATAATAATAATCATAATGAAAAAAGAATATTCAAAGCAAGTGATGCACAATGCGGTTGCTCACCACTCACCAACTGATGCCCAGCCAGTTCCTGAGCAGCGGCCCCAGGCCAGCTTTCTCCCCATTATGTATACAAAACATGACTCTATATGGAGTGGAATATCTCTTTGGCCAGTTTGGGTTGGCTGTTCTGGCTACATCTCCTCCCAGCTTCTTGTGGCCTCCAGCCTACTCCCTGGCAGGGTGATATGAGAACCTGAAAAGTCCTTGACTTAGTATAAACGCTGCTTAGTAACAAGTAGAATATGTGCATTACTGACACTATTCTCTTCCTAAATTCAAAACACAGCACTGCACCAGCCACTAGGAAGAAAATTAACACTGCCCCAGACAAAACCAGGACAAGAAGTCAGAACGGCTTTAAGAAATTTGAAATTGTATGTGTGTTCTATCTGTTTAATTTTCATATATGCATTCTGAATTGCTAATGTTAATCCAGAAACTCATGTGCACTATTGTCCTGAGACACAGAGAACAAGTGTTAAGGAGCAGGAAGTTCTTCCCTCTGCAGACAATGAGTTGAAGAAATTTCTTGTATAACAGCCTGTTGCATACATGAAGTACATAATTTCTGTTGGGTTTTTTCCCTTTCTCTCCTTTTTTTTTTTTTCCCAAGCTAAGAGTTTATGTTTTTCAAAGTAAGCATTCTCCTTTAGCTAAGAAGAGATTTGGTCTAAAAACCTTGGAGAATGTTACAGCAGAACAGTATGACAGGAGTGTCCAGAACCATTTGCTTGCAGCTGTGGCCCTCACAGGTCATGATATGTAACTTCTCAGGATTGGCCTGAACTTCCACAGGCACATTCGCTTCAGGTTGCAAATGTTTAAGTATTTGCCAGGAAAACATTTTTGCAACAATTACATTTCAGAGCGTTTCTTTCCCTGGTAGTTTTAAAGCAGTAGATATAGAGATAGATATGTGTTCAGACTTCCCTCACACACTGTTGTCTTCCAGGTTTTCTGGAGGGGGTCTGTTCATGGCACTTTTTAGCCCTAAGAATGACATGTAAATTATCTTAAAAATTATTAAGGAACCAAAGTAGCTCTAAAGAACCTGATATGACAGATCCAAGTAGATGATAATTGTTTCTCTCTCATTTGCTATAGTTCATTTAATATATCAGCTGAAGAGAATGAATTGTTAAATCTGGTCTTCCAAAGAATCCAGCACAAGAAACTGCTGTATCATTTGAGTAATTAATGGAAGATATAAACTATTCACTTTGATTTGAAAGTAGTTAAAAGATTACAGTCAAGCAGTTAAATAAATTATTGAGAAGAGAACCAGGAGGTTTCACTGGACTCTTTTTTAATGTACTTGTAATATGGAAAAAGCAATGGGGTTGTGTAATTCTCAGAATAAAATTTTATAGATGAATGACAGCTGGAAGAGACTGAAGTTTTTCAACAGATCTAATGTCCTTGATAAACTAATGTCCTGCCAAACAGCGTGTTGACAAGTGAAAGTCTGTATTGGCAAATATAGGAAAGAATTCATTTGAATCATTAATCATGTACATAAATTGTTTATGTATTAATGAATTTATACACGTCCCACTGTAGAAAGCTCAGCAAAGATTTCTGGTTAGTTTCTAGAGCCACCCATTAAAAGCAGCAAAATTTCAGAGTGAGAACTACAAAGCTATTCTGATAACAACCAGATAGACCTAAAAGAAGAGAAAGAAGGAGAGAAGTCTTTGAACATTTTAAGATGATTAGATTATAGGTTGTTTTTTTTCTTCTTTTAGCTAGAACATCCTATACATCTTTGAGAACAGATACTTCTCTTTAAAAAAGCACATATGAAATGAAAGCAGCCAGCCTTGCTTGGAAGCTCTCCAGTTAAAATATCTTTTCATTTGGGATAGAGACAAACTTCAGTCCTCAGTTTCAACCTTTGTGATATCAAAACATGAGCTGATGAGGTCAAAAGGGGAAAGGTGGTCATAAATCTCTGACGAAGAAAAGCAAATTACTGCATGTAACATATCACTCTCCCTTTATTCTTGAGCAACGTTCATGAAAATTAACCTAAAAATTTCCATAATCTTCTGGCATCAGCCATGTGGCACTTGATTTTTATAAAACAGTGCATGAAGTCTTAATAATATTTAAATTTTCTTAATGTATTTTGCATTTGCATACAATATGTTACTACAATAGTGGTTTTACTCTTCAGCACTGCACTTTGAGTGCAGGATTTAACAACTCACATTGTACTTAGTTAGAAACTCACCAGAGGAAGTTGTTTTAAGATGATCAGGCATGGCTCCTGTTTCACCTGTACTGTGTTTTATCTTTAAGCAATAGGTATTTCATGTGCTCTATTATTTAAAGTGAAGAAAAATCTGAGAAAACTATTGCAAAAAAAAAAAAAGAATAAAGCTATGTTCTGAGTAGCTGTTTTGCTTTCCAGCACAAGCTATAATTATGTTAATTGCAATGATAAATGTTCCTTTTAAATGTGGTTTCTAGTGAGTGTATCCCACTCACTTTTTCAGAGGAAACAAATCCCATTTTTATGCACCTGAAAGCAAATATTCATTTCACAATTTCTCTTTTTTTTCCCCTTCTCATGGATCTACAGAAATTTATGATGAAGGTAAGCAAGTTAAACATTTGGTATTATACTTCCCGTGGATTCCTACATTTTAATTTAATTCATTCTATTTATTAATTTTTACCATCAGCATGAAACTTGCCTTCTTGAACATAAAACATACTGAATTTTTTAAAAAAATTAATTTAGAAACCACAGTGACTTTGGTTTGGGGTTATGGTTTATTTAGATTGTGAGGGACCAAAGGCAGGTCGGGAAGAAAGGACTTTTGTCTGGCTTCTCTAATTTTCACTTCATACTAATCATGCTAATCCTTTCCATGAGAGTGTAGCATTGTGTGGTAAATACAAAATCTTGGGACAATGAATAAGAAACAGAAGTTACAGTAAAACATTTGGGCATTTTGGAAAGCAGGGACAGCACACTGTTTCTTCTGTCACTAGAATGCTGTTTTGATGGTTTGGTGTCTCACCTGTGGGGTGGATGGGGAGCCCTTGGGATGGGGCTGTCACTGCCTCAGGTCAGCCGGCATTTGCCGGAGCTTTGTTTCTTGGGGCTGCTTTTTGTCATTTTACTTTTCTTTTTTT
>VZTD01000299.1:443093-540930 GCA_013397725.1 Rhagologus leucostigma | reverse complement strand
TTTTTTTTTTTTTTTTTTTTTTTTGTCTTATTAAGACTATTACAAAGCACTCGGTGAACCTCCAAGCATTTTGAATAACTGACAGTAAACAATTAGCTGCAGTTTTCTCCAAAATGTGTTGCTTATCTATTTTCTGCTGTAATTATCAGTGTGTTCCTTATTCAACTTCTAAACAGATTTCTTTATTGATTTGCATCCCCTAAGAGTTTACATTTCTGTGGTATGGTCTTGCTTCACTGTCACTCTCCAAAAGTGAGCAATTCTCAGCTAGATAAGCAGTTCTATTTTAAGGGCTGGATTTAATGATGTCAGAGGAGTTTTCTTAGCATGATTCCTCTGCTGATCCATCTTTTCTTCCCACTCGGCTGTCTGTCTTATCCTTTATCTGTGAGTTTCTTTCTCAAGTGACAAGGATGATTCACATTCCTTGTATAATACAACAAGAGAAAAAGCTTAGTCACGATCCTTAACCTGTGAAAAATGCCTCCCTCCTCCACTTGCTTAGCTCTAAAATAACCAGGAAGATTTTTATTATTTCTTCTATGTCCTATGCAGATAAAGAGGAGGAGTACGGGGGAAGAGAAATCCTCACTAGGCTAAAGGAGAAATCAATAAATTTTATCTTCCTGGGCAATTTCTTTTCCAAAACACTGGAAGTTCTTGAAAGTAGGCATTTGTAATGGAAGTATTCCCTCAGCCATAAGTATAAATGTTTGTTTTACATATAAAGCGGGAAACAGACAGTCAATATTACTTATTTTTGATTAATTTTTAATGCTGTGTCAGCTTTTCATTGTTGTGAAGTTTCCCATTGCTAGGAAAGTGATAACATAAATGTAGTGTCAGAAATATTAATCATGAAGTGTATTTGAAGTGTTTCTAATTCTGCCTTCCAACAGGTCAATATTAGCAAAATTGAGATCAATTAGCATGGTGCTGGCACAAATACTTGTCATCTTTACTAATTATTCCAATCTTTTTAATGTAGATAGTAAAATATTTCTGTGTTCTCAACTGAATAAGACATGCTTATGGTTTTTTTTGGCCAGCTGATTTATTCAAATTCAGATTTTTATGTGATATTTATATAGAGCATAATTACACATGATGCAGCTCTTAATTTAAACCATCTTTAGAAAAGCTATAGTTTAGCTAAAGTCTTTTTTTTTTTTTTTTGCCATAGCACAAAATAGGAGTTAACTGCTGATCAAGTTATTAAGATAAGTTTGTTTTGTTACTTTTTTTTCCTTACTTTTTTTTGGTCACAGTGGCCATCATCTGGGAGTAGGTACCAGCAGTCATCAGTCATACTAATCTCTATACCTGAATTTTTGCAGCATTTACTGTTTTGTAGTGAATTTCATGGAAATTCAATAGTGATTTAAAGTAAAGTATAAAGACGTGAATATGTATAGTATGTATAACATCTTGAGAGATTCAACTTCCTGTTTGTTGTTCTAATGTACTGGTGTGTAGGCTACAGACAGAGAGGTTTTAGACTGTTTGAATTCACCCTTTGGTGTTGCTCTTATGTGGTAGGAGCAGAGTGAAGGAATATTAGCTCAATGCCTCATGTCAGTGAATGTATTTACTTGGCATCTTTAAATTTTAAACAACCAAAGGCTGTGAGTTTGGTGCCAACCAGGGGAACCGGCAACCCAAGAGCACAGTAGTTGCAGAAGGGTTAGCATTTTTGTTTTCTTTGGTAGAAGAGTTCAAGGGTTCTGGGCCTGGATGCTGTAAGTGTGGAAGGGAAATTCTGTCTGTTTTGTATCAAGATTTTAAATGAAAAAGAATACTTCTGTGAGCAAGAAGATGTAAAACTTCTTGGCTTACTCTCTGTGGCTTTGTAGTCTTTACTGCTTGCAGTATTTTCAAGTTCTCTGATGTAGCTGAAGATTTAATTTCCCAGTGTTAGTATTCCAAGTGTCAGTTGTTTAGTTTTGGCTGACTAATCTTGTCTCACAAGCCTTCTAGCTCTGTTCCAGGGTTACTTCACGAGTTCTGCAGTGATTCAGCCTGTTTCCGCACACTCTGTTTTCACCACTGCTTGGGTTTTCTGGACTCTGTTTGGCATTCATCTCACAAAACTGAAATGCCAGGCTTAGAGCCATGGATATCCTAAGCTCTCTGTGTAACCACAAGCAGAATGCTCAGATTTTAGGTGGGCTGAATTACTGACCAAAAGGGCCTTTTCTCTGTCTACTGGTTATTTAGTTGCCTGAAGCTACATTAATCTGAGTGTTTTGTCATCAAGTGTATTAGGTCTGGCTGAGATGGAGTTTGTTTTCCCCACAGCAGCCCTCACAGTGCTGTGCTTTGCATTGATGTCGATAACACACCAGTGTTTTGGCCATTGCAGAGCAGCACTGGCACAGCATCAACACTGTCTCTCCAAAGTTCCACCTCTCACCAGTAGGCTGATGTGGGAAAGATCTTGGGAGGGGACACACCTAGGACACTAGACCCAAATTTACCAAAGGAATATTCCATGCCATATGATGTCAGCTCAGATATAAAAGCTAAGAAAAGGAGAAAGTGGAGGCATTTGTTACTTAAAACATTTGCCTTCTGGAGCAGCCACAATGCATGCTGAAGCCCTGCTTCCCAGGAAGTGGCCAGACATTTCCTGATGATGGGAAGTAGCAAATAAAATCTTTTGGTTTTTCCTTTACTTGTGTGCACGTATGACCTTTCACTTCTGCTTTAGTAAACTGCCTTATCTCTCCCTGTTTTCCATCTCACTTTCTCTCCCCTGTCCAGCTGAGATGAGGGAGTGATAGAGTGGCTTGGGGGGCACCTGGCATCTAGCCAAGGTCAACCCACCATACCAAAAATTTTTTTTTTAGCTTTTTATTTTCAGCTTTCCATGTAATTGATCACAGTGGTATTAAGAGATCAAGTCTTCCTATATTTTCCAGCTGGCTGTTGCCCGGTATCAGAAAGAAGCTCTCATTAGTCATCTGAAGTTGTGTTCAGTGTGAGAAAGTTTAGACAAAATATAGTTATGGGGAGTAAGAGGTCTCATTGAACACTTATCTGTGGTGGCCTCCTATTCTAGGCAGCTTGTAGGACTGCATCATTGCTGATTTTAGATAAATACCGACCTCCATCAACATTCGTCTAGAACAGATTAAGAAATTGCGTATTAATAATGAAATCAGTAAGTGAGTAGTTTTTACATTGCTATGGAAATATTTTAAGAGTCATCTCCTCTACAGAAATGGTTGTAGTATCGTGCAAATATTTATATGTAGAATCATAGTGAGATGGTTTTAGACCGTGGGACCTCCTTTCCTGCTATTCCTCCTAGGTCCTTTTAGTCTTTTCCTGATTTCTTTCCCTTCATGGCTAATTCTGCCATCGTGGGGTTTTCCTTCTCCTAAGGATTCAAAAGTTTTCAAAATCTGCATTTACTCCACTTCCTTTCGATAATTTTCATCTTGTCTTGCAGGTTGCTTAAATAGAAACCTTTAATTTGCTTAAATGAAGAAAGGCACAAGAATTTTATATAAACAAAGCACATGTTTCTTGTGCATTCACTGTCTTTTTTTTCAATAACTAGCTCAGAATAAATACTTCTATTAGCCTGGTGGTTTAAAAGCTTTCATCAGCATCTTGATAAAGGCATTGATACCAACAACCTTTTATCTCTGGTCTTGACACAGGTTGTTTCAGACTGGGGACAGCATAGTCCAGGACCTAAATATACTTTTATTTGGAATACATGGTAGTTGATTTTTTTTTCAAGCCAATGCATGTGATCAGACCCTGATTTCCTATTTGATTTCTCTTCTTAATGGATCAAACCCAGAATTTCAAAACTTAATGAATTCTCTTGAATGAAAAACTGCAGCTGCAATGTGGGTCCCAGGGGAAGGGACTTGGAGAAGATTGCATTACTGGAAGAACATTTCCTTTTATATATATATAATTCTTTAGCATTTCTGTCACTGGTGGGTGCGATATCCTGCTTGATTTATTTCTGTGGTGGTGGTGGGTTTACAATTAAAAGGATTCAAAACAGGTAACTATAGGCTATTCTCTGTTTAATTCTATGCTTCTGCTTATGCATTTAGTCTAAGTGTCTAGATTTAGAAAGAGAATTATTTTTTTAAAAAACTTTGTAGTTTTCTAATAGTATAAACTCCTGAACTTCATGAAACTTGGAACATCCTTGCATTGGAGAATATAATGCCTTTTGTATTCATATTTGCAAGTGTTTTATAGATGTCATATGTTTAACATGCTGTTGTCTCCAGCACCTGATTTAAGTTCAAGATGGCCATTGTTAGCGTGTTCCATTTCAATGAAGTGTGAGTAGTCAGTGCTTTAAAGGGCGTGTTTTACTCCAGTGTAGATATGAAACAACCGCTAACAGTCGTATTTGAAACTTCTAGTGGTATCTTGCAGTAGTTGCCTTGAAAATCCCTTGTGAAGAAAAATGGGGAGCATGTTTCTTTTATTGTACAGCCGCTTTACTGTATTCAGTGCCATGAAAGCACTTGTGTAGTATTTTTTAGAGACCCATTAAAAGCAATACTGTTTGGTCACAAGTTCCATCTACACTGTCAGGGCTGGATCTGGGGCACAGAAGAAATACAAGCCTGAGCAGCTGATTGTGATAGGTCATGCCTATACCATTACTGTAAGTTATATGGACTGCATTTTTGAAGGATTCACTGATGTCATTTATTGTTTCAGTTGATTAAAAAAAAAAAAATTAAAGTCTGTCAAAGCTATTTTTCCTTACATTTTAATCTTTCTACTGTTATTTTTCCTATAGCACATGTCAGTAATTCCATTCTATTAATATGGACCCCTCATGGAATGAAGCAGGAAAAGACATTACTTTGTTCTTAAAAACTCACTGTGTTACCTTGTATGAGTGTTTCTAGAGTGTGAATCAGTTCCTGTGTGACACATTTAGTATTTTAAATTTTAAATTGCTTTTGTGGGTGACTAGACTTGTTTGAATAGCCATGTGCTAAATGCAGTTGTTGTCAGGCTTTCTTAAGCATTAGATTTCTGAATAATGACATCACAGGAGCTTTTTCTATATATATGCAAAGCGCTGAAATAACTGTCTTGTTTAAATACTTTTAAATGCTTTCACATGGTTGTCTTTCTCTGGTTGAAGCTCAGAGCTTTTTCTCTTTTCTCACATATTTGAAGATTGGGAAGACCTGTGAAGAAAAGTCAGCAAAAAATCATCAGCATTTGCTTGCAGTAGAGTTCTTACTGGTTTACATGAAGTTTTCACAAGCAGTGTGAATTTGTCTGTCCCATATGCTTTCAATCTGAAATTATTATCAGTTTTTTCCATTTCTGAAGGCTTTTTAAGTCTTTTTCTAAACTGCAAATTCTTGAGGAATAAAATGAGAAGAGTTTTGTGTTAATATAATTGATACTCCTGAATGGCATAGCTTGTAGATCTTCAATGGATAAGTTCTTCTTTGAAAACAAATGTATTTTTGTTCAGCCTGGTTTTATTTGAGGAATGCATTGTTCAACTTAGAAATTACTCTGAAAATTGGAAATTAGAAACATAAAGAAAATAAGACTAATGATAAATAATCTAGTTGTTAGCAGCTGCCTTGCATTATAATGCCATTCATATATTTGTGCAAAAATCTGTGGCCATTGTGGATTGAAGTAGTCAGCATTGTGGCTTCTAAGCAGTCTTGCAGAGTCTTCTGAAATGTTATTATTGCAATATTACAAGAAATTTGGTAAAACTTCAGTGGCAGATCTCACCTTGGATGTCGGATCTTTTCCACAGAAGTCCAATTGTTAACTTTTAAATTTTTTAAATCATTTAAAAAATCATTTTAAAAAATCAAAGATTATTTCAGTAGACAATCATGGTCCAACAGCTACTTGCTATGCAATTTCTGGCATAAAAATAAATGCTGAGTATGTAGTTATGAAATGAGCCATTAAAATAGGAAATGAACTTACAGGTATGTACATGTCCTGGAAGACAAGCTCCGAAATGGAAAGCAGTTCCATAGAGCCAGCTTTGTTTTCTAGCCTTTTCTGTATTTTTCTGTTTCATCTTTTCACTTTGCCCCCAAAAGAATGGTTTGATTATGATTGCCTTTCAGAAATCTCTAAGTGGAAAATGCTTAAAATGTTTTTTACTTTTAAGAAACAAACCACAGACTTGCTTGCACTCTTGTAATGGACAAAGTAATACTAACTAAAAAGAATGGCTTTAATCCTGTTGGAAAAAATTTATCTAAAAACCTGCTGTTCCATTTTTCACAAAAATGATTGAAATTTTTTAGAGCCAACCTTTCTCCTGTTCAGGTACAAGTGAGAATTAAACACAATAGATGCTAGACAGACAAATCGATAGGGCCAGAGTAAGGGCAAGCTAATATTCCTGTGATTTTGTTGGTCATGCTATTCTCAGCTCTTGTGCAACAGGCAGTCAGATCTTTTTGTTAGATATCAAATTTATGGATAGTAAAATAGAATATTTTGATAAAAATACTGGTGAGATTTTGAAATTTTGTCCATATTACTGATTTTGTTAGTTGGGTACCTATGTCTGCTGTTGATTAAATTTGCAGGTAAATCTGAAATGCTGGCAGGGCAGTATGCTCACAGCAGTTTTTTTCCCTCTTCCCTGTGTGATGAGTAGCAGACATTCAGTGTTCGTCTTTGGCACAGTGGGCCTGACATTATCAAATGCCTTGTTCTTTCCTTGTGCCTTTGGAAAAAGTGGTGGTGCTAATGGTAATTCAGAGCTAAGTCTTCGTATCTTACAGTCAAGACTGTGCCTGTAACAAACACCATGACTTTGATTATTTCTTAATAAAAATTCATGTCATTCAGTCTTCCTGAGAGATTTTTCAATGTGCCTCCCTGCATTTTGACTGCTATGCAGTTTGTTGAAAGTCAAAATATACCTTGTGTCCATCAAGGTATTTATTTTTCTCAATAGACATAAAAGCCAGAAACTCTTGGCAGTTTCTTAAAAGCTCTAAAATTATTACTTTTGAAGTGCTTGCTGTTTCACCACCTATCCCTCTTTTTTTTTCCTTGACCAAGTAATTCAAAGTTCAATAAATACTAATGCATAAAAGGTAAAGAAGGACAACAAATAAACATGGAAGGGAAATAATCGTATGTTGCCACCATAGCCATTCAGTTAAATTGATCTTCAGCATTGAAATGTAGCTGCCAGACATGTAAGATAATATGATTTTTTCCAATTTATTTTGTAATGAATCTGATGTTCCAGTCAAACAGAAGGTCAGTCTACTACGGTAAAAGAAAGGGTATAAATACCACATAAAAGAAATTAAATTAGGATTCCTATATGAAAGAATAATGCTGCTTATGGAGTTGTCACATTTATAGACTCATAAATATTTACTTACCACAGCTTCTTGAAGAGTGTGCTGTGCATAATGTTACATGAGTTGATCTGTCAGAGAAGTATGAACTTATGCTCTTCGCAGTGTTTTGTCAGACAGTCTCTGCTCCTGTCCAGTGCTAGTGCATTTCAGCATAAAGAATACGTAAATCTTCAGCAGAAGTTGAAGGGTTGTTCATGCTTTAACAAGATTGTTTATTCTTTCATGAGTGGTTAAACTGATTATCGATAAATAGAAACTGTAGTGAAAATACTGGGGAAAAATAGTTGTAGTTTCTTGGAATAAATGTGAATCTTATCACTTTAATTTTTTTTTACTCAAGATTTATGCTATGTTGCTCAAGAGGAGCAATTACTTAGACATGATTTCTGAATTTTCAGAACTCTAAAATACTGTTGAGTTAGCTTGGATGTCTTTGAACATTTACCTGTCTTAGCAGATAAAGAATTCTGTCTGTATCATTTCTCTTTACCTTTCAGTCTGCACAAGGTGGTGGACATCGGACACTGCTCTACGGGCATGCAATCCTTCTGCGCCATTCCTACAGTGGCATGGTATGTAACCACATTACATGAGCTGGGAGCAGCAATGATTTCTTTTTTGTTTGAAAGTGCCCAGAATATTGCATTTACTGATATCTGGAGAGTTACTCACATCAGAAGCAATTTACTGTGGTTCCTAGAAACCTTTGTGAGGGGTAGGTGCTTGGAAATACGAAACCAAGCTGGTCGTATCTGGGTAAGTGCCAAAACTAAGTCTGTCTCCCCTAGTGCTGAATCCTCTGTTTGTCAGTCTGAGTTGGTGAATTTTCATTTCTTTCTCCTTGGATATTCCATATTGCATAAGCTGTGACTGAATCTACAGCTGGCATCTTGCTGTCAACCTGAGCATATGTTGGAGATTGAGTGGAAAAGGAGATTCTTTCTTACATGTGTTTTGGACAGAAGTCTTGCTTGGAAATTCCTTGATAAATTATACAGGTTCCAAACTCCTTACCTACAAGTGAAGATTCATGGAGCTGAAATTTGATGCAACTAACTCCTTTATTTCCACTCTTACTATTCCCGTCTAAGTGAAAAAACAAGCGGGGTAGACTGAGAGGTTATTTTAGAGCATATATTTTTGTCAAGTCTCCTTGAGTGCATTTCATTTTACCAGGCATACATGTTCTTGGTAATAACTAATGGGAATAATCTGAGAATATTTAATCCCGTGTTAGTAGGTTGATGGCTTTTAATATTTCAGTGGATTATTAGAAGTGAGCAGAACAAGTAATGTATGCTTTTTTCTTTTGATAGTATCTATGCTGTCTCTCTACATCTCGATCATCAATGGATAAGCTGGCATTTGATGTAGGATTGCAAGAGGACACAACAGGTAAACAGTAGTTTAAGAGACTATATAATGAAGAATACTGTCAGTCTAAAAATAAAAGTCTAAGAATTGCTTAAAGTTTGCTTGTTTTTTAAAACCTTGCTTTAGATAGTAAGAGTAATAACTGCAACAATTGAACAGTTCAAAGATCTGAGTTCTTTCCTGAAAAACATGGTTTTAGTTAAAGAAGACACATCTGAAAAAGAGTTTTATTATGGGAATGAAATTTGTGACTTTAGTACTTATACATATTTTGGGGAATTAGAGGCACAAACAGTCAGTAGAAGTGGAAGAACATATCTGAATTTGGATTTATGTGATATTTCAAATATTATTTTATGCAGTATCTAAATGCTTATTTTCATTGCCCTTAGTGATGGGTTGCTCTATTTCTTTGTCCTAATTCTTAGCAGAATATTCTCCAATGTCTTTTCCAGCATCTGGAATGAAGGTGACAGGGAAGCGCTTTAACAAAAGCATCCTGGACCAGGTTGCCCAGAGAACGTAGAGAGCCATCATCTTATTCAACCCTGGAATCACTGTTCCAGAGGTCTTAGTCTTTTGCTTATGTGTATTATTTAGAGCTGAGTTTCTGACAAGGTGATGCAGGAATGATACTAGTTATTGAAAACACATGTATACTTGGTTTAGCTAACTGAAAACTGGATCAGAACTTTTAAGACTGAAACGAGTGTGACAGTAGCATCCGTAACATCGGGTCTTTTCTTTCTTGTTTCTTTCTTTGCTGTTACTCAATATTAATATTAGGCGAGGCTTGCTGGTGGACCATACATCCTGCTTCCAAACAACGATCAGAAGGAGAAAAAGTGCGTGTCGGAGATGATCTGATTTTAGTCAGTGTCTCTTCAGAAAGATATTTGGTAAGTTGTATAAAAATATCTGTACAGTGGTTCTTCTACAGAAAAAAAAGAATTAATGAAAGTTTTATAATAAAATCTGGCTTACATTTTCACCTCCTAAAACTTAGGTGCTTAAACTGTTTTTCTTAATAATATTTTGGAAAACAGCACACTGAAGGTCTATAAAGTGTGACTTTGATATATGGCTAATCTAATTTTTGTTCCTTTCAGTAGTGGAATAGGGGTTTAAAAATTTACTTAGATGAAAATAAGAAAATACAGAAAAAAAATCTCTTCCAAATTGCATAATTGAAATATTTAGAATCTGTGTGAGTGTTCATAGGTTAACAGCACTATCATATATATTAAAACTTTGTACAAAAATTTTGGAATGTCTAACTTAGGTACATAGGATTTGTGGGCTTAAGAAGTCAATATTTTATGAAGATTAAGTACAGTGTAATATATAGAGCTACTGACGTCGTAATTAAATATAACTAAAATATTCAATGATTAAATATATTTGCAATATTTTACAAGTTATTATGCTAGCTGCTTCTGATGCCTTGAGTGGCTACCTAGAAACAGAGACTAGACAGGAGTAAGGGAATAAAGGTAGGTATTTATTTGAAAGGCCTTCAAAGGTACACCCTGGGGAGCCAGAGGCTGCATTCAAAATGGACCCCAAGGTGGATGATGAGTCATGAGTTCTTCCCACTTTTAGAGGTTTGGTTCATTTGCGTATCAGCATAAATTCGCCAATTAAAACTTTAGGTAATGATGTAATTTCTTCAATTTCTCCACCTCTCTAGAGGCCTTAGTTTACTCCTTTTGGGCCTAGGACAATCTGAGTGTCCTTGAATAACAAGCTCGGAGAGGCTTTGTTGTGTCTATCTGGCATAAGAGAACAGCAGCTAGCAGGCTACAAGAAACTTCAGAGTTACACACTAGGCAACATAGGATTTGAAAAATATAAAAGTTAAAACCTAAGGCATCACTTCTTATCACTGGTTTGTATAACTTTCTTCTTCATGAAAGGATCTCCCATTTGTTCTATAAAGAAGCAGGTGAAACTTTAAGATGAATTTCTTTTCGTATTCTTGGTGTTCCAAACACCTGAACTATTCTTTATGGCAGAAAGAAGGTGAAAATAAGAAGAAAGTAATTGTGCTGAAAGCTTCTGAAAAATCAGCCACAGTGATTCGGCACAACTTTAAAAAAGATTCTTTAACGAGGAAGTGTTTTGAGTTTGTCAAAAATCTGTCTCAGACCTAGGAGGGCATTGAAGATGGTGAAGGGCCTTGAGAGGAAGCTGTATGAGAAGTGGCTGAGGTCACTTGGTCTGTTCAGCCTGGAGAAGACGAGACTGAGGGGAGACCTCATTGTGGTCTAAAACTTCCTCATGAGGGGAAGCAGAGGGGCAGACACTGATCTCTTCTCCCTGGTGCCCAGTGACAGGATCTGAGGGAATGGCCTGAAGTTGTGTCAGGGGAAGTTTAGGCTGGATATTAGAAAGAGGTTCATCACCCTTAGGGTGGTTGGGCCCTGGAACAGGCTCCCCAGGGAGGTGGTCACAGCAACAAGCCTGACAGAGTTTGGACAACACTCTTAGATATATGGTGTGATTCTTGGGGATGGTGCTGTGCAGGGCAGGAAGTTGGACTTGATGATCCTTGTGAGTGCCTTCCAACTCGGGGTATTCTATGATTCTGTGACATGTGCATATAACATTAAAGTTTATTCTCTATTTTTCACCTTTTTTTTTCTTTTTCTATGAGACATTATTTTTGATTTTTTAAAGTATTTCAGAAAAAAGTGAATAGTTTAATAAGACTTCAATTATAAAATTGAATCTTCTCCCTTCTTTTGGAAACACATAGGAAAATGAGAATATAATTATTAGAATATAATTGTAACTTCTAATTGGAAGCTCAGTAGCTCATTTAATGAACTTTTTGTAATTAGATATTCTGAAAAGTTTCTGATCATCTTTGCATTTTAAAATTATTTTAAATAACTACTTTTATGAGAATTTTAACTAGACATAGTGAAAAAACAACTTAATGTGGACTGAATTAATGAGAAATCTAATTAATGGAAAGGTTTTATTTAAAGACATTGGATTTCTTTGAATTGCTGAATTGGGTTGCTGAAGTTGAATTTTGGTACAGATTGTGTCTCTGTGTAGGCACGTCCTGGCCTCTAATTAGTAATAATCAGCTCAGTCTATTATTTAGGGTTTATGCCTCAGCTGTTGATTCTCAAGTCTGTCACATGTACTTTTATACAGCACGAGGCACGATTCTGTCTGCAGAGACTGATTTTCCTTAACATGTGGTGTTAATGCATGTACGGCATGTTCCATGCAAAATATCAATATACTAAAAATAAATAATATTTTCAGAGTAGAGAGAAATGAAACTGTATTACAGTCTTAAAGTGTTTTGTAGCTAGATTGTAGTGAATAGTTATTAAGCCTATTTCAGTTATACAGCTCTGGTTTGACAGTAAGATGGAGCAAGGATTCAGCAAATTAATTTTGCTCTTACACGCAGTCACACATTTTTATAAACATATGTTTTTCAAGCCTAGATTAAGAGCTGGTAAACTATGTAGCTTCACAATCATAAAAATACTTGTGGTTTTGCTACCTATGCAGTAATTATATTAGCACTGTCAATAAAGCAATGAAGCTTTTATGAAAATTGAAACAGTTGATAAAGAATAAATCAGCCAGTTACCAATAAGTGAATATTTTTCATGAAAGCTTTCTCTCTTAAACTGTTTGTCTTAATCCATTTGGCTGTTTACAAAAATAATTTCAAAGGATATAAGTTTGAAAATATTCACAATTCATTGTTTTCATGTTGAGTGCAGTCTCATGTTGTAGCTGCTATTTTCTACAACTCCTAAAAGAATGTAGCATCTGATAGCTTTTACAATAGTTAGGACTGTGGAGAGATGATGTTATTTTTGTGAATCTGCTTCGATACTGAGACCAAATAAGCTCTATTGAATCCAGTTGAGGAATGCTTCTTCTAAGGGAGTGGAATTCCTCATATGGATCTCTTGACAGATAATAATGTTCATCAGGATGCTGAGGGTTGGGTTTATGTATGTTGCATACTCTATGGTTAAGATCTTAGGAAAATGTAAGTTCTCTATCAAATGTTCTATGTAAATACGCTGTTAGGAATAGGACTGGGATGTCACCTTTGTATATTGCAATATTGCTCTATGTTTTTAAGCAATTTTCTAATTCTTTCTGATTGAAGAGAAATAGGTTAACCATCCTGGGGCAAAGATGTGCGTGTAAAAAACGGATGAATAGAGTTCATTCATAGGGCATGGCTTTTTCAAAAAAAAGTAGTCAGCTCTTAGTTGAATTTGTATTATGCAAGAGGAGAGGAGAACTATGTCAGCTTCTTAAGTTGGTCTTCCAGTTGTCTGACTGTAGCGTAATTAATTTAACATTGACTTTGACACTTTATGATCTCAGTGTAGTCAGTAGATTAGTGTTTAGACCTCATTTGGTTGACAATACTCTTAAATATTAGGAAAATATCAGGACTTTGCTATAGTACCTCTTTTCCTCTTTCCACAAAATAAAATATTTTGGGACAATTGACTCTGTTTTTTTCCCCAAAGGCTCATCTTTTTACTTACACTAAACAAATGCTAAACTGATATGAAGATCAATGTTAAAATCATAAGCTAAAGGTCCAGAGAGGTGGATTTTGACTTTTGACTCACAACAATGTCCCAGGGCAAGTCATTCGCTTGCTCTGACTCTCACTATCTACCTAGACAATGGGATTTTGGATCCTTGTTATCCTGTGTGGCGTTTCTGAGGAAAAGCACTTACATAAGTGCTTGTGGCATTATATAATGTGTGAGCTGCGCTATTGCCAAATACTTCAGAGAGGGAACTTGGCTCTACTGAACCCTGTTAGCATAGAGCAAAAGGATCTTCTACTATAAATATTGCCACCATTTAAGTTCAAGGCAGAGTTGCTATGTTTCCTTTCTTGAGGCAGTATAGCCTGATAAAGAACAGATGTAATATTTCCAGCATGCTTCCCCAACTTGTTCATAATAGTATCTACCTCTGCACTGAGGTTTGCCTATGTCTCTTATTAACCATGTATCCTGACTGCTTTCAATATTTCCAATTTTCAGTAATTTAGAAGTTCAGTTAACTGCAATTTCTTTCAAATTCATGAAGTCTTTAAATAACTTTTAAACATAATTCAAGAAAAGATCCTTAGAACATGAAGTTGAAATACAAAATGCATAAATGAAGATAAAACTGAAAATTGTTATCCATCAGGTCGGTATTCTGGCTGAGAAGTCAGGAAAGCGGGAAAACCCCCCAAAATTGAACCTACAGTGAACAGATTTCAGTATAATGCAACAGTGGTATAAACCCTGTGGTTTATATATAGTTTCTGAGTTACTGTCTCAGTGACTGCAATGCTGACCTGCAGCTGCATTATGCAGATCTGTGAACAAGCCTTGACATTTATTTGATTGAAAAGACTTTTTTTTTTTTGGCTACTGAAAAGTAACAAGAAACTAATTGGGAACTTTACTTTGAAGTGTAAACTTTTCGTTGAAGATTTTTATCATGGTTAACTGATGAGAGAATTCCCTTTCAAAAATAATAGCATCCAAATTAGATTGAACTATTTTAAAGGTGGCCCTGATACATGCCATTACTCCTGGACAGGAAGACATGTTCCTCAATATTACAAAGGCACTGCCTCTGTATCCTCTTACATCAAATATATCGTTTATTTTCAGCTCCTAGTTTTATTTCTTTTATTTATTATCATATGCTTGGAACAGCTTCTAAGTATCTGTATCATTTCTTGGTGCAATAGTATCAGGGAACACAGCAGTGTGTGAGGGTTTTTGTAATGTAAAAAAAAATTATTCTTCTCTTTCATTTATTTTTTCTAAAAGTATAAAACTCAGTATTGGACTTTACTTTGTTCTGTGTAAATTCACAATTCCATCATTTCTCTTTATTGAAAAATTATAAAAAAGGTTTTTTTAAAGAATAATTTTAATCTGCATAAACAAACCTGGAATTAGTGGAACCAAGGTAGTATTGAGCTGCTCTCTTATACTGATCATAATGCAGTTCCCATGGAGTCCTTATACAATGATTTGAAATGTTATTGTGGAGGCTGGTAGGACTTTCCGATAATTAAGGTTGTCAAGCTGCTCTGCCTTATGGAGTCCTGCTTCCAAGTACTTATAATCAAGTGCTTGTGATGTAGAAAAACCACTTACTAGAATTAGTAGCATCTATTTCTGGTTCCCCCCCCTTTTTTTTTTTAAACCAGTCTGAGATAATTTTTTATTTCATCCAGAAGAGGTCAGATGTTATTGAGCTCAAGGACAAGGAAGAAAAAAAAGATGTCATCTTCTTGTGTACTTCTCAGTAACTTATGAAAAAACAAAAGCAAAACAAAAAAAAACCAAAAAAAAAAAAACAAAACAAAAAAACAAACAAACCAAGAAAAGGAATAAAAAGACAGCAAGCCTCTCCCTGGTTAAACTTCGTAAAGAAACGTTCTCCTGAAACAATGGACCTTGATTTTTACCAGGGAAGAGTGTTTAAATTTTCTTTGAGTAGCTGAAAGTCTGATGACTTTGTCTGTTTTACATAAGCTAGACCTCTTGTGTCTATTTTATATAAGCTAGCACCTCCTGTGTGTTAATGAACTATTTAAACTCCCTCTACAGTGAAAAATTAAATACATGCCAACCCTGGTGGGAGCAGATATTCCTTGAAATGGATTGCTCAAGGCAGGAATGAAGCCAGGCGCTGTATTGACAGCTGAGAACTCAGTGTTGTGTGTGCTGCTGGTGATCTCCTGTCATTTAAGATATGTGGAGGAAGAAGCTGTGACAAAGTAGAAGGAACAAAAGGCAGGTGATGTATCAGTGACAGGAGTGGGACTGAATCGGCAAGGAGGGAAACTGAGTGGGACTTGATGAGTGGCTAGAAAGATTGTCAACTGAAGGCAGGCAGGCAGTAAGGGATTAACAAATTGTCTGGGACAAGAAGCTGGTGACAAGGGAAGAGTAGGCACCTGCTAGTTAAAGTGGTGTTCAAAATTTAGGACAGAAAAACTGAGTGGTTTTGGCGTGGAGAATTGAGAGAAGAACCAGTGGAGTCAGACTGGAAATGAAGCGTGACAAGAAAGAGGAGTGGGCTTTCTGGAGAGACCTAAACTGCTGGACAAAGATCCAGAGAGAGGAAAGTCTGAGGCCAAGAAATGAAAAAAGAATTGAGGGTTAGGAGTTGTAGTGAGTTTCTGGAAAGAAATCTAATGCTGGCTGACATGATGAGGAAGAGTTTGAGCAAGAAAAAAGCTAAAAGAACATGCTTAGGCTTTGTAGGTCTAAGGAGAACCAGGAGGAGGTCCTAATTCTGGGTGATAAGGTGGGCAGTAATTAGGTCAGGAAGCTAGTTTGGCTAGATGAGAGACATGGAATCATAGATTCTATGTTTGGGTTGGAAGGGGCCTGGAAGATCATCTTGTTCCAACCTCCCTGCCATGGGCAGGTTCACCTTCCACTAGAGCAGGTTGCTCAGGGCCCCATCCAGCACAGCCTTGAACAGTGCCAAGATGGGGCAACCCCCGTCTCTCTGGACAACCTGTGCCAGTGCTTCACCACTCTCACAGGGAAGAACTTCTAGTGAGACTGGGGTAAAGATTTGGAAGAGAAAAGAGAGTGGTAGAGGCCTGGAGCAATTAGGCTAGATAACTACCACCAGCAACTATCCAGGAAACCCATTGTATTAAGGCACAGCAGTCACACGTGGTATGCTGACAGACAATTCCTGACATGATTTTTATAGTAGTATAAGAAGGAGACATCTAAAAAATGGTTTTCAAGTCACCCACATGAACCACAGGTAGAAAACTGTAATAGTGGAATTTTTTTTACCTTTTTTTTTTAATTTAGGAAATTTACATATAAATGATAACACAAAAGTAATTTTCTTAAATTTTAAAAAATCACAGGCCTTCAAAAATGCAAAAATTATGGTACTGGTATATTTTTATGAAATGTCCTAAGTATACCGTCACACTGGCTTTTTATGGAATACTATTTCAGTGATGATAAAAGTACAGTGGATGTGTCAGGGCTGTGTACCAGGGAAGCTGTGGTATGAAGCAACTTCGAAGATGAAATTTTGAGCTGGGAATTGCATTTGAAGGATTGTTGGTGTGATGGTTAATTATTTTCCTGGAGAATTAGATTCTGTACCAGACTCTGCTGTGGAATTTGCTGAGCAGATGATCTTGTATACTAGGCTTGCTTTCAAGAAGTCGCTACTCATCCCTTACTGGGAATATTCCTTACTGGAGTTGTGTGTCTTGCATCCCCTGCTTTTATTAGAGGTTGAAACCTCAGAGTTGCTCAGTCGTGATAACTGCAGCTGAGGTGAATGTAAGATGTGCCTTGACCAGTAAACTACATATGATGCAGTCACCTCAACTTGGGCATCCTAGATTAATGAAAGTTTCTTAGTTTATTCTCTGTACCTCACTTCCTCAATGGAAAATGGGCTATAGTACTACTTCTTTGCGAAAATTAATTCATTAATATTTGTTATGTTTTGTGAAATACTGTAACTGGTGCAAGAGAAAAGCCTATGAGAAAATTAATAATTCTCTTTTGAAAGCTTTGAAGAATTGACTATATTGAATAAAGCATGAGGCTGCAGATTGAAGACTGAGGGGAAAACAAAGCGCTGAGCAGCTGTTGACAGTGAGCTCCATTATTCTGTATATACAATTAGGCAGCATATGTGCAAAAAATAGTATCATGCCATTAAAGACTGAAGTGTGATATGTTCACTAGAAGCCATTCTTTTTCCATAGGGTACTTAGTTTGACATTTCCTAACTTTTGATGCTTGCTTCTGTAAAATTAATACTTTGTTAATGAAAGCTCTTGTGACTAATCATGCAAAATGATCATCATTTGGAAGCATAGTAGCTGATGTGCTTCAGGCTTTTCATGATATAGTGCAGAAGGAAAGCTATTATAAAGAGGAGGAATGCAAGCTACCCCCTTCTACCCTCTGCGGGTCCCTTATGCTTTCCTGCCGTGCATCTGCAATTACCCATGCTCAGCTTTGTGGTAGTGGAGTAGATGGTTTTTGTTGTAATGGTAAATTTCTGAGTATCTGTGGGTTTTAGCTTCTACTCTCCCTTTACCGATGGTAAATTTATGCTGAGTGAAAGAGTTGGAATTGCTTAGTATATTGCTGAATTTCTCTTTCTTTATCAATGAAAAAATTCCTTTTGCTTTTGGGTTTGCAGGGCAACTGCTTAAAGCACTCTGGAGAAATGCAAAGAAACCAGGATTTTTTTGTACTTTAAACCTTTTGGAAATTTCCTGCGCTTTGCCTACTTTGGATCAAAATTTAGATAGTAATTTTCTGTTCAGCAGTGTAAGTTTAGCCATTTTTATTCGAACTTTTTCAAAGCATTCATAGATGTTTTAATGAGTATAAATATATTGCCACTATAAGACATAAGCACAAACACCTAATTCTATAAAAATTTTACACAGATGCAGTTATTACTTTTAGTTCTGATATCTCCCTTCCTTGTAAATAAATATTTGTATTTGTTTTGACTGTTTCATTATAATACACTGTTACAGAATACCTTTTCAATGACTCAGGTAATAAATTTTTTAATAGAAATGACATGTCATAAGCATGAAGTTAACAAGCGGTTTTGTTTCTAGAGGCTGTGTATTTAGTTTAACCTTTGAATTTTTACTGAAGTTTGCTAATTCATCGCGTTTTGGATGCAAAATGTTTTCCCTTCCTAATTAAAAAAAAGAAAAAAAGGAAAAGGAGTATAGTTTGGTTTGTTTTGTTACTTTTTTGGTTTTCATTAGCTATAGATACAAGTACTTTCTTGTGTACTTGTCATGGCAATGGTGTCTGTTCAAGACTTGAAACATCTCAGGGGTTCTTGGGTCAATTGAGGTTAGGTGACAAAATTGTTTAAAACTGTTTTTTTGTCGGGATCAGTGTAGTAATTTTAAGTCAGGAAGCAAGGGCTGTCAGAGTCTCTGTGTACAGGAAATAGCTTCCATCTATCTCTGCACCAGCTGGCACTAAGAAATCTGAAGTAGTGTGGTTGATGCTGTGGTTGTGCAGTACTTAAGCATTCTGAGAAGTGCACTGCTTTATACACAGTTTTCAAAATCTAGCAGTAAATAATGTTTATTATTTTCTTTTGCTATTCTTGCTATTTGAAATGGCCTGAAATTGAAGACAGAGTTATCAAACTGCAGATGAAAATAGATATTGCTAGATAAACTGGCAATATTGACACACCTTAGCCAAGAGGAAGCCTGAAGCAAAAGTTTTCCTTTCTTTACATTTTTGTCGTTTGACACATGCATGTTTTGGAGAAGAGACGCTTTCATGCAGACTGTGAAATTTAAAATGTGTCATCTAGTTATTCAGAGCTCTTATAAATGCAGCTATGCTGCAGCAATCATTGCTAAAGGGTTCTTGTGGAAATTAACATCTGATTCCTAAGCTCTTCAGTGAGCTTAAATATACTGTTCTTTTTGAAGACCTAGGGACAGAGTTATGATTATGTTACTTTGCTGTAGAACAGTATACAGTTTACAATATGCCATTAAATTCAGTTGAGAAAACTGCAGTATTCTCAGAGATGAGTCTTGGAGTTTATCCTAGAGATAAACTGCCTGTGGACTGCAGTGTTAAGCCATATTCATAAAACACCATGATTTAAATCTGAGAAGAGATAAAAACCCTATTGCAGGTTAAATGCTGGTTTAAGAGATTATCAGTCTATCAGTAGGGAAGACAAATCTAGCTTTTTGCTTGAACATGGACACCGGTGCAGAAAATATATTACTTGGTTGAGACAACCTACCTGTAGTGGGGAAGACCCATATGAAGATCAGAATAGACAGCAGGATTCCTGAACCCAACATATTTCTGCTTTCCAAATGTTACTACGTAACCAAAAGATGTGCTATGCATGTGGTCCTCATCAGTGATGGCAACCTTCCACTTCTGCCAGATGCACTGATATGCCAGGTGAAAAATATCTGTGCAGTATGTATTGAGACTGTTCAGCACCAGTGTGAGTGTCACGTCCACGTCCTGGACATCACGTTATGGAGCTCATTTCATTTTAATAGCTTTGTTGTGCTGCAAGTACAAAACCAAGCAGGTAAACTCCAGTAAGTTAAAGACAGAGAGCAGATTGCTTTAAAACAACATTGACATTGTTAAAGTATAGCACTAAAAACTTAGGCAATGCCAGGATAAATAATGGCATCTCTAATCTTTTGGGATTTTTTCAATATATTTGACATAATTGAATCCTTGGATATCCATTAACAGGGTATTTTCTCTACACGGTCAAAGCTTCCTTTTATTGTTTTCTATGAATATTTCCAGGGAGTGAACACCATAGTTTATGGAGTTGTAAATAGTAGGACCCCTGCTGTCAATTGTAAATTTAAGGATGCTGCAATGAACCTAGGGAAGTGAGGATAAGAAGGGAATTGCAGAATATACTCTGCCTTGGAGGTCATATGTTGTATCATTTGAACCATACTTTTAAAAGTTACAGTTCCCTGGTTACTCACCTTGAGACATCTGGATTATATCAGAGCTGCAACTGGAATCCAGTGAATGGATAAAAATAACAGGTGCTCTGAAGAGAGATGTCAGCAAGATATTTTTGTTCAGTGTCCTGTCTATAAAAATGTAACACTAATTCAATTGATAGTACTGTGTTTGAAAATCAGTTAATTAACATGTATAAAACACACAGTTAGAAGAAGTGCTCTATTGATGGCAGATCTAAATGACAGAGGAGTTCTCCTTCTCCTCTTTTGTCTATCCTGAATGATGTGTTTTCCTGGAAAAATAATATTCCTGCTTTGGTTGAATTGCTTGTTATCACTAACTGGATCTATGTGGTGATCTCAGAAGAACCCTAACAAAATTAAGGCCCACAGGGCAAAAATAGAACTGGAGCTGTGCTGCAGATTCTAATCTCCCATCTTGGTCTGCCATTCACTAAGTTATATACCTACAATAAGGGAAGAATAAAAGGCAAAGAACTTACTTGTTCATTAGTGTTCTCCATGACATGTGCTGAGTGACACTGGTGCACTGTAAACATGGCTTTTGTGAGATCTCTTACTTTGTAGGTCATTAGCTGTTATGGGAGCCTTCTAAATGAGCTGATGTGCTATTTCTTGTACTTTTGCACAACTAGAAGATGTGCAGGTAGGAAGACAGAACTCTGCACGTGTCATTGAGAATCTACCCTCTTCTGACATCCACTGACATTTTTGTCTTTTGTGTCCTTAATTATTTTACCCAGAAGCTGTTAATGTTGGTGACAACATATGGAAACATAGACAAATACTACTCTGTAAATGCAGTTACTGTCCAGTAGTTTAAGATAAAGTTCTGATAAAAATGTCTAAATGTTACTGCACTTGAAAAATTATTACCTGGTGAGATAAACATTGTGCTTCAAAACAGCTGCTTATTCACAGAATGCTTGGTTCCATAATCTTATGTAAGGTTATGTTGTTTGGCACTGACAATGTATCCGTGGAAGTGACTGATGGTGTGGGAGGGACAAAGGATTTTGTATGGATGGAATACAGTATGCTTTGAGATAAGAATTTCTGAGACAAAGTCACTGAACTAGCTGGAATTCACACGGAATTCTGAGAAGAGACAGCACCTGTTGCACTTACTGCAAAGATCTGCAGCACTGGCAGAAGGTAGGAAGTAACAGAGCCAAAGAAGAGCATCCATTGAATGCGTGGGTAGGAAGTGAGCCTTTCAAGGAAAGATTGTTTCAGTTTTGCTTGGATCTTGAAAACTTTGGTCAAGAATATATTTTGTGAACTGTCTTAAGTGGCTTACAAAGTCAGTAGTTTGTTTACGTAATGTCTTTGACCTAATGGCAGTTTTAGGAAGCCAGTGGCCTGCAAAAAATATTCAAGTGGTGAGTTACANATAGAGCATGATAGGGGATACACATGATAGAGTCACCCCAAGGCAAAGTGATATCCCAATATTCAAACTTCGTGGAATTCCCATTGTGTGTAGAAGGAAGAACACAAGTGTAAGAAACCCACAGCTTTTAACAATTAGTTCTTCAGAGTGTTCACTACAGTCTAAGATGCCAAGCAGCTGACTTTGACTATTCTGTACTGTTCCTATACGGTTTTTTGAGGCAAATATGCTTTACTGTTCTATCTTTATTTCTGATGTCCCTTGAGGAGTACCCAGGTCTAACTGTGTGTTTAGTTATACAGTCAATGGGAACAATTTATGTTTGAAAGAAACAAGAGAATGTTTGATACTATAATTGTATACTGTAATGAGATTTTTAACTAACCTCAAATAAAAGCCTCCTTCTTTCCTGGTTCTAGCATCTCTCTTATGGCAATGGTAGCTTACATGTTGATGCCGCCTTCCAGCAGACGCTCTGGAGTGTAGCACCAATCAGTTCAGGAAGTGAAGTTGCCCAAGGTAAGATTGACTCAACTTTAAATATTGAAAGACTGATAGTAAATGAAATACTTTAAAAATCAAATTGTTATGCCAAGTGTGGGAGTGGTTTTCTCATATGTAAACATTGACTACAATAAATAAGTACACAATTGATCTGAAAACAGAGGAAAGGTTATACTGAAAGTAACACTGATAGTTTTCTACGTATTTTTGCTGAATATTGAATGGCTCATTCAAATCTCATTTTGCTAAAGATATGATATCATTTGTAATATGTTTTTTGAAATGGATTTTGGTCCTGGTTTAAAATATTATCTCAAATCACTCTGATGTATGCAGTCATGGTTACATGTTTCTGAGACTGAGTAAAAAATGGGCAAGAGGCTTGGAAGCAGGATGTGAAATCCTAAGGCTGAAGATGGGAAATGGTTTTATGGGTAACATATGGTTGGAAGGAAAAATAAGAGGAGGGTTAAGACAGAGAGAGAACAGCTTTCAAGAATTATTTATTTTATTTAGGAATTAGGAAGGAGTTTTAGTGTAATTTCTGATATTGAAAAGACAAGAATCCCTGAATTTATGCCATACTGATTCCAAAGCGAAGGAAAGAACAGTGTTCTTCTGAAGTCTGTCGCAATGTAAAGCCTAATGATTTCTACTTTCCTGCAGACTGACTGTTTTGAGTGGGTGTTGTAATAGAATCTAAAGAAGGTTAAAGGTGCAGGTCATTTAATTTTGTGTGATTTTTTGGATACTATTTTTTAAAGAGGAAATACTCTGAAATTTCACATCAATTCTTTTTATCTGGCATATTTTAAAACTCAGTCATAGAATGTTCTTGCAACTTTGCTCATTCAGATTTTAGGGACAGCGTTGCCAACATCTCTTTTTATATAGTCGTTTATACAGTGTTTTTATGTATGAGAATCACTCTGCACAAACAGATTCTCTGACATGGTTTATACTACAAACCATTATTAAAAAATGCTAGGGCATTGCTTGGCAGCGTCCTAAACTTTATGGAGAAAACCTCTCTTTTAATGAGAAGAGGAGACCTTTTCCTTTGCTCCTTCCTATTAACTCCATTCCCCTTGTCCCCCCACTGCTGGCAGCACTGGTATGTCATTCTTGCTAATAATCCAGGCATGGTTTATGTGCTGAGACCCAGATTTGTGCTGTGCCACATCTCTGCCCGGTGAACCTCACTACTGAGACCTGCCTGTCTCTTTGAGAAGCCGAAATCCACAATGACATGGTGTCATATTGTGTACTCATAATCCCAGGAAATAATGTGAAAATGATGTAATATGGTTTTTGAGTTGTGTTTTTATCTGTGTATATGCCTGCTCTTTGTTGCTATGCTTTTCCATTTTCACTTTCTTCAGGTACAGACATTATCTTTGTTAAGCTAAGTATGTTTTCTGGAGAAGATCAGCTGCCTAGTGTCAGAAAGGATTAGAGCAAAGGCCTTATTCTTGAAAAAGCGGCAGCAGTTCCTGTAATCAAGGTAGTCCTGTTGTGAAAGGAGAGTGAATATCACACTTAGTGTGTAAGGCCTTTTCTCTATGTCCTCAGCCAAGCCAGAGAAAATTATCTCAAAAAGGAAGAAGGAAATAAACGTATTTTTTTATTATCTGTAAAATGTTTTGTCATATTCATAAGTAAAATATTAATATATAGGAATAGTTGCACTCCAATACCCTCTCTTAATCAAAACTTTCCATTAAAAATAGATTAATAAATTAAACTATTCAGTTAAATGAAATTATTTTGAAGTGAAAATAATGAATAATTAGTCTGTAAGATGAACTACGATATTGGAAGTAGTTCAAAGAAAATAATTTCTCTTTACATGCATTTCTGTAAAACTTACTTATGCAGAAGTCAACTTATTGTTTAAGTAAAAACAGATCTTTAGAGTCAAATCAAATAATTCTGCTAATTCTGTGTCATGAAGTAGATGGGGGTCACTTTAAAAACAAAACCTAAATTATAGAATTATATTGACATAGGTCCATGTAGAAATTAATGTATGTAACAACAGTTACCTGGGCATACCCTGCTGTGTCAAAATCAAGAATTTAAAAAATCAGTGCTAAAATTTGCCACATAAATACCAACCTTATACAGATTTTAAAGGTTTAAGAATATATATCCTGAAATATTACCTGATATATTCAGGAAAAAAATTTCATGTATCTTCAAAATAAACTTGTTAAAGGTGTGCAGTGTGACTAAAGAGTCTTCAACAGAATTTACCTGTACAGATCTGTCTTACTTCACGGCATTACCTATCAATATGGACGTTGCTTCAAAATATAATTTCAGGTATAATTTTTAAAAAATCTTGTTGCTATAACACTAAACCTAAGGAATTATGTTATGGCATCCCACTCAAATGTACAATTTGATATTAACTGGTTTTAGCAAGAAGGGAAGGTGAGTTTAGGACACAAAGAAGTGTTTACATTTAGCTTGTCAGACTGAAAAAATACCATTGAATTGTGCTTAAAACCTACCAAGTTTTTAGTATTCTTCAGTTGCTTGATTATAATAAAATATTTGTAGGATAACATAAAATCATATTTCTTTTTAATGTCACATCTCTAATGCAAAAAGACTGATGAAAAAACATCTATTTTGTTAACATCTTTACTGATTAGAATTATGGCCTTATTTTCAGCTTCTGGCTGCAAAGTCCTGGCACATCAAATATTGTGATGCTGTGTGTGTGGTCTGTGCCTTAGTTTGTGAACACACGCACCTATACACTGTAAAGCCAAATGTTTGGCTGTGAACCTGCACATGCAGTGGAGGTGTTTGCAGTATGGGAGTTTTCCTCTGGAGTTCAAATAAATCGTGATTATTAGTTTTGGATTTTCTGTCAAGCAGAGCTTAGAATGGATCTTCCCAGAAGTTTTTCTCACAGAAAACTTCCAAATACTCCAAAAAGGGCTTTAAAAATAATGAACTAGCTAAATCAGTCTTTTTTTTTGGGAGCATTTTAGCTGGAATTCTTATCTTAAATAAAATGAAAAGTGAGTAGGTAAGATGGAAGAGTTTCCCATTTTTTCTGTTGTAATCTGGGAGAGGAGTACTTGGTTCCTTGTTCCGGTTGGCTCAGTCTTTTTCTGAGTTGTGGTAAATACGTAGGATCCCCTGCCTGTGTCTCCTCTTTATCCTGACCCATCCTTCCCTATTTGCTGACTTGGAGCTTTTCTCGCTTGGCAGTGTTCAATTGGCTCCCCAGGGTATGAGATATCTTCCCCTTCTTCTGACTCTTTTTTTAAAGTAACATAAAATGCGAACAGAAAAAAATTAAATCAACCTGATAATATTTATTACAGTTTGAACTGTAGTTTTACGTGTTGCTGTGTTTAGAGAAACGCACTTGATTTTCTCCCTTTATTCAAGGATACTTGATAGGAGGGGATGTTCTGAGGTTATTGCATGGTCACATGGATGAATGTTTGACGGTCCCTTCGGGTGAACATGGAGAAGAACAAAGAAGGTAGGTTTCCAGCCTATAACAGAATAATAGTAATGAATGTTGCTGAATCAGTATTAAGTGCCAGTGATAGCACAGTCGTTTGAAAGATGTTGTGATGAGATTTATTACTCATCAGAATGAATATTGTTGAGATAAACTTTAGACATGAGCGTTTTGTATTTTCTTTTCAGTATGGTTCAAGTCTGATTTCACTTACCAGACGTAAAAGTAATAGTGATTTTTGATAATTTATTGCCATTTTTACTGATTTAAAAGCACTGTGAATTAAATGTGTTGGGTTTTTTATTGCTGTTTTTTTTCTGTTATTACAAAAAATTCTTTAGGACAGGAATGTAAGAATACTGCCCAGTCCTTCAAGGCATCTAATCTGGGAGTTGATCTCAGGTCTACCTGTCATGGCAGTCTAGAATTTAATGTATGGTTATTTTCTTGGATTCTATGGTTATTTTCTAGGATTCAAGGAATCCTAGAATGGAAGTAGAGAAGTGATGACAACTTGGTATGTGTCTCTCTCTGTTAACTAAAAAACCCAAACAGTGAGAAGACTGACACCATAAGTGGCATGTCTCAGTGGAGTAATTGTAGCAGTCCTCTTTACTTGTTCTAATAAAATATGCCCTAAGCTTGTTTTTGGTAGGGCAGTGTCATATAATTTATTTCTACCTTCAGGCTAAATATTGCTAAATGGTATTTTGCAATAGTTTGTTTAATGCAGTGTATTGGGTAGCTTCATTTCCTTGACAAAGAAAGTGCCATTCATTAACTCACTCATCAAAATGAGTTTTCTCGGTTTGCAAATAGAAATGTGGTTTTTATTTTATTTATTCTCATTTGTAAAGATAAGGACAAGACTCTGGAAGCTTTCATAGTAAAATTCTTCTATGAATTTTTAAATGTTAATGAGAAAAACCTCAGAGTTTTCTTATACAGCTGGTGACCAACACTTCATGGATATTTCTCATTTTCAGACAAGGGAATACTTTTTGAATGCAGAAGATAATTCAAAATGCTGATACTTAAAATGTGATCAGTTCAGGTTTTAATTTTAGTCACCATGTGAGAGTCATTACAGCTTCATCACAGGTATTATTATCCTCAGCCTGGAAGTGATGAAAAATTAAGGTGATAAATAAATAGGATCCTATAGTGTTTGCTCTTACTTCGGTCTAAATCCTGTAAAATTCCTTTTAAAAATGCAGTTGCAGTGTAACTTCAGATTTATAAGGTGATCAAACACTTCAGTAATGAACTTCAGTGCTTAAGAACACACTAAAAATCTGTCTCTTTTCAACAAGACTAACATTATATGTAAAACACAATAATGGAGTGTGGAGTTGCAAATTAAGAAAAAATTGATTTGACCTACTTGTGCATTCACATGATGCGTCTTTCTGTCCTATAACATGGGAAGAATATGGTTAATTTCTTAATCTGCAGACCGGTGCCTGTAAACAAATCGGATAATTGTATTTCTTTTTGCCGTGTCTGCAGTGTTCTGCATTTCTTTCTGTCTTCCCCATATCTGTCTAAAACCCCCAAAGAAGCAGAGATAGTAGGCAGCAAATAGTATGTATGTCTTTGTCTTTATTTTTCCTGATAGCAATACTGAGAAACACTGCTTCTTAGTGCTTCATAAAAACAGGTTTGATCTTCTGAAATATACTGTTGTTCAAGAACTTTCTTTGATAAACAAGCAAAATAAAAATAAATTTTTTTGTTTTCCATAATCTCCTTTCTGAAGCTTTTACATTTTTCTGAAATATTTTGAAGTATTTTTACTAATAAACCCAGAATACGATCTATGATTACTTTTAACTATATGGAGTTATTTATAATCACTCTGTGACCCACATTTTCTTCTCTTGAATTATTAGTAAATTTAGTGATTGCTTAAAATATCTATACTTCTATCTCTAGTTAGAACTGTTGCCTATTCAAAATAATTTCTGGCTCCTTTCAGTTTTCAGTATGTATGCATACATCATTTTAATGGTTATGATTCAACATCTGGCAGAATTATATTTAAAAGTATGAGTAATTTTGGCAGGTAGGAAATTTTAAGAAAAATTAGTTTGTCTTTCAGTTCTGTAACTTTTGCACGTGAGGCATACTAAGGTGTGATATATTTGAAGTACAATAATTCCATATTATCCTGTCGTTGCCTTTTGAAGTAGTCTGGTGATAGATTATTGTGATTTTGTTTGGTTTGCTTTGTTCCAGCATATACTTGAATAGCAGGTCTGTTGTGCAGAATGGCAGCATAAAGGGGCTCTGAGAAGTACCATTCCTGTTATGACACACTAATTCCTCTATCTCATTTTTATTTTTCTGCAGAGACCTCCTCTTTATGCCTTTTTAAATAAATAAAAGATCAGACAATCCTAAAATAACAGTTTTATTCTATAATGTCACCTGATATCTATTTCGGAGACTAAATAAGTAGTTTAGATGTGAAGTATCCTCCTAGGCAGTTTCGAAAAATAACTATAGTTTTACTCTATTCTTGGAACATTGATACAGTTGCATAAATTTTGAGTATAAAAGTGTTTCAAAGAATACCAGGAGTTCAGAATAAAACACACATTTTCAAGATGTTTATTCTCTTGTACATATGAGAAGTCTCACTTAGCACAGTGGAGACTTATGAAGCAATGACAGTGCAGATACTGTCTTTATGATTACAGTACCTAACAAAGCTTCCTCTGAGTCAAGATCATCCAAATCTACACTGGAAGAGGCCTAGTACAGTGATAGAAATAGTCATATAAAAAGCTTATAAAATTATTTTCTGCGTATCAATTTTTTCTGAGTCTATGCTGCGTTTCCTTGCTTAATTGTTGCGCTTCTGTGTCCCTCCATGTGGCCTTTATATTGTGGTACTGTGATCCCTAGAAGGTAGGGTGGAATCATTTTTTTGTGGAAGAGGGACTTTTTTGTCAAGTCAGAAACTTAACTTTTCCTTAGGAAATAGTTTCAGGTAGATCCTTTGTGAAGTTGCTAGATTAAGTTTGCTTTGTAATCAAAAAACATTCTAAGTGGAAGCAGTGCAAGTGGAAAAGTACGTGGTAATGTGTTGGCTTACTTGATACTACAGTAGAGGAATATACTGGTATTATTTTAAAAATGCCACAGGCAGGGTGAAAGATACTCTGGTAGTCTTCACTCACTGACCCAGATAAAGAACGAAAAAGGAACACACAAAAGGTCAAGTATGTGCAATTTCACTGAATTAACTATAATTTACTGCATATTCTAGTTAGATATGTTGCTGGTTTAAGGCAGCTGGTATAAGCCTTATGCACAGAATCCTTAAACTGTGTTTTTACTCTTCAAAGTGCTTTAGTTATCTCTAGCAAGCTAGACCTAAATTTGCAGAGTGGCTCTTTAAGCCAAATTTCAGAAGCATTTTTAGGTAGAATAAAAAATAGATACAGGTATAGACAGACAAGAAAAGGCACAGTGTCATCAGTTTGGTATTCCTATGGTTGTTACTTTGATTTCCATCTATCTTCAAAGCCAGGGCAAACTTCTGCAGCAGCACAGTAGCTGTGAATCCATATTTATCTTGACTCCTTTTCCTTCAGTCTCTGTCCACATGGTTTGTGATCTAAATCCCATCATATGAGCTGATATAAGCAGTCTGTCAGTAGCAATGAGGCAAACCCACCACCGTTTCCTTGATTTATGTATTTTTTTAAATTTAAGTAAAGGATTTCATAGCCTTCTTTGCCACCCTTTCCCTCCAGTTTCATACAGGAGAAATTTGTTAATAATTTTTAAGACTTCTTTTTTTGGGGGGGGTGGAGGGTTATATATGATTATCCAGCAGAAGATTTAAATAATTTTTTGTATTACAGGTACCTTGAAATGGTCTTTAGTTTCCTTTGTCATCTTTTATTGTTGAAATTGTGACACTTTTTTTTTTAAACCTGCTATTTGGTAATTATAGTATTGAGTCTTCACTCCTGAATGTATAATATCAAAGGAATGAATAAATTTATTCTAATTATGATGGGAGTTGGTATTTAGAGCATGTATACATTAAAGTGCTTCTGTGAAGTTGCTTTCCATTGGTTCACCCTCCGAATTAAAAAAAAAAGTTCATAACAAGTTTATCACAACTGAATCAGTCAACAGTCCCCTCCCTCCCTTTCTTTTTTGCAGTTCAATTAGGTGAAATTGTTTTACATTATTGACGTTGCTGTATTATGTGTATTATTTTTAGTTTCCTGTAGAAATGTCATCTGATTATTAATACAGGCATGACTGTAGAGTTTTGGATTGCTTTCTTGTGTTGGAGGGATTTGTTTTGTGGTTGGGCTCTTTTTTTTCTATTATTTGTTTGATTTGTTTTTTTGTTGTTGTTGGTTGGTTGGTTTTTTGTTTTTGTTTTTTTTCTGTGGTTGTTTTTTTCCTTAGAAGTCCCCAAAAAAGCTGATGGCAGATAGCAGTAGAAGTATGTAATCAAAATTACTTGGTGGGTTTTTATTTTTTGATTGGGTTTTGGTGCTTGCTCTTTATTATACCACCATCTTTCACATTCTTTTAGAACTTAAATACTTCACAGGAGTAGGGCTCTGATATTCGTAGTTCCCAGTCTAGAAAGGAACCATGAGTGTTCCCATTGCAACCAATTTGTATTTTGATTTGCAATATGTGTTTTAAAGTGATGACTGCAGTGCAATTTGGACCCTTCAGAAATATATCATTATGGAAAGCAATTACCTGTGACAGAGAGAAGGGTGCTCCTGGCTTTTCAAAGTATCGTTTGGGCTGGAGCAAACTCCAATTTCTCAAACCATCCATTCAGAATAGGCCTTCATGAGGGAATGGATAAATGTAGCCTAATTTCAGAAGCAGTTTTACCACTCCTGCCTTTGAGAATTTCTTTGGGTGAAACATATTTTGTTAAGGCTTTTGTAAATTACATTGAACACTTAGTGTTAGCCTCAGAGATAGACAGGCTTTTAAAGGGATGGTCAAAATCAGTATGACTTAGCCAATCCCAGCTACTTTTTTATTTTCCATGCTATTCTCTGACACTGTAACATCTTTGTTACGGCATTATGAACTAATTAGGTCTGTTGTACCTCAGAAAGTTTGGGATCTGGCAGGTATGGAGCATGATTTATGACTGAAATGTGAACTCAGAAATTTTTCAATCATCATGAGTCAATAACCTTTCCCCTGCACCTAAAATAGCCCTTGAGCCTTGAATAGTGATGGCTGTGCTTTTAAAAAATATTTTGAAAATATATATAGAGCTCTTTAGTGACTGATTTTTCAAACTAAAACCAGCCTTGTCTGTCATTGAGAGGAGTGGAAAAATTTCTTTCACTTGAATTTTGACATCTTATTTGGATTTATTAATTTGTATGTAATCCAGGTACTGTTGTTCTTTATGTTGCCGTGATTCATTCCAAGCTACTGAGATTTGTTCCATTACTTTCTTGCTGTGGAATTTGGGATTTGCAGTTTCTTCAACCAAGACTACTTCAGCAGCATCGAAACACTGTCATTTAATGTAATTTATTTTAACCTCATTTCATTCTCATTTGTAGTCAGTGAATTTCAGTGAAATGATTGCCTTCTCTCTTCTGAACAATACTTTAATAAGAATATAAATTCAATAATGGTTCTCCAGGGGGATTGACATGTGGTACTCTATTTTAAACCGGTGTAATTAATTCATTATTGTAGTTCAAGATGATAGATTCAGATATGGGGCTTTCTTTTTGATGTTTACTGTCACTTTCCCTCTGCATCCGCTCTTGGAAAGCTGGAGAAGAGCACTGTGAGTGAGCCGGGGAGAGCAGGACCTGGTCCCGCTGGGGCCGTGGTGCTGTCCGTGGTGCTCCACACACAACCCGGACGCAGGGAGACAAATGCGGTGACCAGTCCCAGCTCTACGTTGGATTAAGGGGAATTAAATACATGAACGACATTGTCAGGAAAAGGATGGTGTTTTAAATGTAACTTACAGTCATAGGTCAGACCAAAAAATTACTTCATTACACCAACTAATTAACTAGATGAAGGTTTATAATACAGATTAACTGAAAAGTCTCAACGGTTCTGAATTACTTATAGAGATTTTATTTTGAAATAGAAGTGGTTAATATCCTTAATACATAAATGTAGAATATATGGATAAAATGCTTTGGACAAAATAGAAAAAAATGTCACAAATTAATGTTATGGATATGGCTCTGAAGATACAAGGTATCCCAAGCTTTGAGGAAGACTAACACTCATTGTAGCTTCTTGTCCTCTCTTTTTCTGCTGTTTGTATTTTCCTTATACACTTACATTACTTCTAATTTCATAATTGGTTTTTGTAATGTGGAGGTTTTCTCTAGTGTTTGGGAAGTAATGTGCATCTTTGTTGCACCTTACAACTCAATTTTTTTTTCATCCTGTCAATGTAAATCTGTAGTAACTCTTTGATAGTCAGAGAATTTTTGTGGGTTATTTCGTGTCATTCAAAGCAATTTTTCATTTGGCCTAGCAGTACCAGTACTTCATATGACTTACCAGTGTCAGCTTCAGGAAGGATTCAAACGTTATGAATCATCCTTCCTTTTCAGCACTGAACTGTCATCAGAAGTATATAAAAAGAGATAAGGTGCATCCTATCAAATAATGAGGTATAGAGCAAGTACTAAGGAAGTTGGTTTGAGCAATCTCAGAGCAGTTTACTACATTTATTTTAGTGAAAAGAGATAAAAATGAACTTTCAATTCCTTAGCATAAAAACTTTTGAGATGGTCTGGGTTATGAACTTATTCATCTGCTCTGGGACAATGTTCAGCATACATGCTGTTATGGTAAAGGCAAAGTGATTTGCCCTTCATTGAAGAAATCTTTTCTTCAAAGCCATCTTTTCTTTATCATCTTTTCTGTAGTGAAGACAGTATCTAGTTAAGAACACAAGAGCTTACACCCTATTCTAATGCTTTGTGCTAACTTATATTTTGTAGCATGTATCTTCTTTCCTATTCATACAAAGTCTTGCTGCTCCATCCTTTACTCTGGTCTTCAGGCTTCTCCTTTCGCTTCCCTGTAGGGATCCTTGATCCCTAGCTCTCTTTCAGTCCCCCTCCAGATTGCTGTAACTTATTTTTTACTGAGGCTTAGCTTCTGCCTTTTTGACTTTTGTCCTTAAAGTTCTATTACTGTCTTTTAGGCTTTGCTCCCTCTGTTGCTGCTGTACCTGGTCATTCATATGGAACTAAGAGACAGCCCTAGAATTCTTTTTATTTCCTCTGGTAAACAAGTCATATGTTTTTGTTTAGGATTTCTTCTATCTCTTTCCCATTTCCTCATCTTAAATAGCCATTCTAAGACAGATAGCTCCCCTTTGAAGGAACAGAGAAAAAAATAATGGATAGACAGTCATGTAAAAGTAAACTACTTCATCCAGGAGAAGCCATTCTTTTAAGTTTAAGATGGGAGGTTTTTAGATGTTTAATGTTACACTGACCCAACAGCTATGTGTAATCCAAAACTAGCTTCAAAAGAATAATCAAACTGAGAACCTGGTGACAGCTTTTGGGTTTCCATTGTGAGGAACAGCTTCGTTCCTAAAAAGCAAAAAGGTACCAACTTAAGAATGAAACATTCTTATAAATTTAAACCTTTGCTTCAACTTGCTATTTCATATAATTCGTAACTTGAAAACTGCTGAATAAAATTTAATTTTATATTATGCAATATGCGAGCGCAAGGATTCCAAATGCATTTTTGTGAGTGAGGTTCATACTGGAATAAGCCACAGTGTTTCAACTTTGAAAAAACCCAACAACCCCCACCCAAGCTGCCCAAACAACCCACACCCTCCCACTCCCAATCCAAACCAACCAACCAGGGTGACATCTGATCTGTTATTCTTGTTGCAACATAAATCCAGTCTCAGTCTGTTAGCTGCAGAAGAAGAATTTGAACAAATACCTGAACCACAGAGAGAGTATCTGAACAGAGATATAGCTGAGTTCAAGGTTGTTTAGCAATTGCATTTTACTGTACTAATAAACGTAAATTTCAATAAAAAATAATGCCTTTGAATTTCACTTCCTTCTGTGAGAGAGAAATGAGAGGCTTGCTAATACCTGCCAGCTGCTCCTAGCACCACAATCATTGCAGCAAATGGCTGAGATATTACTTGGAGAAAATAGTGGATATAAGGTCAAGGTGTGAATATTGTACGTATTTATATATCCACCTATAACTTCTTGCTGCATGGAACATGTGCAAGAGTTTCTGTTTATATCTGGGTCATGAATGTTCAGTGTGACTGGTTCTGTAATTGTAGTGAGATGTATTTATTTTATGTTTGGACTCATTTTTTCTATTGCATGATTCATCTTTCTTTTGCAATGTCTGGGAATGTTTATTTCCGTAATACTTTTTACTATATTCCAAGATGGATTTATAGTTTAATGTATGCTTAAAAGTACTGAGAAGTATATTCTAACTCTATTTCTTTTGGTTTTGAACTATTTATTTCAATGCTGGGTTCTGCTCTGTGCTAAGCATTCAGTCCCTCTGTATTATATCCACAAGAGGACTTTGAAAGCTAAGGCCTCGTAAGTAGTATGTACTTGATTCCAAAATTTTAGTCCTCAAAAATTGCTTTTAGCAAAGGATGGGGAATGCCTACAATTTCATTATTAATATTCCCTAAAGTTATGCTGCTGGGTATTTTTGGCAGTGCCTGATCTTGACTGAAGTTCGCAACATTTACTCAATCCATCAGCTCTTCCAGGATCTATAAAACTAGGCCATTGTTTGGTACTGTTCCCTGAGATGCTTGATCTGATAAGCATAGTGACAGAACTCCTTTGCATAAGTGACTCTTTTATTTATTTTCCCAAAGGAAAGGCCTAGGCTTTTAAATTCTGTCAGTGTCTTAGGGCAGAAACACAGGCACAGGCAGGACACAATCCTAAGAGTCGCTCCTTAAATTTAGAATGGCCATGCTAACTTCCCTTAGTGTTTACTTTGAAGTAAAACAGGGTTGTCTGCTCAGGGCTTTTGGTGACCATAAATCTTAACCATTTTGTGCATCTAGATCACTTACATGCGTGTAGAAAAATGGAGGAAAAATACTCGCTATCTTTTTTAAGCTTAATTGACTGTTTTCTAGAGATACTTGGATTTCTGGTTATATGCAGGAATTAGGTCATTACATATAAAAATTTGTAAATAGGAAGCTGTTAACATCTGAGATGTATGAAGACTGTGTCAGTGTGGCTGTTGTAATATCTTAGGTGTTATAGTATTAAAATAAAGTGCTAAATAAGTACATTTTCGAAATTCAGTGGAATAAGTTGCAGTTATTTTAATAGTATAAGCTCTGAGAAAACACTACATTTCCTGGGAGATACATGCAGTGATCACAAATCTTCATCATTGTTTGATATTGTTAGGTTTTTGTTAAAATCTAGAAATGTTGTAGTTATCAGGCTGTTGATACTGTTTTCCCCCCCGGATTCTTTATCCTTAAAACACTAAGAAAAATGTCTAATCAAATGCTGTATAAACCTTTTTAGTATGAATATCACAATAATGGATGCTAAGGACAATTAAAACAAAATTCAAATAACTGAGTCTGAAGGTTTAATTGACAAGAGTGGGTTTTGAATCCAATGAACTTTGAATCTGACAAACGCAATAATTGTTTTGACAATCTTAAAATGAGAGATATGGTTAAATGAACAAACACATAAGATGATGAATTCTGCTGAACATTTAGTCTGTGCCATTGCTTGGTTTTCAGAACTGTCCATTATGAAGGTGGTGCTGTGTCCATTCATGCTCGTTCCCTTTGGCGACTAGAGACTCTAAGAGTTGCGTAAGTAAAATCTATCTCAGAAAAAGAAGGACATTTGACAGGACACTTTTTGTATAGTAAGAGTGATCCTATAAAAGCAAAATGATAATTATAAATCTGGATGAGTAAAACTAAAATAATCCTTAAAAAATGCTTCATATGACTTTCATTAAATATTAAACAAGTTCTTACAGAGAAGATTTGTGTTTTGATTGTTTTTTTGAAGTCGTTATACCTGTCAGTGAATTCACAATTTACATTTTTAGCACATAAATGACAAAACCAGAACTGGTTTCCTTAAAAAAAAAAAATCACATGTGACACTCCTCCCCCAGCTTGTTTAAGCCACTTGGAAGACTCTAAAATAAAAAATTTACAGAAAAAATTCTATCATGCATTATTGGAAGTGTTGGAGTAATAGTAAGGGATTGTGCCTCATTTGTTAAGGTAATTGCAGTGTAAAATTGCATTTAAATGATATTGCAGTATGTGATTGTGATAAAGTTTCTAGTGACAAATAAATGATTGCTTTTTAGAGATTAAATCAGAGCAGCTTATGAAAAGGTTACACTCCAATGATGCTGTTTTCTCTGTGTGCATTTTATTAATAGGATGACATTAAATGTCAGTGATAGGGTAGTGAGATTTTTCCTTTGGACTAAAATAGACCTTGAGACAGTGACAACAGAAATGAAACTGTGGAAGGATCTCTGGCTTTTTGTTTTCCTCATGACATTTACTTTCCTAATACGCAGTACTGGAGCAACATGGGGATCCAAGAAATGACAGGTTTCTGTTATGACCATCATATATATCACTTTGACAGGCATTGTATACAGACTTTTGAAGGGTAAACATTTGAACATATATAACTGAAAGAAATTGTAAGAACTGTCAAAACAATTATAACAAAGAGAGTGGTAATCTTTCTTTTTAAAAAAACATGATTTTCTTACCAGGAAAGAAAGAACCAAATAAAACCCCAAGAATAACACTCTCTCCTACACATCCCTCACCAACCTATTTTCCTGTATGATATTCTAATTGCTATACACATTCAGTGCTGAATTGCAGTCCATTAAAATTCATGCAAATGCTTCAATTTGTAGCTTTGTGTATGCATGCCTGAAGTTCTCATTCAGTTGTAGTCCTTCCCAGAATGACTGCAGATTTAATCCTATGTGAATTTTACATGTTTCTAAAGGAACAATTTTTTTCTCAATTCTGTTCATTAGTGGAGAACTCTCATAAAAATTGCCTGGGCAGTCTACATATACAGATGCCCTTGGGATGCCCTGCCATGGGACACCAAATACTATTTCTCAGCACTGCTTTCTTTCCCAAAAGGTGACGGAGTTCATGTTCTCACATTGCAAAAAAATATTTTTAGTAGTCAGAAATGGCTTCACAAGATACTTTCTGCTCAAAAGGCTTTTCTTGTAAGTGCATATGAATTGTTATTTTTCCTATCCTGCAGGCATGAACTAGGAGTATGGCTCAATTATGCTACTTTTTTTTTCTTATGGTCTGTAGCTATTGGGTCCAAGAGAAAATTGAATCAGACAAGAGAAAAGGCAGCTCCCCAGCGTGACCTGTAATATGAAAGGTGCAGAACTGATGTATTTTACCAGACTCGGCAACACAATAGCTGAGATTCATGACCTGACATTTTACTGACTAGAGAAACAGAAGTTATGCTAGAACACTGGACTCAGATGTCCTTTTGTGGAGTATATGGACTTTGCTGTGCAGAAGACAGAAGAAGATAAATGTGTTTCTAAGATATAAATCTTCCGTATTTCCTTCTACCCCAAAGCTCCCTCAGCTTAAACAGAAGAGACTCTTTAGATTACAAAAGAAAATAGTTGAGGGCGAAAACCTTTTTATGCTTTTGTCCTCTTTAAAACCAATCACTAAAAAGGTTTAGAAGTTTAATCACTGTAATAAATCCTGTTACAAAACAGAAGAATTTTAAAAACTGTGCTTTGAAAATGTCTGCCGAATTCGTTTTGCATACTTTGCATCCAGTACGGCCAACTCTTAAGAAAACACATTTAAACAAATGGGTATTGGTATTGAATAGGTAAGTGCTTTAACCTGCCACATCTGTTTGTCAGGGCAAATGAAAATGACTTAAATGTATATAAGTGCTATCTTAAGTGATTTATAGACTTCCATATGAATATATGTTTTTCCACAAAAACATATACTTAAAAAGTTCTTATGTTTTTAAATGCTGTGCCTAGAATTACCTTAAAGGCAAGTGAGAAGATGCAGTAGTACAAAATTCTGATATGGGACTAAACTTATAAGCAGGTTAAGTTCCTAAGGATGCATTTGTACATTTTATTGATATTATGTGAACATGTCGATAATTTTAAGCTCTTTGAAGCCACAGTAAGCATAGAGGATTTCTAGTATTTGTGGAAGCACAGCAGAACCTTGGCAGTATATCATAACTCCGCTGAGATGGGCATTTTGCAAGCACAGAAAAAATACGAGTTCCTCTCCAAAATACAGCATTCACATACATCTGAAGTGCAAACTTTTGAGGATATAAGACTGAAGAAAGTTCTCTGAAGACTAGGAAAATATCCTAGTTGTGACAGTTTTCCAATCTGAAAAGCGTTTGTGAAGTACATACTCCTTAGTAACCCCTATACAAATTTATCTTCAGGAATTAAATAGGAAGAAGAGCAGGGTTGCATTTTCAGTTTAGGGCAAGAAGTTGGAAACCTGTGACCTGTATTTTAAGTTGAGTAATTTTTGGGGAGCTTAGATAAGCTTCGCCTTTCTTCCTTCTACAGAATATGAAGAATCTGGGCCATTTTTTGCTTAATAAGTTTTCATATTTATTTTAGGAAGTTTTCTATTTATTTGGTTTTTTAGCCATTTTATTTTTGCACAACATTTAAAGTGCGCTTAAAATCTGCTGACTGCTAAAAGATGAGGACTCTAGGACAGTGAAGAATCACAGCTGCTGGTAGATGAAATGTTGGAGAGGGAACTGGCAGATCTAAACTCTTTGTGTACAGCATAAGCCTCCTTTTCTGTGGGCGGTCTGTACCTTCTCTCAAGAGAAATTCAGTCTGAACAAAGGCAGTTTGTGCAAAGGAAGACCTTAAGATTATTTATTATAATGGTTTTGTAGGGGATAACCACAAAGTAGCCACTTTCTTGCTGATACTCCAATGTGAATTTTATATTTTTTAGCAACTATTTGGCAATATATTTTACTTTAAAATTTTTTTGCCAGTAGTTAAAACATTATCTTTTTTAATAAATGTTTTTTTTATGGACTCTCTTAGGTGGAGTGGCAGCCACATTAGATGGGGACAGCCATTCAGACTAAGACATATAACAACAGGAAAATATTTAAGTCTTCTGGATGACAAGAGTCTTCTTCTCACAGACAAAGAGAAGGCAGATGTAAAATCTACAGCATTCTGTTTTCGGTCCTCCAAGGTATGGAATCAGTGCAGCATTACTATTACTAGTAATAATTCCAATCTCTTTAGAAAGCAAGATTTAGATATTTTCTGTTTGTTGTGATTGCATTAATTATTGGAGCCTCCTACTTTTCACTGATTAAAAAAATTCCAAAGTGCACTATAATCAATAACTAGGAAGCTTCTTTTATCATAATTTCTCTGTTCATTGCTACCTGGCTGTCTGTGGGTTTGGTTTTTTTGTCCCTTGTTAATTTGTTGCTTTTTTTGTTGTTGTTTGATTGGTTGGGTTGGGGGTTTTTTGTACTGCTTGCCCACTTTTGAGCAGTATACTCATTTCTAATTTGTTTTTCTGATTAACTTCTCTGCTGCTTCACTGCTTGTATCTGTTGGCTGACATAGGAAAAATTTATAATATTGTGAGTTACTGAAATTAAATTGGAAATTCAGGATTTCTCTCACCGGATACTTTACTGGTAATCTGAAATTACCAGAGTTTGACTTTTCATTTTGACAGCTTCAGTAAGTATTTAGAGTTTAAACCAGGTTTTTTGTAGTGGGTAAACAGTTAAAAATAATACCATGATAAATTCTTAAATATCTTTATTTCTCATACTTTTCACCTGTAGCATGGTGTCTGAAAATTTTCCAACAATAATTTTGTTGTAAAAAACTATCTTCTAAAATACAAAGTACCAGTAAACAGAATTACACAATAAGTTCTCTGTACCATTTAATTTATGTATATTTTTTAATTATTTGCCTGCTTGGGAAGATAAGAGAAGAATAGATACCCAAAGCAGATATATAGGTTCTTGCATCTTGATGACAAAGGCTGTAGTTCAGGTGATTGTTTTGAGAGCCAGACAATTGTTCATTCTGAATCCAATTAGAAAAGTCATAGAAGTGCTTAAATATTTTAGGACGATTCAGTACAACCATACTGGGGATTTCCTGTTGCAGCCAGTATAGATTTCAACACTTGAAAGCAAGAAGGACAAAACAATTCATTCACTGATTTTCAAGATGGGTTGTCAGCAGGGATTGCTCCTAAAAGAGTGGAACAATATACTGTGCTCTACTGTTACATGGTTTATTTAACCAAAAAGTACTTGAAGGCAAGAATTTTTAGCAATAAAGAATGTCTCTTGTTGATATGGATAAGGTGGTTTGTCTCTTATTTTCTGTGTAGCATATGCACATGTATTTTGGAGACTAGGTGATGTTGTATTTGAAGTATTTTCTTTTTATTATTTTTTTCAGCCTGAATTTGGAAGTCTCATTTAAAATTATTTTGAGGTTTTATATTTTGAAATGGTTTTGTTCTACCATGCTCAAAATGAAAGGTTAACATTTATTTTGTTGTTCGAGGCCAAACCTATCCTATGCTGAGCAGAGCAGAGACAAAAGGCTTTGGGGCAGGTAGAAACTTGTTATGGCAATCAATTCTTGAAGTAACGAGAGAATTTTAAGAGGGGTATATAAGCTAATCAGCATGTGAAAAATATAATCTTACTGATGTTTAAATATAGATTTTCAAAGAAATTGGAAGTCTGGAAGATCATATTTGATGTAAATGTTGTGGCTATCAATATTAATTTTAAGGAATGACTTATTTGGAGGGAATTATAGAGATATCACAGGGGAGGAGGAGTATATGGTTTGCTGAGGATGAATTGAGTCTGGATGCAATCCTGTGTCATGTGCTCTAGAATGACCCTGTTTGAGCAGGGAGCTTGGACCAGAAGACCCAGTATGGTCCCTTCCTACCTGACCCATTCTGTGATTCAGTCTCCTGCTTTGGACTTCTTATAGGAGTGTCATGATACAGGCATTAAAAATTTTTAGGTGCCTTCCCTCTCTGGGAAATAGTATTAAAATAAAGATTTCAAATTACAGGAGTTCTAGAAAGGCTTCTGTAGAGAAGGTAGGCAGATTTAGGGTGTCTTTTCTTCAGAGTATGTTTGAACAAACCATCCAAACTTTCAGTTATGTTGTTGAATGTACTTAGCACCCAAAAAAATTATTCACGGGTAAGAGGGAGCCCCTAATCTTCTTTATTGAGTACAGAGCATTAATACCTGTGAGTATTTCAGGTGTCTGGGTCTTTCTTAGAGAAATTTAATCCCTTTCTTTGCCGCAGTCCTAATTCTTCCCTGCAGCAGCTGGAAAGAAGAATTGTGACGTTCCCACTTGTTGCACAATAGTAAGTTAGCTTTAAATAGACAAAAACAGACAAGGGAGAGGAAAGTGTTAATGGATCAGTTCCTTCAAGCATGTGAGTAGACAATAACTTCAATTTCTATATGAAAAGCAGCTTTCATGTTTGTAGAGATACATCTTCAGTACTATCACCTGTAAACCTGAAGATTCACATGCAAATATAAAGGCTCAACATTTATTTTTTATACCTTATTATTTGCAAGGGCTCATCATCTTAAACATATTAGCTTGCCAGTACTTCATTTAAGAAATATCCCAGAAGAGAACTAGAAAGCTAAAGAGCTTTTTTTGTTTGTTTGTTTGTTTTAGTTTTTTTGTGAAAGCTTGACAATACCACAAAGTATTGCCAAACAGCAGTCAGAAGATAAGGATTTTCTGAGGAGCTCACAGTCACTTAATTTTTCTTTCTGGTAATTGGCCTTTGTGCTCTGGTTCTCATATATTACCCTAATAATTATCATTAAATGCAAAATATATTAGCCTTTCAGGCAGCTGAAATTCAGAAAATTCTTTTTTTTTTTTTTCTGTCTCTGGTAGTTTTGCTTCATTCAGCACAGGATGTCCACAGATATCTACAATTTATTTCCCAAACATACAGCTCTTTTAATAGATTTGTGTTTGTAGAGATCAAGTTCTTTGGATTTTTTTCTCTTCCATTTGCTCCATATTGATTCTTTTTGATAAAAAGCATTGTTTTAATATCACTATTCCACTGAAATAAGGTAATTTTAGCAATTTAGAAATGTTTATGCATTCTGTACCAAGTCTGCTTTTCCTGTCTGTAGTCTTTTCCAGTCAACAGAAATACATCAATTTTAATAAAATTTTATAGCTTGTATTTTTTTCAGCTTTTTCTTTCTTCTTCTTTCTTCTAAAATTTTATAGAAATTATATTAATGTTGATAAAAAAGCAGCCATAAATTAGCTCTTTGCAGTTGGTGAGGTCTTAAAATATCAGTGCTGAAAGTGTGCCACAGAGAGTATGGGTTAGGTCAGATGACAAAAGATAAAGCTGAAAGGACAAGCCTTAATCAAGGGAATTCATTTTGGAATGTTATAAAGAGCTAAATTAGACTGAAATAATGTTTAAGGTGAGGTTTCACAGAATAATTTTTTCAACATTAGAATGAAACCATTTTTAAAGATTTTGTTCGTTTAGCCCGCGACAAAAGTGGGAAGATTGGCTTGTGTTCTTGTAGGTGTGGAATAAACACTGTTTATAAAGAGCACATCCTTCTGGAGAAAATCTGGCCTATTGTTCAATAATGCTGTTCATTTCTGATGCATTCCTGTTTTGCATTACTGAGATGGTTTACAGACTGTTGCAAAACCCACTTGTTGCTGTTTGTTCCAGTGTAATAAATGAAGATTTTTGATCCTTGTTTAGACAAGGCTAATCATCTGAGAATGGGTCTAGACTAGAAATAAAACTGAAGGTTTTATTTGTAAAAATGCTGTAGGAAGAATTAGCAGATGGTTCAGTAATGGCAGGTTGTATATGTGGTAAGAGTGTGGCTGGAAAATTGCATCATGTAATTTCTGTGTCAATGTACCATTATTAATTAGTGACATGGTGATTTCTGATGTTTTTCAGATCATAATTTTCACTGAGGAACTATTTTACAGTAGATAATGAGATTGATTCATTATACATACTTTCTCAACTACCTGCTGTTTACTGATATGAACCCAGCACTCCATTCAAATCTTCCCCTTTATAAATAATTTGTGGTTCCAGTTCACTTCTGCAAAAAGCTCAATGTCTTGAAGCTCCCAAATGAATGGTGTAATGCCTGCTGCCCCTACACCATCCTCTAGTCTTCTGTTTCTCTCCTATATGTAGTCCAGCTTTTACACTATAGTAGCTTTTGTGGCTACTATATTTATTTTGTAGGACAGAGCTCACTTTAGTGGGATTGATTTCAATCTGGACTTTAAACCTACACGCAGAGCTGTTAGTGTACTTACATCAGTGAGAACAGAGATCTTGTTTGACAAATTGTTGGCACTGCAATTTTTATGCCAAGTAAATTTAATTCCAATTAGAATGACAATTTCAATATCAAATCCCTTCACTTTCTGTTGCAGCCAGTAGATCTTTAACAAAGAATGCAAAAATAGTTTAAATTAATAATCCCTCATTTTATATACAGTGCTTTATGAGAAAACTTGTGAATTCCTGTATTCACATCCTAACAAATTAATTGTGAGACCTGAAAAAAAGAAAATCTTACAATGTAGAAGCACAGCATGTGTTGACAGTATCTCCTAGTTATAAAGAGAATTCAAAAAACTGGAGCTTGAAATCAGGATCTAATTTATTTTTTCCCGTATCATCATTTGTTTGCAATGTCATATTGTAAGTAGCTTTTTGATTTCCAACTGTTACTACATTCAGGTTTTTTGTGCTAGCTTTTGAAAGAATTGAATACAACATTTACAGAAATGATATGAGCAAAATAATTGATTGATAATGAAATAGAGGCACACAATAGCTCTGTAATTTAATGCATCCGATTATTAATAAATCAGTTATTATCATGTATCAATGGACAAAATTTTAATAAGAATTTCAGCTCTTAAGAAGTGCTGAAAGTCATTTACGAAGTAGTGAAATTAACATCTGTATCCACAACCAATCAGAAAACAAGCTGAATTGAATATATTACATCTGAAAATTTAATGTTATGAAAAGTAATCATAAGAATTTCACCTCAGTACTACTGTACTTTTTTTTTCAAACACTTCAAAATGTATTCATGATTGTAGGCTGAAAATCTAGTTATAGGACATTTCTCTTTACTTAAAAAATGCTTTAAAAAAACCTTTAATAAGTTAGAGATTGTTGTCTGTTCATGTAAAAACCCCAATCTTTGTCATCTTTTACTGTGAAGCTGTCTTCTCCCACATTGTCAGGGCACATGTGTATGAAGTAGTCATTCTTCTAATCTTTCTAGGTTGTAGATGGATAGAACAAGAAGAAGTTTTTGTCTCAGTATTTGTAACATTACTCTGAGTAGCTGCAGGAAGATGCTTGTCATCTCCTGCTGATCAGAAGCACAGAACATTGAAGCTGTGGTTGGTTAAGGGGGTCATGTTGCATACTGAATGTACAGCCATAGGTATATCAGTCAGTTGAACCATATATTTTTGGAGAGATTAAATGGATGATCTGCCATGAAGCAGGATGCATGGGCTGTTTGTCTCTACCAGTCTGTTCCGAAGTATGTGCTTAGGAGAGCTAGGTATTGGGGAAACACCTCAAATTAGACCCACAAACTCTAGTATTGTTTGGGGTACTACATATCCTCTCCTGAAACAACTGCTATCTCTACAGGACACCAGCTGGAATGACATCCTGTCGTGCCATTATTAGTTTGTGGGCCAATCATGCAGAAACGGATTACTTTTTTCTGGAAGTACTGAGCCCATTGTTGGGCAGTGACAGGTTAAAGGCCATCTCTCGGTGACGGTTGGATGGAGCTCGTCTTTTCCAGGCTGGGAAAAAACCCCCAAATGCCCAAGAAAAAGCTTGTAGAGGTTAACGCCTGGTTCAGCTATGGGAGTCAATGTATCTGGGGTTGTTTTGTAAGCTCTTATGTTTCAATAATTACATGTACTGTCAACTACGATCCTAGTTCTTTCCTATGCGGGTGAAATGAATACACACCACTTCTCAAGTGTACCAGGCTACAATGGGATTTCTCTTTGTCTTTAACTAAAAGTTTCACTTTCCCATTTTTTTTAGTAATATCTTTATAGAAGGATTTCAACTATTCTTTTATGTCCTGTTCTGGACAATTTCCTAGTATTTAATGTTTTATGCAAATATTAACACCGTGATTATTGTTTGTGTATACGTTTTTTTCTTCATCAGGAAAAGTTGGACATAGGGACAAGAAAAGAGGTGGATGGAATGGGAGCACCTGAAATAAAGTATGGGGATTCAATATGCTTCATACAACATGTAGATACAGGCTTATGGCTCACGTACCAGTCTGCTGATGCAAAGTCTGTAAGAATGGGTTCTTTGCAGAGAAAGGTAAGACTGTAAATAGGAATGCATTTCATTCACTCACAGTCACATAGGGTGGGTTGGGCTGGGTGGTGGGAAATGAAGGGAGCTGTGTGAACCAGCTAATTTCTGGATTTCAAATATTTTAAGCATGCCTTAGCATGCTTGCCGGATGAAAGACTGGGTATTTTTCAGTCACATATTGAAAAATTAAGTGGTGTACTGAATTCTCAAACTGAAGGCCAAACAAAGTGTGTGTAATAACCTGTAGACATCAACTCACAAGCATTGAAATATTAGTAACAATCTATAGAATATTCTAAGATTTCTTTCTTCTATATAGTTTGGATTGAAGAGGTTTTTGTTCAAAGTATTACTTTCCACATTGTAAGTATATTACCTTTTGGGCTGCAATGTTCAAGTCTTGAGTCCTGAGAGATTTCTTTCTTTATAGAATAATCACAGCCAAGCAGAATGCTAGCTCAGCATCAAAAAGTAGGGAAAAGATGCTTTTGCAAATTAACACTGTAGTGTTTTCCATGACTATTTTAGATACCAGAACCACACAGTTAGAGCAGAGGTTTAAAATACTTATGTGGATTGGATTGAATACCTTCAGAGCCATGATAATTAGACATGAAAAATTGTAAGTTATTGGAAATGACTCAAAGCATAGTCAGAAAAGGCCAGTAACACCCTTAGAAATGAGGACCAGTAAAGAATACCTGTTATGACCTTTTCTGCTTTAGGGATTTGCTGCTCTATAAGGGATGTGTTTTTAATGTCGATGAAAACAAAGAGCAAACAAAAACCCCTTAGATTTTAATTATTAATAATTATTAATTTTAATAATTAATTAATTTTAATTTTTTTTTTTAAATAAAGCATGTTGTTTACAAAAACTGTAGCTTTGAGAATATTATGGCACTGAACCTGCTGACTCAGTACAGGTGTGTCCTTGGACATGAAAAACTAAACCATGGAATTATCTGTTTTTAATAAAATTGTTATTTTTGTATGTGACTTCATAATTTCCTAGCCTGCCTTCCTATGTGAGTTTTCAGACTTCTTAATGTCTCATTTTGCAGTGACTGCTTCTTGTTTTTATTTTCAGGCAATAATGCACCATGAAGGGCACATGGATGATGGTTTAACACTGTCCAGATCTCAGAATGAAGAATCCCGTACAGCACGTGTCATCCGTAGTACAGTCTTCCTTTTCAACAGGTTCATAAGGTGTGCTTTTAAAATTATCTTTTCATCACTTTTCTTTTTTTCTATTTTATTCAAAGTCCTTGTTAACACAACAGGGAACAATTTATCCTTCAGAAAAAAACAGATCAATGCTTCTCAAACTGGACGTTATGTCAATTCTTTGTGTTATCAGCAGATAAGCACCTTGACAGATACTGGTCAGTTTCTTTTCTCTGTTTTCTAACATTAATTTATTGTTTAATCTTAATTTAAATGCATAAACATACTAAAAAGGAAAACAAACAATAAAAGAGATTTTTCCTTGCCAAAATTTGCTTTAAGTCATGTGGTGCATCATTTAGCTTTTTCTTTTCTAAGTATGGTTTTTAAAGATGGTCTTCCTTGAAAAACTTGGGAGAGGGAGATAACTGTAAAACTACAGATCTGTAAAAAACCACAAATATACTGAAGACTACTGTCATGGTCTCAAAAAGAAGCTTTTCTTAAAAATGATACCTTCTTTCTGCCCTCACAATTACACTTTGCTTATTTGTTCCCTTTTAATGCTACTTGTTCCTTTAATATTTCAAAACATAAAAAATGTTGTGTTGTATTTTGTAATAATTAGCCATTTAAAAATCCTGTCAGATGTATGCAGTTTGAATTTATCTTCCTATTACTGAATAATGCTGATAAAATGCTGATTCTCAAATGCTTTTGATTTCAGTAAGTGATGAAAGGCCTTTTCATCAGTGTAGCTTGCATTAGAAAAAGAATGATATGCAGTAAGACTATATGGAATGATAAGAATTTCATAAGAACTCATTTGTCACAAGAAAAAACAGTGTGGGAGATGGTGACCTGAAGCAACCATGTCCTAAATGAGGGCACAGCCAAAGACACAGACAGCTCAATTTGTTGAAAAACATATAACAAAGTACTTAAAAAACCCAGACAAAATCACCGGTCAGGAGAATTGTCTACTGTATGACATTTAAAATACAAAAGAAATGTAAGCCCTAGCTCACTTTGTAAATAATACACCTTCATAGAAGCTTCTAAGAATGCCATAAAAGATAAAGACAGAAAAAGGCAATTTAATGATAAGGTTTCACAAATCAAGGTATTGCTAAATTACAGTGGAGATTTTTGTGGAGTGCACAGGGAGTCCAAGGTAGTGTTTAGCAGTTTAGTTTTGGCAGAATGTTACTCCAAAAAGAAAAAGCTGAATTGAAGAGGATGAAAAATATTCTTTTAAGTGGATGCTCTAGTTCTTTCTCACAAAGTCAGTAGAAAAATTGCACTTTGGATAACATGCTCACAATAAAAATTAAGTTTTAAAGGTAACTTTTGGAGCTATCCTTTTGAAACTTTGCATTATTTGCAAAGGGATTCAGCTGAGCAAGGGGCAGATGCAACATGGATGGGAACAGTCAGCCCTCTACTTTTAAGAGAGAATCTTCATAGACTTCAGCAAGGCCGAGCTTGATTTGGGTGTCAGGGAAACAAAAAAGGTAATGAAGTGCTGAGACAGAGTGTGTGGAAGTGCTGAATCTTCCCACATGGAAAAAGGCTTAAGAACAGCTTAGAGGTGTGTTTGAGAGCCTCCATGCACAATCTGGACCCTCCTCAGCACCGCAGGACTGGTCTCTTTAATTTCTGTCCATTCCAGCTTCATGATGCTTTGTACTGGTTTACAATAACTTCTCTTCATCTTTTGCTCTGCCTCTGGAACATATTCTGCCTATATCTGTAGGCAGAATATTAAAATGTGGCTTTTGGATCTGAAAAAAATTTAGGAGAAACAACATTTTTCATGCTTTCAGGTTTTGTTTGAGAAGGAAGGGGTAGATTGTTCAGTGGAGAATGGGCAGATATAAAGACTTTTTGACAAGTTGCTGTCAGAAAATGAGCTTTGGCATCTAAACAAACTTTGCTTTTAAATAAATAAACAGTTGGAAAGATAAAGTAAATTAATTTTCAGTTCTCAGGAGACTTTGCATCTTCTTGCAGGGGCCTTGATTCTCTCAGCAAGAAAGTGAAGTCTTCCACCATCGATTTGCCTATCGAGTCAGTCAGTTTGAGCCTTCAAGACTTGATTGGCTACTTTCACCCCCCTGATGAACATTTGGAGCATGAAAACAAACAAAACAGGCTCCGAGCACTGAAGAATCGCCAGAACCTCTTCCAAGAAGAGGTACTTCTCTCAGTTTTACTCCTGATTTTCCACTATGTTGTCTGCAAGTATTCTTTCACAATATCTGTAGTGTTGATGTCTAATATGGGTTGTGCTTGCAGTGGGGTTTTTTTATCCTGTAAGAGTCAAACTATTTGCTACATTCTCTAGACTCTCTACAGTCTCTCTAGATCTGCTGTTTTTCGTGCATGTTTGATTACGGCCTTACTTCTTTTTCCGTTCCTAATAAAATTAGATGACCTTGTGTCTTGAATTCTAGCCATAATTTCCTCCTTATGTGTTTTTCTGTTATAGTTTAATCTCTTGATGTAGAAGGATGTTTTGGTTTAATAAGCATTCTTTAAGTATTTTGTTTAATATTATCTGTTATTTCTCTGGTAATAATAGTTGCTCTACCTTGTCAAATGCCTAAATGTCCTCCAGAATAGAAACTTGCCTAGAATTATGTAATGAATACGTTTATTTTTGTTTTAATTTGACCATCCTAAATGGCAGATGTTTATTACGACCATCAAGGAAAATTTTCCATTGGGATTGCTTGTTTGACTTCACATATATATTCTTGTGTTTTGCGTATCCTGTCTTTCAGGTTTTGTTTTCTCAGATTTCTGAAAATTTCTCAGATTTCTTTTGTGTTTGCATCTAAAAATACTTTTTTTCCTCTGATGATATGAGCTTTTTAATTTTTAGGGTATGATCAACCTTGTTCTTGAATGTATTGATCGCTTGAATGTATACAGCAGTGCAGCTCACTTTGCAGATGTAGCTGGGAAGGAAGCTGGAGAAGCATGGAAGTCTATTCTGAATTCTTTGTATGAATTACTAGGTAAGACATATTATAGATTACTTGGATAGTTTCAGCTCAAAATAGTGAAGAATGAAGAATAAAGAAGAACATAACTGTTTTAGTACAGAAGAATTTCCACTGTGTAGAAATTTAGAATACAAATCAAGCAAGATTTTTGCATTTGCAGTTATTTGATGTATTAACAATCAATTAAAGAAGTTATGTCAGGAATTATAAACATTTAAAAGTATCCAGACTAGGTCCAGAGAGTTAACATCTCCATGAAATCAAATGATGACCTTTTGGGGTGTAGATGGTAGCTGATGGAGTATAAAATTCTGTGATTTGGTTATTCGTAGATGTAGGGTAGAGTTGACTTTTTTGTTACAGTTTAGTTTATCTCTTGTTACATTAAGCACAGTGAAGACTGGAAGAAGTGGCAGCTTGATTTCCAGTTGGCAAGGCTAGAAAATTCCTTCTGAAGAGTCTGCTTGTTTTGTACAAAGTATTGCTTCCACGGAATTTTAGTGATGAAACACACGAGCTTTGTTGACTTCCCAGTCTCTGTACCCCTCCTACCCTCTGATTTTACTTAACTGCATTATGTTCTGGCAGCTAATGCTTAGGAAGCCTGGCTTTGATCTGGCTATGATGAATTTGTACATTGCTCTCTTCTGAGTACTGCTGAATCTGTACAGTAATTATGTGGATGACAAATGGATATTGCTTGTTCAGTCTTGCTTCAGCAAACAGTACTTTGTTTTTTGAGTCTGCACATAAGTGAAAGTAAACTGTGATGCCAGAATTCATGTCTTTTGTCATGTCACTGGTGTTGTGTTGTATTTCACTGTGATGAGAATTAAGGCATTGACAGATGTTGAGACTGGATACTCTCACATATAAAAATCATATAATCTTAGAATGGTTTGGATCACAAGAAACCTTTAAAGACCATCTAGTCCAGCCATCCCAATTGCAGAAAGATCCTTCCTTACATTCAGTCTAAGTATACTGTGTTTCAATTTGAAATAATTGACATATATCTACTAAAACATCTGTCCATTCTCTATTACAAATACATACATTCACTGTGAACTTGTACTAGATCGTTTTGCATTACAAAAGAATGTGCAGGGGTATACGCAGTGATATGACTTTAATTTCTGACTGACATCCTCATGGTTTTTATTTCTTTAAAACTGAATGCTGGTCTTGTTCAGAGTAGTAGGCAACAAGAAAAGCAACTGTAGGATGTTATTTTTAAGTGTCTGTTTGCCTCATTTAATGCACGCTTTAACCAGTGAATACTAACCTTTCACAAATTTGTGCCGAGCAGCATTTATGAAACCATCTGTGTCTCATTACTGTTAATGAAGTTAAATTTAGTGATGTGTTAAGCATTGAACTGTTACTGCCTTCATTTTATGTTCCTACCTGAAGCACAGTGAGATTGTGTGGCTTGCCTATAACCAATAAAAAAAGTGACTTTCATAAACAGATGTTCCTTAGTTCTAGTCTGTGTGTTCTAACAAGATGTTGCCTCTCATGATTCTCAAGTATTTTCAAATAGCTGTGGTCATTATTAACTAAAAGTGTGAGATTTCAGGGTACGTATTCTTTATTATATAATACAGCAGGAAAAAGGTTTTTGTTTGTTTGTTTTGCTGTTAGGCTTTGGTTTTCCTCATCAGAAACTGATGAGGAAACTGCCAGTTTACAGAACTGTCATTGCAGTGCTTGTTTGCTATTAGCTCCAACATTGCTCTTCCTCTTTCCGGATAGTTTCATCTCATATTTATGTCATAAGTCTCTATGTTTAACCTTTTATAAATAAAGCAGCATAAAAACATAGTTGCAATATAATACAGTGAATTTGTGCAACAACAAAACATAGATTTTAAGAGGCTGTTGCCTCTCAGCAGGACCAACAGTCTCTGTTCCTGGAAATAATCACAGAAATTTCAGATTGAAATAATTTGTTAGCAGCACTGGAAAACAATCTTAAGAAAACCAGTTTGTTATGTTCCATACGCCAAACAGAAATGTTTGTGCTTCAGTCCTTTTTTGGAGTAGAGCAGATGCTTCTCTGAGAGCTCGTGTGTATGCACATATCTGCAGATGCACATACTTGCAGATGCACATAATCCAGGACAGGGCAAGCTTGTGGGTGCCTGCAATGTTCAGGGAGATTTCAGTTTAGTTATGCCCACCAAGTCAGTGCATGGATTCAGTCTACTTCAATCTTCAGCTTAACGCATGAGGGTGAAACAGATTCAAAGCAGTTACTTCCTCCCTACAACCTTGTCAAAAGTACGGCAAACAGTTCCTGGACATATATCTTGTTTTGGTTCCTATTACTCTCGAACAAATGTATTGTATCAGTAGAAAATAATTTGCATTCATCATCTATTTTGTTGGCTTCACGCTCTGCTTTTCCAAGGTTTTCTGTCATTACAAGAACACTGTTTTACAGAAACTTGTTTCTATAGTAGCAGATGAATTCTCTGGTGTCACTACTGGCTTCTTCATTTAGAGCATTTTGCAGAGATTATTGAGATGATTGTATAGCCCAAATAATTCAAATTCCTTAAAGGTCAGTTTGATACCAAAGGTATTTCTTATGCTGAATGCTATCACTTACATTATTTAAGTTTATAACTAGAACATCAATACTTAAAGGTTAAGACTCTATCTTACTGGATCCTTTCTGACAAAAGAAGACAGAAATTATTTAAATTTAAATGCACTCATAACTGTGATTTAATGTCTCTCTCTCTTTTCCCAATAGCGGCTCTGATTCGAGGAAATCGTAAAAACTGTGCTCAATTTTCTGGATCTCTTGATTGGTTGATCAGCAGATTAGAAAGACTGGAAGCCTCTTCTGGTATGCTTTTAAGTATTTTAACTTCCTTATTTGACCAGTTCCAAATTTTTTAAAATTGATTATATAATTTTTTAGCCATAATGAAGTTCTTATTATGAGAGAGTAAATTATGTTAATAAAGTGAGATTTATATTTGTAACATTTTTTACATACTGGTTTCAGTTGTACTTCTACTTTAAGTTCTGGCAGTCTTGCCTTTTCCTTGACCAGTTGGATGTAGTGTTACCTTTTAATTCAGGCAAAAAAAGCATTTGATAAATTAGCTGTTCAATAGTGTAAGTCATATTAATTTGCTTTCTGATTCTGGTGTCTTCCCTTTTCTTTGTAATTCTGCATGTGATTCAGAATTTGCATCAAAATAAACATAAGAATAGTCATATGGAATGGATATAATTTGTTCTGTGTAACAGTGTTTACCTATGTAATACATATACATTTCTTTTTGAATCACCTCTTTTGCTCCTGAGGTGTAAATTTCTATTTAAAGTTAACAAGAAATGTTTTTCAGTTGCAGTTGAGACTGTTTTGCTCTATATACAGAACTTTTTACTATTTTTTTGGAAGATAAGAGCATTTCAAGACTTCTTTTTTATAATACTGCTACAGTAAGTTCAAAGGGAAGGAAGGTTTGTAGTCAGAACAATGGGCAAGATAGTTACAATAACAGTGTAAACTACCTCTCCAGTTACATATTTATAATTTATTCCCATCATCTTCTTGGTTTAGTGTCATGTGTTGTTCCATGAACTGGAAGGAACATAATGATTGATTAAAGAGTTGTCCTCAGGAACTGAAATTGCATTTCCCATACTGTTCTTTCCATTCCTCAATTATACGTCTGCCACAGATAGATGGTGTGCTCAAGAGTCTTTGAGCTATTAAGGCCAGGAAGGAAGGAAGGAAGTCTGTCGCCCATTGCAAGAGGTCTTTGTTTTACATTAGACTGGTAAACATTTGAAAAAAAAAAGTCACAGGCATAACACAGCCTTTTACTGTGGCATTAATAAATGATAAATATCCTGCTATTGCTGAGTATTCCAAGGAGTTCCAGAAGTTGTCTCAGTGCAGGTCACCATTTGGCATATATTAATAAATTTCTTACCTTAGTTGTATTCAATCATCATCAGCAGCCGTGAGAACAGATGTGTGCTATAGTAAACAAAGTGTTTGTGTTCCCCTCAGCTTTGTCGTTAAACATTCATGGGCATTTTGTTTATTTGCCATAAATCTGTTCCTGAGATGAACTGACCAACAACATGGGAAAATATTGTCAAATGTCAGTGGCAGGAGTGTTCTCCCTCTCAGAGCAAAGGGTAAACTGGCACGGCATTCACTAGATGTGAGGTGGTTGATTACACTTGTAAAGAGCAGTTACACACTGATGCTTCTCCTCTTGTAGGTTTTTCCCTTTGTCAACTCTTGAGGAAAGCAGAGAGTTTAGAAGTCAGTTATTCTTGGGGCTGAGACTGGTATAGGGACTTTGAAGCATTTGCCCATGTGAGCCCCTCCAGACAGCAGTGTTTTACAGAAGTACTTTTGCAGAGGCTTTTTTCATGTTTTAGTTGCAGGTCTGTGGCTGTAGGGCAGGGGACCTGTTTTACTACAGGATTACTTCATATTCCTGGCATGCACCTGATCTGTTTCAGTCTGGTGTGTTTATGCTCTGAATGCTTGCGATGAGGCAACAGCTCAAGAGATGAGGCAGCAGGAACATAGGAGTCTTTCCCTGTATCACTACTTTAGTTCTCAGCTGGTGACTCAGACAGATGGCTGCTTTACAGCACGGGTGTTTAGTTAGAGGTTTGCTGGTCATCCTGAGTAGTGGGTTCAGTCAATAACTGGGCAGAAACACCAGTTAAGTGTAGTGGTTTTGTTCATATCCATTACTTACTTATTTTCCTTCCGTGAGATAAGGATTAGGAGAAAGCAAAACAGGCCCAAAACTTTAAAGAATATAAAGAAAGCTTTATTAATAGAACTAAAAGAAAAAATAGTAAGAGTCAGAATAAACCTTCAGAACACTTCTCCTTCCCCCACCTCTCCTTTCTTTTTTCCCACTGACAATGTAAAGAGACAAGACTTGGGATTTTTCAGTCAGTTTACCACCTCTATAATAGTCTTTCTTCAGTTCACTTAGGGAGAGGAATCTCTCTTGCTCATGCTATGGAGATTTTCTCCACAAGAAACAGTTCTCTCGTGGCTTCAATGTCACGGCAAAACAGCGCCCAGGAAATGGTTCTCTGCTCGATGTGAAAGTCCCTTCCCTTGACTTACAGCTTTCCCCACAACTGTTTTCGAGGGTTCAATCTTTAGCTAATGGGGTACCATTTTAAGGATGAGCTGTTCAGAGGCAAAGGTTCTCTTAATCTATCTCTGGGATCATCTTCATCTCTGGGAACAGAGGTGATCTTCTTCCCTGGGGGCAAGGGTCTTCAATCACTCTCATCTCTCTCTGTTCAAGCTTCTGATTTGATCACAGCTACTTCAACATTTGCTTGTTTCAGCACAGGTACCTTTGCTCATGGCTGCAGTTTTAACGGTCCACTCCTCCCCATGCTTTTCATGAATTACAGTGGTATTCTGATGTATCACAGTTCATCACCATAGCTTTACAAAAGAATTTCAGCTTTTAGGTTTGAAGCATCTCCTCTCTCTGGGCTCCGGCTCTTCCTTCTTCACTGACTTTGGTGTCTCTGTGGTGTTTTCTTCATGTGCCTTCACCTTTTCCTTCCCTTTGACTCGGGAGAGGATTGATATCTGGAGGTTTCATCTGTTCTGGGAAATCTTACAGCGCTGAAAGAGTTAATCTTACCTGGGCCTTGCAGCTGGAATTTGTCTCTCACTGTTGGTCATGTGATCTCTGCCAGGCGGTGGCCGGAGCTCGTTTTGGTGTAGAATTTCATTTTTCAGCGGGCCGCACTGTGGGGAGTGCTCTAACGGAGCAGAAGCAGCTGAAATAGCTGCGCCATGCTGCGGGCCTTCCTGGCCGAGCTGCACCGCGGGGCCGGCCAGCACGGAGCAGGGCCCAGCCTGGTCCCGCCAGGCCACTCAGGCACCTCAGTTACCTGTCCAAAAGCTAGAAGCGAGAGAGAGCTTTCCCGGGGTTTGTTCGTACTTAAATGTGGTTCACAGAGGCGTGTCAAGCTTTCTTAAGTGGCTTAACAGAGTTGTCAATATTCAAACTAGCTAGCTGATTGGTTTTGTCAGGTCTAGAGGAAGCTGTCAGCAGCCCCTTGCAAAAAAAATCACTTCTGTGGCTGGGGGATTTCTCCTTAACTAAAAACCAAGCTATGCTAAACCACGACATCCTGTCATTGCAGCTGGTACGTTAGGGTTGGAGGTCCTAACTAAATAGATGTCATAACTGAACTTGCGTGTTGGTTTACATTATTATCAGGGGAACCTGCACCGTAGATGCTGTGATCTTCTTGCTTTAATGAGCATTTGAGTGGCTGAATTTAAACTGAAACAAGTCAAAAAATGTCAAAATCATAAGTTAGATAATTTTTCCACTATGCTCCATCTTTGGTGTGAGAGCATTAATTTAAGGAGAAGGACCTCATAATTATGCAGTTGCATGGTATTTGATTGCAACCTGCCTCATTTCAATGTATTTCACAAGATCTTAATGGTGAAACTATTACCTAAAAGACCAGATTCTACATCTGAAACTGTGAGGGCAAGGACTTTCAGAAATAATGCAAAACTTTTTGCTCAGCTTTTGGAGGTTCAAGACAAAATTTCTTACGACAGCTCTAAAAATGCTGTGTTACATGGTTGCTGTTACGTATGTATGTATTTTTAAATTTTAATCTCAAACGAAAAAGATACGAAAATTAAAAACTTAATTGTTTATGATAGTATAGTAAGGCATGAGAGGCATTCTGTAAACTGCAGAGTATTCTGACAGTAGTCGCTCTGAGTAGTGAACCTCCTGACATGCTGCAAGAACTCTGAATGTACTAATATTTGCAATACTCATTTATTCTGAGTTTTCTGCTAGGAACTTGGCCACTTGTACTCCATCACTGTGTGTGTACAGATAACATAACTTCCATGTTGCCTCCAAAACTGATTTTACAATAAAGACTTTTCTGGTTTTGAAGGAGTCAGTTATAAAAGATGCTAATTAGGCTGTGCTTTAGTTATCTTGAGAGGCGCAGTAGGTTTAGCTTTTAGTATGTAAATATTATTTTGTGATTTTATGTGGGATGCTTGCTTATCAGATTTTATGCTTTATTGCTTGACGGGCTGAGGATATTCACTGTTTTAATTTACAGTGGTAGATCTTCAATAGGAAGAAATACTGGCTTATACTAAACTTTTAAAATAAGGGTACTTGTATACAAATATTCACATAAAATAATTTTTTTCTAAGGTAAAGTGTTTGTGAGGAAGAAACACCACATTCTGTTAATCACACCAAAATTAAGATCACCTTCAACATTAAAGTTGTCAGCTACATCTCCTGCATGTGTTTTCTTGAATGTGTTGAGATAAAGATTTGATGCAACCAAATATTATCTATAAAATTCCAGTTTTCACTTTTTTCTTCTCTTTGAACTAAAAGTGTTATGAAAACAGAACAAAGGCATTAAATATATAAACAGCAACTGTGAATTGATTGTACAAATTTGATGAGAAATTGATTCATTTTCTGAGCTTCACTGAAGCAAAAGAAGGAAAATTATTATCTGTCCAAGTGGAAATGTGTCCAAGAGTAGACCATGTTAGAGGTGAGATATCACAGAGCTGCAATGCAAATGCTTCAGCTGTCTCTTAAATCCATAAATTAAGATTAGATTAGTCTTTCACTCTGAAATATATTCTAGATGGGATTAATTAGCCCTACTGTAATTTTAAAGGCATTAAAACATAGGTAAAAACGTAGAATACAGCAAGTTTGTAATCTAATGTTGAGGAACACATTCAGTGCAGGAAGCTCTGTTTGCAACCTGCAGTGTGAGCTGCCAGTTGAGCTCTGGGTGAGATGAGAAGACTTGAACTGCTGAGTCTTCACATAGCAAAGGTCCCAGGAACCTGTGGCCCAGGCAGGTGACACTCAGAGACATGGCAGGAGTCAAAGACCCCCAGATTTCTGCATGCTTGGACTGTAAGGGTATAAAAGCCCAGGTGCCCACAGATTCACAGACTGTTCTGAGTTGGAAGGTACCAAAAAGGATTGCTGAGTCCAACTCTTAAGTAAATGGTCTGTACAGGGATTGACCCCACAGACTTCGTGTTACTGGCACCATGCTCTAAACACCTGAGATAATCTCAGGTTCCTGTGTTCAGCATATGTCCTCGGTAGCACCCATCTTGAGTTGTTATTTTGTTAGTTATTGCACCACAATGAAACTATTTTAAGGACTGGGGCATCTGAGACTCTGCGGTGAGAAACCTGGGGTAGAGCTAGTGAGGAAACCTGGTCTGACTGTGCAAGTGTGGGGGGTGTAGCTGTGAAGGGGCTGTGGTCCGAGCTCAGGTGGTGCAAGAGTGACTGCCAGAGTGGCTACTGGACAGGGAAGTTTCTTCAACACGAATATGCTCCAAGTTAAGGTTTTCTGGAACCAGATAATACCAGGTTTTGAGGATTTTTTTTTTAAGTGCATGCATTTTATTCTAGTATTCTACAATATGACATTAGAGGAGTCAACAAATTGTCCTGAAAATACATGCTTCCTTTCATCTGTTAGTCATTAAGAAAACTTTCACTCTCCTTACCATGAACTCTGTATATCATAGTGTTTGTGATATCTGTATTAAATTCAAATGCTTACTGCTTTACTGCCTAGAGCAACTCTAATGAAGTTGGAACAAGTCTAGTTGTCTTTAATGTAGACAATCTAAAAATGAATCAATCGGAACAGACGCAGTACACTCATATGCGATTTTTTTCTGAAATACAGGGAACAAAACTTATTTGGTAATTAGCAATCAGATGCTATAGTAATTCAGGAAGGTGCTGGGGCAGCTGGATCTAATTGATAGCATGCATTTATTCTTGAATGTTTACATCTTCAAAGTATTTTTACTTCTGTTATTGCAAACGTTAAGATTAGAAAATGAACTTTGTGTACTATTTTAAGACAAAAGGTTATGACTGTACCTACAGAAAATTCCAAGGATATGGTTGCCACACTTATGTGGTATCATTTAATACTGGATTACTATTTGTATTGATAAAGTGTGTTTCAGTGCTACAGTGAGAGGTGGCAAACGTCCAGTTACCATGTTTTGAATGTAATGATTTTCGTGCATTCCCAGATCACTATGACACACAAAGTTGTTGATCTTGTTATAGATTACCCCTCTAGATTAAAGATCCTTTTATAACACTTTTTTAACCTCCCCAGATACTTTTACCATGGTCAGTGATCTCTGACCTAGTCTATTTGGCAGGCTGTGTGGACTGTGCTACTGCTGTGTTTCTACAGATCATCTACTCTTTTAGCTTGCTCTCATGACTCTTAGGTTTTTATCCTTTTAAACAATATTGTTACTGTCAGTATTCACAGAATCATAGAATGGTGGAATAGTGGAAATGCGCATCTATTGCAACCCAGATCATACCACTGCCAAATTCAGGTTTAATATGTTCTTTAATTTATAGTTGAGGCTTCTTGTGCTTAAACCTTCAGGGCTGTAGGATCACTTTGGGAGTTCACCTCTAGCTCATTATCTACCTGCATTTTCTGTTTACATATGCATGACTCTGTCTTCAAGTATATTAAACAACACATTTTGTTTGAAACCTGTTTACCAGATGAATCAAACTGTCACTGTATCTGTTGTCTTCCAACTTTTCTACATTTCAGTCCTTGAATAACCCCTACTGTTTATTACTAATGACAGCATATGTCCCTCCAGACTTCTGGAAAAAACATTAAATAGTGTGGGGATAAATGGTGATGGTGCTGTAGGTTGTCTGTAGCAGCTGATGTTCACTTCCTCAGTAGGATCAAAGACAGGCCACAGTACTCTTACTGAGACAGAACCATCAGACAAAAACACTATTTTTCCCACATCAAGGGGAGTTGCAGTGCTACGTTTTCGTTTAATGGAAAGAGCATGGCAAAGAGCAGAAGACTCATGCTATGGATTTTGCTTTGCAAGGATTAAGATGGGTGTTTGGAGACGTGGCTTGAACGGACAAAGGGCTGAAGACAGAATGATGAGAGCTGTACATTGCTAATGGGAATTGCATATCTCTAGATTTAGGACTGCTTCTCAGCTTTCCTTCAGCCCCTTTGATTTTTCTCATTGTGGCAACAGCTTCAGCAGTGGATAATGATGAACTGCATGTACAACATTTGTCTTTCCCAAAGGTAGAAGATCCTAAAAGCAGGTGTTGACTTGGTCCAGGGGCTTGTTTTATTTCCCCATTGCAGAGAAACATTTAACATTAATGATTCTTCATGGCAATTCTTCATGCTGCTTTATTGGGTTTGTTTGTCATACACAATGATTTTTGAAACTATTTCATGTTATTGAACAACAGATTGGGAACTATTATGTACAGTGTCTTGGGGTGACTCTATCATGTGTATCCCCTATCATGCTCTATGCCCAAAAAGTAATATTGTGCCTTTTCTGTGCCTTTAAACTGAGCTGCTTTTATGACTTTATATGCACTTTGAAGAAATATTTTTTTTCCCCCCAGGAATTCTAGAGGTGTTACACTGTGTGTTGGTGGAAAGCCCAGAAGCTCTAAACATTATTAAGGAAGGACATATTAAGTCAATCATCTGTCTTTTGGACAAGCATGGAAGAAACCATAAGGTAGGTAAAGACTAAACAAATATATTTAGATGAACATTTGTGAAAAAAGCAAGCTCATTCTTCTGTGTGGAAGTTAATTTCAAATACTTTAATGCTGTTTTGATAACAAGGAATGAAACTTTTCCTAAAATTTATATGAGCAGTTAGAAGAAGCAAAGAGGAATGTTACCTTCTTTTTGGCAAAAACATTGATACATACCAGTTCTCAAGGGAAGTGGGAATAATGTTTTAATGTTAGGAGAATTTCAGAATTGTTCTAAAATAAAACCACCGTGTTGGATAAATTACATACCATTACATGTCTTCCAGTAACAAGGTATAGAGCATTACATTGCCTGAAGTAATTAACAATGATAATGAAAAAGTATTTAAGATTAAAAGAATCTTTTGTTTTCCAGGTTTTGGATGTTTTGTGTTCTCTCTGTGTTTGTCATGGAGTAGCTGTGAGGTCTAATCAACATCTAATCTGTGATAATCTCCTGCCAGGAAGAGATCTGCTCTTACAGACACGTCTTGTCAACCATGTGAACAGGTACAAAGAAAAAGAAAAAAAAATCTGTATCTATGAACAAATCAAAAAAACCTAACTTTTGCTTAAAGGAAATAGTTGCTACAGAAGATCTCTTTTACTTCCAAAACTTTCGTTATGATATTTTATTCTTACTAGGATTTTAAATTCCCTTTGCAGTAGTGATTAAATTTGAAACATGGGTCAGAGAGAGCTGTCACAAGCTATAACTGCCCAAAACTCTTTTAAGTCTGCAAAGCTGTAGTCTCTTCTAAAGATTATGGTCTAGATCTAGCTGGGCGTTCAAAGTATTGTCAGCTGATGTCCTGTGATTGCCTTTAGGTTTATGATCTTGTGAGGATTTCCTAATCACCTTTGGTCAAAATTAAGAATTTAGTGCCAATCACCTTCACCAGTGCCTAGAATATTTTACCTTCACCCTTCCTTCCACTGGCAGAGTTTTAGAAGCTACCTTCAAGCAGACATTAATAACAAGAGAAAGCTAGTACCATCTTAAATTGGTGAAGTATCATTTACAAATATGATTAAGTAAACGTTTTTCCAGAGTTTAATTTATGCTGAGACCAAAGAATGTGGCTATGTGTGCAGATCTGTGGGATCTTCTTTTGTCTCAAACTTGTTTGTTTTTAAAAGTCTCAATCATTGATTGAGAATGAAAGTTGAAACACAGAAATAGTACTTGTAATTCACAGTTCATAGGATTTATTAGATGCCGAAAAGCATAAAAAACCCACACTGTATGTTATAAGGAGGCTACTTCAGGCTAAAGGATCTGGGGAACTGATTGTCTCTCTTTACCTGGCATTGGTGGGGCCACACCTGGAATACTGTGTTCAGTTTTGGGCCCCTCACTACAAGGAGGGCATGGAGGGGCTGGAGCATGTCCAGAGAACAGAATGGAGCTGTTGAAGGGTCTGGTCTTATGAAGAGTGTCTGAGGAAACTTTTTTTTTTTTTAATCTGGAGAAGAGTGGGCTCAGGAGAGACCTTATCACTCTCTACAACTCCCTGAAAGAAGGCTGTAGCCATGTGGTGGTCAGCCTTTTCTCCAAAGCAACCAGTGACAGGGCAAGAGGACATAGCCTCAAGCTGCACCAGGAAAGGTTCAGGATGGATATCAGGAAGAATTTTTTCATGGAAAGGGTGATTAAGCATTGGAACAGGCTGCCTAGGGAAGTGGTGGAGTCATCATCCCTTGAAGTGTTCAAGAAATGACTGGCCATGGCACATAGTGCTATGGTTTAGTTGTCGTGAAGATATTTGATCAAAGGTTGGACTCGATGATCGTGGAGGTCTTTTCCAGCCTCAATGATTCTGCAGTTCTATGACTGAGCTTTTGAGAGTACTTTGGATCTCTTACAAGAAAGGTAAACTTGTCTTTCCCAAATAAAGTGGTAGAAAAAGCAAATTAGTCGTTCCATATTTTTGCTTTGCATTAGAAAGTAGTGAATGAGAAAATTCTTATTCTTGCAGTTATAAGGAAAAAAATTATTTTTTCGAAAGTCAGTAAGACCAAGGAAACATTGAAGAAATTAAGTGTTAGACTAAGACATGCATACCTTGACCCAAAAATATTTGGCAAAAGAACTTTCTAAGATATTGCTGTTTAACGTACTTTGCAGGGAACTGGAAAATTCTGTTCACAAACCGCTTTTGAACAAGAGTAATTTGGCTGGTTAGGTTGATTCAATTGTGAAGTCTGGACAAAAGCATAATAAGGTGCTACTGTGCTCAGGCAGAAAAGATTCAATTGGTGATCTTGCTAATAATTACAAATAATTATGACTTTTCTGGAAGATATCTTTTGTCAAACACGTTTTGTTTTTAAGGTCATTAAATTTTTGACTTGGAACAATGCAAAGATTATCTGTACTTGAACATTTGCCAAAAGAGAACCCATGTGCTTCTGATAAAAGTAGTTATTTTATAAGCAACCAGGTCAGTAAAGTCTGCTTTTACACTTACTTGTATTTAACCACCTATAGCCGCCCTTCTTCCTCCTCCCATCATTCCCTCTACCAGAAAGCACACTGGTACTAGCTTAGAGCTACGTTTTTGTTGATTAGTCAGCTTGAAAGTAGAAAGAAAATGTTTATACAAGTAATAACCCAGTCTAGTGGAGCAGTGTGAAGACTACATACACTCAGTCTAGAAGTCTAAAAGATTTTTTGCAGTATGGGTAACCAACCATTGAAGAAATATAGCTAGTATTGATTTTGGATACTTCTGTGCTCTGTGGCTTTAATTCAAGATTGAATGGCTTTCTTAGTACGAAGCTGACACAGAAATGACTGTCTGGAGACAGAGTTTTTTGGGATGAGAGTCTATATTCAATATTATCCCAAAAATCAGATTAGAAAAGCATAGGTTTTTTTCCTTTTTTTCCCTCTTGTGACCTTTAGATATATGACTGTACATATTGCTATTTAGCTAGATATTGAATAAGCACAGTAGTAGCTTGCCTTTTCAGTAGTCTTGTGAAGTACTGTAAAACCAGTAGCAGTAGGAACATCACACTGATATTAAGGATTTCTACAACCACTGCAGATTACTGAGTTATACAGGACTTGTAAAGAAGGAAGAGGTACAAGAGAATTTTGAAATAGATTGACATTTCACTTTTGTATCTTTTAAAATGTTATTCTTTTGAATGTATAATCAGTGTTACAGAATGCAGTTTGCTATGTAAAATTAAACCTGCAATGTGTGCTTACTGTGTTTACGTTGGTAACTGGTGAGTAGCTGTGGGGTTTTTTTTGCAGGATTTAACATCTATTAAATATTAAAACACATAAACTAATTATTATTGGTATCTGAGGGAGGACACTGTTTCAGTTACTGAAGTGAACATTTTTTCACTTAAAATGTATAGACCATTTTCACCAGAGTAAATGAATAAATAAATAACTAAAAATGCCGCCTTCTGGGATCTAAGGTCAGACATGATGTCTAGAGGATGTCTCAACTTGTCCAGAGCACAGATTACTATCCATTGTAACTCTTCTGTGGGGGCATAAATGGTACTGCAGGCTGAAACTTGGACAGAATCAAGAAAGACTGTAAAGCTTTGGGAGTGCGAGTGAAAAGTATGGGAGCTCAAGCTACCCTTTTTTCCATTTTACCAGTTAGAGGAACAGGTGCAGCCAGATACAGACATATAATGCAGGTCAGCTTTTGGCTTCATTTGCTTAGTTGATGTGGAATGAGTGGTGGACATTTTCTACCTGTATTTCTCCAAGCCTTTCCATGGTTTCCCACAGTCTCCTCCCAGAGAAACTAATGCATTAGGGTGGAGACAAGGGGTCTGTGCAGTGGGTGGGCACTGGCTGCCTGGCCACACCCAGAGAGGGGGTGGTAAATCCTTTTCAAAGTGGCAACTGTCACAAGTGGGATCCTCAGGGGTTGATACTGGGCCTAACGCTGTTTAATATCTTCATGAGTGAGCTGGGTGATGGGACCAATCTACCCTGATGGAGTTTGCCAGTGATACCAAACTGAGTGGGGAAGTGGACACTTGGGAAGGAAGAGCCATCCTGCAAAAAGACCTGAATAGGCTGGAAGAGTAGGCTAATGAGAACCTTATGAAGATCAGGACAAGTCTATCTTGCACCTGGGAAAACATAATTCAAGAATGCAGCCCAGGCTGGGATCTGCCTGGCTGGGGAGCAGCTCTGTGTAAAGGGACCTGGGGTCCCAGTGGGCAGCAAGCTCAGTATGAACATGTGCTGCTGTGGCAAAGAAAGCCAATGGAATGTTGGGCTGCATCAACAAGGACATAAACAGCAGAGAGAAGGAAACCTTTATCCCACTTCATTCAGTGCTTGTCAGGCCACACCTGGAATACCGTGTTCAGTTTTGGTCCCTGCTATGCAGCAAAGATCTGGAAAGGCTGGAGAAAGTCCCGAGAACGTCCACAAAGATGACCAAAGGACTGGGAAGCTTTTCATGGAAGGAAAGGCTGGGAGAACTGAGTTTGTTCAGCCCTAAGAAATGAAGGCTTAGGGGAAACATTATCACTGCATTCCAGTATTTAAAGGGTTGCTACAAAGAAGAAGGAAATTCTCTTTCTGTAAGGAGTCACATGGAAAAGACAAAGGATAATGGGTACAAGTATCTCCTAGGGAGATTCTAATTGGAGAATAGAGTAACATTTTTCATAAAAACAAGAATCAGTCGTTGGAATAATCTCACCAGGGAAATGGTAGATTACCTAAAATGGGACACTTATAAGACAGGACAGTGTGCTGGGCCATCTTGTCCTGACTATGCTTTTGTCAAGAGAAGTTGGACCAGGTGATCCTTGTGGTCTTTTCCAACCTGGTAATCTATGTGATTCCATGAAGTAAAATTACTTCTGTTGTTTTAATCACACAAAACAAGCTTGAAATTTGAGTCAGTTAAAAGTATGCAGCAGTTCATCTTGCCCTTGAGATAAGATTTTAATAACTATTTTTATTCTTTCTGTTTAAGCATGCGACCCAACATCTTCTTGGGCATTAGTGAAGGCTCTGCCCAATACAGAAAATGGTACTATGAACTTATGGTGGACTATCTAGAGCCCTTTGTGACTGCAGAATCAACTCATCTACGAGTGGGCTGGGCTTCAACAGAAGGCTACTCACCCTACCCAGGGGGAGGAGCAGAATGGGGAGGAAATGGTGTTGGTGATGACTTATATTCCTATGGCTTTGACGGTCTACATCTGTGGTCAGGTATTCTCTTGAGTATTTTGTTGTTGTTGCTTATTTTTGTTTAAACATTACAATTGTGTTTGCAATTCCAGTGCATTTGTTTTCAACAGCAGCAAAGTGAATCAGTTATTTCAGCTGACACTGGGAACATACAGAAACAGTACCCTGCGTCAGAATATGATTTAAACTGACATTCAGTATTGAAAAAAAATTGGTTTATATGAAGTAATGCAGATAGACTAATGATTTATATTTCAGCCTGGGATTTTGGGGGGGCAGGTAGGGGGACTGTGTGTTCACAGTAACTATGATGATTTTATTTAGAACTTCAAAGCTCCAAAAATTGAAGTATGACAAACAGTCATCTGGATTTGTAATTCCTATATGGTAGTGTAAGAACAGTCTGAGAGATTTAATTCACAGGACTCTTCATATTTGATTTTTGGTTTGTTTTTTTTTCAAGCCAGGTTTTTATTATTGGTCTTTAGAAGTTCAGAAATACTTTATGGGTGAAGAAGATTTTTAAATATGTTTTTTGCCATACATTTAAAACAAGATTTTTTTCTGTAGTGATGTTTTATTTGCATATGTTAAGACTGACTGATTGTTGCAAGACTTGCAGAACCACTTTCCTAGCTTGCATGTGATGTATTTGCTCAGGTATTCATCTTTAAAATGTTCTTGGCTTACTTTGGATCTATTTGTTACTAGTAATTTATGCATGAAGATTCTAGTGTTAGAGAAAGCTGAAGTCAGTAAAGTAAATTTATTTACTGTTGATTCCACAAATACCTTATTCTCTCTTCAAACTGGATTAGCTCAGCATCATCAGAATAATGATAGTGATGCCTTGAGTGGCTACTAAGAAACAGAGACTAGACAGGAGTAAGGGAATAAAGGTAGGTATTTATTTGAAAGGCCTTCAAAGGTACACTCTGGGGAGCCAAAGGCTACATTCAAAAATGGACCCCAAGATGGACGATGAGTCACTAGTTCTTCCCACTTTTAGAGGTTTGGGTCATTTGCATATCAGCATAAATTCGGCAATTAAAACTTTAGGTAATGATGTAATTTCTTCAATTTCTCCACCTCTCTAGAGGCCTTAGTTTACACCTTTTGGGCCTAGGACAATCTGAGTGTCCTTGAATAGCAAGCTCGGAGAGGCTTTGTTGTGTTTATCTGGCCTAGGAGAGCAGCTAACGAGCTACAAGAAACTTCAGAGTTACACACTAGGCAATATAGGATTTGAAAAATACAAAAGTTAAAACCTAAGGCATCAATAGCTTGTTCTCTTTTTCTTAATCTTTTTTCAGAAGATTTAACTTTTGTGAAAAGATTCCCAGTTATCATTTAGAATGGGTAATCCTACAATTAGACAGCCCTGAACTTCTTGAAAGATCTTACTGTGATTTCACTTTGCTGAGAAAAATATTTTTTCTTTTGATTTTTGAGAGATTTTTGGGCAGTGGTGAACCATAGAATTGCCTGAAAACTGGGAAAGGCTCACTGGACTGGCAGTTCTTTCCGCTATAAAGATATGACCAGGTTTTCTGAAGCACCTTAGCAGACAAGAGAGACAATTGAGTGAGTCAGCTGCATAATCCAAAGTTTTTGCAGTGTTGAGGCATTGTGGCTTGATACTTGGAAAAGAATACAGTTTTGCATTTCAAAAGAATGTTCCAATCAAAATAGCAATGGATTTTATTAATAAATAATAGCATATCAACTGGAGTGGCATCTTAGGAAAGAAGCTGCTACTTTGCCTCTCATGTTTAGTGAGAATTACTTTGGAACAATAATGCATAATTAATGGTATCATTAAAAATGTCGTGCCTGAGTTTGACAGATACGGTATTATTACAGAAGAACCAGAAAATAGTGTGCTAACCAAAATAGCTTTTGTACCTAAGTTCACTTTTAGGGAGGAAACAAAAGATTACTGAAAATCAAAATTATTTTTTTACCCACTGCAAACTTTTCCATCAGAAATGTAACAACAGAATAAATGAACAATAGTTTGTGGTTTTCAAGTCAGTAATCCTGCCGAGAAAAATAAATCAGACCACCTTTGTATCTGCAAATTTTTGCATCTGTTGTGGATGCGGCTGGTAGATTGGAAAAGATGTGCATCTTTCTTCACTGACACTATTGTGTAACACATAGCTCTCAAACATGGAAGAAATGTAAGTAGTTGCATATTGAAAATCATGACCTTTCTTTTGCTTCCACAGTCCCAGGCTGCATCTTGATAAGTGTCTTCAATGGCATTTTAAGAATAACCTTCTTAGCATAAAACATTTACTGTATTAATGCATAGCAACAATAATTTCTGCCTCCAAGTTTCTGTTCTGGACCAAGCCTGTACAAGAATTACATATAATTTACATCTGGTTCTTCAGTCCTGAAATGATTTACCTATTGTGGAGAAGTGGAACTCATAGGTCTTTAAAGTCTAGGGACAGAAAAGGTATTTAGATAATTTGATCTACTGTGTATTCATCAATGACCAATACATATTTCTGTTAGCAGTCAGCCTTGCATTGATCTCCATAACCTATATTTATCTAAATTTTAGTGTCTAAAAAGGCATCTGGTCTCAAGCAGTATGTTTTAAGGAGATGAAGTATCCACTCTTTGTTGGTAGCTCTTTTAGTGTTTAGTTATCCCTGCCATTAAATAATTGTCCCTTTCTGTGATTTTTTTTTAAACTCTCAGCTGTGATATTTTCATCTGGCAGTATCACAAAGTCATTTTACATGTACAGGGTTTCGGAAGTGTTGGCATTTTGTTTTTCCTTGGGGATCATGGTGATATGTGTATGCAAATTCACTTGTAGAAAAATTACTGAGATTTTGTTATTATTGCTTCTGTTAAAAACCCATACCATCAGCTTCTTCTTGGAAATATAGTGCTAGTTAAGTCTTCCATGTTTACAAAAGTTGGACACCCTAGTTAAAAAGTTAGTGCTCTGTTCTTAGTATGCATCATGGCGTATTTCTTGCAGACAGTGCATAAGTTATTTTTGGAAAACATGAGTAGACATGTTTTCATACAGCTTCTGTGGTTTTCCAGAATTTTGTGCTGTACATGGCAGTAAATTTCAGACACAATCACTTTCCATTTCTGAATTCTATACCTTACTTCTCTTGGGAAGCAGGTGTGCTTGTGTAAATGCAATTCGATGTAAGATAGAATAATCCTTTAGAATCAATAAAAACTGATTAAAAATACATCTATTACTGTATATATATGCCTCAAAAATGCAGCTGTCTTTGTATATTGCTGAAAAATGCTGGTTTGCAGTTTAATTATGAAACTGAGTAGTATCATCTCATACAAGTCTGCAAGAGTACCATGATGTGGCCATTAACAGGGAGTACCTAATTTTCCGTAAGTAATTCAAAGTGAATAGTTTTCTTTGTCAAATTATGAAGCATTCTTTAGAAAAGTATATTTGGTTTCATATTAGATACTAATGGCTATTTTCAGTTTGCACTTATGTAATGTAAGGAATAAAATGTACTTTTCTTGGTTTTGACTGTTTATATGGATATCAGTAATTACTTTCACTTACATTAATGCAATTGATTTTTATTATTTATGATTGAAATAGCTGTGTTGATATGACTGTATGATGCTATTCACTATATTGCAAGCTTAAAGTCAGGTCTTGGATGTTATAGGTTAGATATTTGTGTGTTAATGTGTTTGTGTTCTCTAGCGATGTTTTTCTCTTTTTTTAGGCTGCTGTGAAAACCAGTGTGGTTTTCATAAGTTTCACTAAATGTGTCTCTGTTACTTCCATAGGTTGTGTAGCACGAACAGTAAATTCTCCCAACCAACATCTGTTAAGAACTGATGATGTTATTAGCTGCTGTTTGGACCTGAGTGCCCCCAGCATCTCTTTCCGAATAAATGGTCAGCCAGTTCAAGGAATGTTTGAAAACTTCAACATAGATGGCCTCTTCTTCCCAGTCGTCAGCTTCTCTGCAGGAATAAAGTTAGCATCCCATGGAGTTGGTTTTTTTTGGGGTTTTTTTTCGCAGTCTGCTTATTTTTTTTCTGTATACATGAATATGCTGAATATTTCCCTGGCTGTTTCCTCTCATTTCTCTTTCTGACATCTGCTTTTTTGGCTAAGTTCCAGTTCTTGGATAGTGAGAGCTACAAAGAAGTCCTGAAGACACAGTGCATCTGTTGTTTTTCAGCACACCAATGTATTCTGGTGGTTTGCAGGCATATCGTAGAAACACCTTCTTAATAATTTCTTTGTTGACACATTGCTACACATTCACTCCAGGGCAGCATTTTGCATCAGACTTTGATATTAAAAATATGTTTTCCCTACCTCACCTGTTATGAGATAGTGACTATTATTTAAAGAGGCATTATCTGCACTTACCTTAAGAAATGGTGGTCATACACTTCTTTTTAGCAGCATAAGTTAATATGAATTCAGTCTGTATTCTGGTTGTTTTATTGTTTTTCTATAAAATTTCAAGTCATACTTGAGGTGCCAGACTTCTGCTTCCATGTATTAAGCAGTTTGAACCTATAATATTAAAAAAGATTGTGTGATGTTCCAGTGGGGAGACCAACTTTATCAAGACTGGCAAAGGTGAAGGCTGAAAGCTGATTTCTGTTGGAGGCAGAGAAATGCTCTGTGAGGAATCAAAGAATACCACAGAAGCTAAGAGCTATCACACACAGCACACACTCACCTCTTATTTCAGATGCAAAATACACTTCTTCAGACTTTGCCTTGATAGTACAGGAGATAAAATGTGGTAAAACTATAGATCTGGATGCTATAAAATGCAAAATTATAAGCCTGCATTCTTTATTTCTGTTATCAGAGAAATTATTGACAGATATTATTTGTGTGCTGCATGCAGTTTTTGAGTGTGTACTGGTATAGCATTAACAAAAATCTTGTAAGATACTCAGGAAACAGAACAGAGACAAAATTATTCTGGTTTAAGGCTAGTTTTTTGGGTGTTTTTTGATTTCTTCTGAATGGCAATGTTCTAGGAAGATTTTTCAGTATTATGTCGTTGCTATGTTGTTGGTATTATGTCATTGCTATACCATTATTACCTCATTAATTGTATTTTGCAGTAACAAAAGGCTGTTTATCATGAAATAAAAGAGTGCTTTCCCCTGGGTTTCTACTAATAAGACAAATAAAAGTTTTACGGAAGGAAATATAGGAGTTTTTGTATTGTGTCCTAAAGATTTAGTGTTTTGTGAGAGAAAAGAAGGAACCATGGGGTTTTTAGGTTCATTTCTCAAATGGGATTGAATGGAGACTTCTCCTCAATAGAGAGAGTTTTGAAGTGCTTGATTGATTACTTTGGGTGATAATCTCTGCCTTTAGAGACTCAAAAGGCTGCTGCTTACTTTATAGGTGGGCTAAGTAAACTGATTATTTTCTCTCTCAGAGATTTTTGGTCTCATGATTTAGAATGCCTTTGTTGAAGTAAAATTTAGTAGAAAAAAGAATAATTTACTTTCCCCATGTTTTTTTGAACTCCTACATCATAAACTCTAGCAGCAGTTAGAGAAAGTTGAATGCAAAGAAGCTGCAACATTGACTTTTTTCCCTTTTTTTTTTCTTGTTTTTAAATAGCATATGATATTCTTTAGGCTTAGAGACTGATTAGGCTTTACACCAGAGGTGTCTTGGTTATCTAAAGTAATTCTGATGTTCACAGGGTTCGTTTCTTGCTCGGAGGTCGCCATGGAGAGTTCAAGTTCCTTCCTCCACCTGGATATGCTCCATGCTTTGAAGCTGTCCTACCAAAAGAGAAGCTGAAAGTGGAGCATAGCCGAGAGTACAAACAAGATCGTAGCTATACAAGAGACCTACTGGGTCCCACCGTCTCTCTGTCACAAGCAGCTTTCACTCCAGTTCCTGTAGATACTAGCCAGGTATGGAAATGGAAAGATTGCATATTCCTTTTTAAACACACACATATTATAAGCCTATGTTACTTCATTTGGTTGAATTTGCACTTTGTCCCAAACTTGGTTTTTTCTTGGGATTTGTTGAGAGATATGTTTTGTACAAAGTTTGTTATGAAAGTTTGGGTGGCATGTCAAGCAACTTATTCGTAAATGCCTCTTCCTCTCTTCTCTCTTCTCTATTTAGATTGTTTTGCCTCCCCACCTGGAAAGGATTAGAGAAAAATTAGCAGAGAATATCCATGAGCTTTGGGTTATGAATAAGATTGAACTTGGCTGGCAGTATGGACCAGTATGTACCTTCCAACTTAATTTTCTGTTAATTGCATAGTATGATTCAGCACATTGGTTTTGATGTACTAATGGGACTTCATTTTTCATCATCTCCCCAAAACTACTAAGGTTTTAAACACTTTCCCATTGAAAGCATGTGGAAACCAAGAGCGCTTGTGCATTTCTGAAAAAAAATTCTTGTGTTAGAGCTATTTGGTGCTGAAATTTTCAGTCTAGCTGTCAGCACAGAAAGCACATAGTGAGTTTTCCCTCCTATTTGTTCTTGGAGCAAGACATTCAATTGACTGGTGTAGTAAGCCAATGAAAACAGCTATTCTTGGTTCTCTTTTCATGTGCCAACTGATGTTACTCTTTTAGAAGTTCCAAATAAGTATTGCCTATAGGAAATTCCATTAAATCTGATTTTTGCCTTCATTTTCTCCACTTCTTCAGTCTCATGTCTGTACTAGGTACTCTACATAACTATTTTCTTATCTGTTTCCTCTTTTCATGAGTATGAAAAAAATTTTCGTTTTAAAGTCAACCAGTAAAAAATTATATAAGCTTGTTATTCGTATCCCAAATACTGTTTTATGAAGAAAGATTGCTGTGAAGAGTATATAGACACATGCAGTAGGTACTGGATATAAGTGTAAAAACACATATGTATTCTATTTTTGTTACTAAAAAGATTTTGGTCTTCTGAGGGTTTCAGGTTACAGATTTAAGGTAACTGGGCATAGGTATTCTCTTTGGTGTAGCATACAGCAGCACTTAAAAATATATGATTAACAGAGAAGATCTCTAGATTTTGCTGTAGTTAATTTCCCCACCAAATCAAATGCAAAACCTCAGTTAAATTAACGTGTCAAAACATTTTAATTGTGGTGTAATCATACCAGCTGTGAAGCAATCTGCAGGAACTCTTAGTGTACCATTATGTATCATCGAGAGTCTAATTGTACAGTTGAACACTATTTAAACCATATATGATAAGTATCAAGGTAAGCAGTGATAAAGTTAGTTATGTTAAAAATGAAAATAGGTGTTAAATCTTTTAAATTACCTAGCTTTCTCTATCTAGCTTTGGTGCATTGTGGTAGGATGTGCTCACTTCAGAATTGTGACAAAGTATATGCGGATCATTTTCTGGAGGTTGATTTTTTTAATCATACTAGTTTCTCACAAATTATTTTATCAGTTTCACAGAATCATAGAATAAGCTGAATTGGAAGGAACCCACAAGGATCATCAAGTCCAACTCCTGACCCCACACAGCACTGTTCCCAAGAGTCACACCCAAATGCTTCTTGAACTCTGTCAGGCTTGGTGCTGTGACCACTTCCCTGAGGAGCCTGTTCCAGTGCCCATCCCCCCTTAGGCTGATGAACCTTTTTCTAATATCCAGCCTAAACCTCCCCTGACACAGCTTCAGGCCATTCCCTTGGGTCCTGTCACTGGTCACCACAGAGAAGAGAGCAGTGTCTGCCCCTCTGCTTCCCCTCGTGAGGAAGTTTTAGACTGTAATGAGGTCTTCCCTCAGTCTCCTCTTCTCCAGACCGAACAAACCAAGTGACCTCAGCTGCTCCTTATATGGCTTCCTGTCAAGGCTCTTCACCATCTTTGCTGCCCTCCTTTGGACACTCTCTAGTAGCCTAATGTCTTTCTTACATTGTGGCACCCAAAACCGCCCTAAGGACTCGAGGTGAGGCCGCCCCAGTGCAGAGCAGAGAGGGACAATCCCCTCCCTTGCCTGGCTGGTGATGCTGTGCCTGATACAGGACATGCTTGGCCTTTCTGGCTGCCAAGGCACTGCTGACTCATGTTCAACTTGCCATCGATCAGGATCCCCAGGTCCCTTTCCATGGCACTGCTTTCCAGCTTCTCATTCCCTGGTCTGTCTGTACATCCAGGGTTGCCCCATCGCAGGTGCAGAATCTGGCACTTTCCCTTGTTGAACTTCACATGGTTGGTGTTTTCCCAGGCCTGTAATTTGTTGAGGTCTCTCTGCAGGGCCTCGCTGCCCTCCAGGGAGTCAACAGCTCCTCCTGGTTTTGTATCATCTACATTTAAGCCACTGTTGTCAATTCTAGTTATCTGAATTCATGCACTGCAGCTGCTGTGCACTGAAAGAAGGCATGGCACAGAAATTGGCTTGTTTATGTGCATACAAGTCCTCTAATACTAGATTTTGTCTTTTTAGTTCAGAGCAAGATGCGTTATATGTAGTACCTAGTGGTATTTTTTCACCAAGTCTAAAAGTTTAAAGGCAAATAGATAGAATCTTTAAATGACCCTCCAGATTATTAAAAACATCTGCTGTAGCATTTTATATTCCTTCTACATATCTGCATCATCAGATCTGTATGTTATATCACCAAAGTGATACCCACTATTGCATGTCGTGTTACTACTGCATTCTATGCATGTAACAAAGTCAAATAGCAAGCTAATGTAGACAGTTATGGACTTTGTTATTTGGCTTCATTTTAAGTCTGAATATGTGTGCTATTGAAATCATCAGACGCATCTGCATATCGTTTCTGTTCAGTGTCACTGCGCATTTAAAACCAGCTACAAAAATTAAGAACTGATGGATGTCATGAGTTCTGCCACTGCTATAATGTGTTTGCAATGCAGTAGATATTTATATTGTGCTCAGAAAAGAAAAAGGAAATGGGAAGGTAACCCACCAAATATGTTGACTATATAATAGAATTATTATATATTGTAGTTATAGAACAGAAATGGTGTCACTAGGGAAAATAAATTAATATTGGAATTCTGAGGAAAATACCTGATGTCCAAGACTTAAATTACCTGTACACAGATCTAAACTCAGAGACTATACTCAATTTTTTTTAATACAGATTACCATATGTGCCGGTTTGGCCAAAATCTAGTAATATAACCCCTGAGAGAAAAACCAGGTTGCAACCACCCTTCCCCCCCACAGGGTTCGGGGAAAAAGAAATTTTTCCTTGAAGGAAAGTGAAAGAGATAAAAACTATTTATTTTAACAAACACACAGGAAAAGGATAATAATGCTGAATAATGAATTAAAACCCCCGCTATAGAGAGAAACCTGGGAAGATTTCAGAATCCTTCTGTAGGTGTGGTCTCTCTCCTCCTCGGAGCTGGTCAGTGAGGGCGTGGGCCCACCCCCGGGCCTCGGGGAGAAAATTCTCCTGATGTGTTCTGATGTTGTTGAAACAGTTCAGAAGAGAAGAAGGGTAAAAAAACCAAAGTCCCAGGAAACAAAATTCAGCTCTCCGTCTCACACCAAGAGGGAAAAAAAAAACCAGCTGGCTGAAGAAAAAGCAAGCAGGGTGCTCCCTTCGTGCCTTCCGCAGTCAGAAAAAACACTGAGGAGTGTAATCTCTGTGTCCTTGAGAAGCTGCTTTGGAAAGTTCATCTGGGTTTTTTTTTTTCAAGCTCAGTTTAAAGGCACAGAAAAGGCACAATGCTACTTTTTGGGCATAGAGCATGATAGGGGATACACATGATAGAGTCACCCCAAGACACCATAGATCTTAGGAATCTGTAAATAAACGTTTCCAGTGCTGCTAAAAGATATTTCTCATTTTATCTTCTATTATTTCTTATAAGTAGTTTGACAGTTGAGTCGCCTGTATTGTCTGCCCAAAGAACATTAATCCCATCAAATCAAGATAAATACTCCCTGGAGACTGTAAAGATTTTTCAATCCAAAACATAAACAAATGACTGCTGTTCAATTTGAGAATTACGTGCTTGGATCAAAATGCAAAAATTATGTTACTCAGGAATGTTATAGAGAAATGTGACTTTTTTTCATGAGATTAAGTAAATTAGATTAAGTAGTAGTGTAACGATCAATTTTGAAAAATTGTAACCATTAGGCTTCTTAACTTCAACTGTTAAAATTCAGTTTTCCAGTAGAATTATGACTGATCAAAAATCGATAATATTATTTTTCAATAAATTCCACTTTGCAGCTTTAAAAGTTAATATAAATGGTGAACTTATGGTCCATCAAAGATTGACACAAAAATGTTGTAATACGTGGTTAAAAAAGTTGTCTCAGCTGAGCAGATGTTAACAATTGCATTGGGGTCTTATAGGTAATATTTTCAAAAGAATGTATTTTATCAAGCCTTTGTAGATATTGTTGGCTGAATTCTAGCACAAGACGCTAAATTGAGAGCCGTAGAGTGCTTGATTATCCCATCCTCCAAGGTTGCCTTTCTTGGTTAGGGCCAGTATTAGACTAAAACTGTGTAGAAATAGAGCAGGTTAAAAATGTTTTTTGATCAAAGTTTTAAGTTTATAAAATGTAGGATTTTGTAAATTATAGTTTGTATTGCTCTCCTATCACTACAGTAAAGATAAATTCCTGTTCCACTTGTATGTGACTTCTGAACAGTCACATTCTGCTTCTATGGTACTGGAAATAACAAAAACAAACGTTTTCTGAATTAAGAGATGGGGAATATTTATCTTTTGTATTGTTATTTTCATTGAGTAAGGATTTCAGTACTATCTATATCAATGTATTTATACAAACTGAATGTAGAATTTTTCAAACATGGGGCTGAAGATGAGATGGTACTTTATGGTTGTATGTTAAAATGTAATATAGATTGCACTGTTCTTGAACTTTGCATATTTCCTGTGAACATCTGTATAATAGCATGTACAAATTAGCCTTTATTCCACTTGAGATATGCAAATCTGAAGTTTATTTGAAAATGCAAATTCTGCTTTCCTTGAACACAATGATAATGCTCTGAGAATACAGAATACTTTCTGTTTTGAAGTATTGTCCAGTTTGAGTAATTCTAACAGGATCAGCTTTATGATTGGACTGGTTTTAAATTTCTTTTAGTTTTTAAGGCATGTTAAGCTTATTTTTTTACTTTTTTTTCAGGTTAGAGATGACAACAAAAGGCAACACCCATGCTTAGTGGAGTTCTCGAAATTGCCGGAGCAGGAAAGAAATTATAACTTGCAAATGTCACTTGAAACACTGAAGTAAGTTGCTAGAACTTTTGAAGTTTATAGTTAGAGTTTCATAAGGAGATGCAACTTCCAGAGTTATCAATTGACATGCGAATTAAAATTTGATGTGTAAGTGAGGGTAATAATATGCAAATGAGGAAGTGAGATACATTAATGAATTATGTATTTGGCACTGAAAATGACTTTGATAGTCTTTTTAGAATTATTGTGGTAATACTGATTGTGAAATCACAATTCAGACAGTTGTCATCTAGGAGGAAAAAAATAGATCCAAGCTTTGAAAAAAAAATCTTTGCTTATTTGGTTTATTCAATTTTTTAAAATTTTATTTAATTTTCTTTATCGATAAAACTGACTTTGACACTCAATAGATATTTATTTTTTGCATATGACTAAATTAAGAACTTTGCTTCAGGAGCCCTTGCTGCTCTTTTTGTGTCATCTGTGCATGTTGCCACAGAACAGACAGAGTAAGCATTCCATCCTTTTGTGGAAGAGTAGTTAGATGTGCGAATGTCAAGGAAGCTGTCCAGTTGGAATGCTAGAAAATCTCAATGGGACATTAAAAGGTTTGTTGATATAATCTAGTTTTCTGGTTCACAAAGATATGATTCCTCACCTCAGCTTTGTCAGTCAAAGAGGTGTTAGTTCTTACTTTGCTGTGAATGAATTGAAAAATCTATTAGTGTAAGTAATTTCTTCCATATGTAGCATTGCATGTAGCCAACATGTAAAAATATTTCTCAAACTGATAAATGCTCGATGGTAGATGTAGTTCTTCAGTCATCAAAATTTGAAATCTATTCTTTACTTTTCTTCTTGTTAGAGTATAGTTGCTTTTTCTTGTTCAGGGATTGACAAAGGATAAATGTCCGCATGTGATATTACTTTTCTGGGAATATTTGTCCTATATTATTAAAATATTTGCCGTGTAAACTGGTAGAGCAATATAGTGTTTACACTCATAATAAAAGGACTTTATGTCCTCATAGTAGAAAGCCATGTAGAACACTGCTTCTAGAACTTGCAGATTTCTTTTCAGGCCAGCTGCTCTGCACTATTTACTGATCTACTGTTCCCAGAGTAAATAAACTACTCAGTGAAAAATGTATTTATGACCGTAAGTGCTAAACAGTTTCTGGAGGGATATTTTGCCATTATTTAGAGGTAAAACATTCAGAGAGAAATTGAACTGGAAGCAAGAAAATAAGTTCAGATTTTCTGTGGGTAGATACTAAAATTACAAGGAAAGTTTTTGAGCATTTCCTGTCAGCAGAGCAATGTGCTTAGGATTCAAAATACATTCTTCCTTTCTATTTTATGAAAGTACAAAAGATGATGTCATTCATGTTCACTACAGTTGGATCTTTTCCTAGAATACTCTATATAATATGGCTCAGGCAGCAGAAAAATCATGCTCTCCTAATTAAATGCACGCTGCTAATGTTTCACTAAGTATTGAACAAATTTAATGAGTCCTTACATGATTACTGGTTCAAGATCCAGTGGTTTTCTAATCTAACCCTGTCAAAACAAACAAACAAAGCTTTTGTTCTATAAACATACAAGTTATGGATTACTCTTCTTTTAGTAATTTTATTGCTTACTCTAGAAAGACTCTTTCCATTTAATGGATAGTATCCAAAATATAAAGCATTCAGTTCTTCTGTGTGTTTCAAAATTTGTATACTTACTGAACTGTCTTCTTTACTTTCTTGTATTAGTCCTTGTTTTCTGAAAAATGAAGTTCTCATTTTGTAGTACCGAGTTGTATTTATTGTGTAGACATCTGTTGCGCAGGGGCTAGGAACATCTTGCTCAGTTTGTTTCTACAAGCTTGAAAATGTGGAAGAATTAGTGCACTAATCAGTTCTAGGTGATCCGTAGACGACAACTTGAATTGTAAGCTGTCTTGACTATTTCTTTACTAGATGTGTCTAGTCTACTAGCTGTCAACCTGGATAAGGGGAAAAAGGGAAAAAAAATGTTATTTTAAAACTTCTAATAATTTCTTTACAATTTGCCTCAAGCTCCATACTTGAAATAGTTGCAAGACATCGAGAGTAACTCTGACTGTAACCTTGGTGGTTTGTTGCCAGTTTTGCTGCCAGAGGAGAGAGTTAGAAACCAAGGAAGATCTAAGTCATATTATCTGATACAACATTTCTTTTCCATATATTGGGATCTGTGTATATTTTTCAGTACAACTGAATACTTTTATGAGCTATAAATTTACATCCTGTATGAAATGTCAAGATGCAGGAATGAGTTGCCTTTGAAAATGTCATGGGATTAAAATATGCTTACTCATACTGTTTCTGCACATTCTTATATATATATTTTATAGTTTGGTCTTGTATTTTTTTTTGTTGTTCTTGCTTATTATTTTGTGACTGACTTTCCCATTTCTGTGTATTTACTCAGTCTTGTGTGATAATTACATGTATCATTGTGATTGTGAAGATTGCATTCAGCCACTTTTATTTTTCTTGCTTACGTTTGAAGTGCTTTAATGGTCTTTCAGATTCTGCCAGTACAGTCTGTCATTTTATCCTCCTGTACCACTCTTATTTGAATTTGTTTTGTTTGGATAGAGATAATTCCTGGCTTACATTACAAGAAGATTAGGGTTACTGGAGGTTAGCTCCTCTGTACTGCATTTCACTATTAGACATGTTCTCCTACTTACGCTGGTGATAGCTGCATAGGAATCACGTACTATTTATGCCAGTTGAAATTTAGCTGCATGGAGTATTCTTAGCAGATAGTGTGTTTTGCAGGAAGGGGCCACTGGATATTAGTTTTGTCATTTCTTATTTTACTGTCTAATTTTAAATCAGGGTTCACAGTCCATAACAGTTGGACTTCATGTAGCTAGCACTAAAAATATGCTGTAACAATCTCCTTGAAACAGACAATTCATCTGCCAAGAGAAATAATGTTAGGAGCGTATTTATGCTCTTTTTTTTTTCCCGAGTCAGTTCAAGAGCAGTAAATATAGTTAAAGCAAGACTAGAAAATACTGTTTTAGCTAGTGGCAAGAAGAAATAAAAACCTTGTTTGACACCTTTCTTCCACTTCAGGAAAATTTGGAATGGAGTCCAAGGTATTTACACCTGTGATTTCTTCTGTAATCAGTTTCTATCAAAGATATGGTTATCATCCTCAGGTTTTGAGAGAGTTCTCATCTGACTTCAAAGTTGATTTTTGTCTAGGATTTCTATTAATTTCAATGTAAATATTTTAGTAATGCACCCAAACTAAAGAAAGACTTTATAAGCCAACACTGAATATAAATGTAGGAACAACTAATTAATAACTTACAGATCAAATCCTGTAGACAAATGAGACTTAAAATTTATGCTGCTGAACAGTGTGACTATAAGGAAGGGAAGAAATCTGAAGTAATCAGAAACTCAGTTAATACTGTTGACCCTGTTTTAAAGTTATATAAATGTTTGTTTTCTGAAATGAGCTGCATTTTGCAGAGTCAGGCCACAGTGGGCTGGTTCACTGGCTCTGTGGTATAAGCCTTGTGGAAGGTACATGACACACTGTCTAGCTTGAATAAGATGGCTCTTTTGGCCTAATTCTTATCATGCATTCTGCTGTCAGTTCTCTCTTCAGTAGTCTGTCCTAAAAAGATCCAGATCCAACTGAAATCTCTAAATAATAGCTTCCTCAGAAAGAAGACACATTCTAAGGATAAGTGATATTTTTTGCTTTTTTTTCTTTTTATCAGCTGTGATAGAAGTAACAAAACATAAAAAGATGTGGATATGAAGCGGTATAAATGAGTATGCCAGTTATATGAATAAGTATATAAAGCAGAAATAATATTTCAACAGCAGAGAATCTTCCAACTGAGACCTCATAGATGAAATATACTATATGATAGTTCAATTTTGAAGCACCGTACTCATATTTTTACTAAAAATTTTAAGAACATCTTGTGGCATTTTCTTAACACTATCGGGAAGCTTATTACATATATAAAAAGGGTGGTGTTGATCTTTCCATGTGATATTGTAGTAATTTCCATAGGTCTCATTTGTTTTATAGTGCCGTTTGTAGGCACTATAGTATGCCTATAAACATTAGGAACTCTAAATATAGAAACATTGTCAGTAATTAATCTCTGATTTCTGTGCCCTAGAACCCTGCTGGCGTTAGGCTGCCATGTTGGAATTGCTGATGAACGTGCTGAAGAAAAAGTGAAAAAAATGAAACTTCCAAAGAAGTAAGTTGAAACTCAAATGTGTCTTCCGCCTAGGCAGTGTGAATTCAGTGAACTCTATTTTAACAATTCGATATTTACACTGTTAGTTTTATTAGTTCTTGGGCATGCACGTACATGCATGAATTCTCAGGAATTTTCAGAAATATTCACATACCTTCATTCATGGTTTTTCTTCCAGATGTTTGTCACCTGATGTGTAGACAAATTTTAGGTTTTTCTGTGCTTCATTGAAATGTCTGACATTCATTGTTACATTTCTTTTATATATGATGTGTACCAAAGAGACTTTGTAAAGAATTTTTACAGTAAATTTGTCAATGTATTTTACTGTGCTGCAGCTATTTAAAGGTGACCTTTTGAAAGGTCTCAAATGGCCATGACTTGAGGTGTAGAGAACTGGTACAATCACCTGACTTTTTCCCAAGAGATCTGTTGGCAGCAGCATTGGTAAGACTGGGCTTAGCCTGGTATGGTATAGTGGCCTCCACTACCACAGCTCTGAAACCAGCTCTCATGGCCCAGCCAAGCTGCCCTGCCTTCTTAGCACCAGTGCACCCCCCCACAGTTTGGGAATGAAGAATTTGGGAACTTGAACACAGTTGAGATAATGGAACTATAGTTTCATATGCCTAAATGACAGCCTTACTGCCCAACACACACTTGAGCCCAAGGGATGAAGGAGGATTACGTAATACGTAAAAAAATCGGAAAGATAAAGGTCACAGTTTTACTAGAAGAGAACTTCTGTATGGTCTGTTATTCCTGAATTTAAGTTAGTAATTTAGTTTCCTTGGTTATGACTCAGAGCAATGGTAAGTGCTCTTGCCAAGTTCCTGCCACCAGTAGCACCTCATTGCTCTTTGCAGGAATGATCTCTGTGCAGAAATAGCTGTTTTTCTGGTATTGCATAGCTCCATTATTCACAGCAATCCTTCAGTGACCTATTCCTTTGTATTACATTCGGTCCCTGAGGCCAGTGTAATAATCTCCAGCACATGTTTGACTAAAGCATGCCTTCTTTCTTCCTTTTGTGAGCCAAAAGCCTGTGCCTCATTCTGGCAAGATTCCTGCAAGCTTCTAGGTAATACTTTTCTACAAGATAGCTGTAAGAACCTGGACCCTCAAGTCTTTGATATCTACCACACTGCACTGATTTACATACCGTTGATATTACAGTTTCAGAATCCCTGATGTGGTGGCTTTGCCAGAATGGATGGGAATAAAAGCAAGGTATTAATTTAAGTTCCCCCCCAAACTGTTCTTCAGTTTCAGTATCCCAAAATAACTGTATTTCTTTCTCGAAGAAGAGATATCTAGAACCTTCTCTATTTTCATTCTGAATTTCCTGGGCAGAAATATGTGTGCATTTACAAGATTGTTTAAGTGAATCAAATTTTTTGCTTTTGAAAAACTGCAGCTAATTCTCAAGTGTACAGAAATTATACTTCCTAATATAAGAAGACCAATAATGTTGAGTCTTTTTAATGCCATTAGTAGTCATAACTTTGGAAACCTGAAGTCATACCATACACCAAAGTCAGTTTTGATATTTCACATATAATGGATTGAAAAAACTAGCAAAAAAGAAAGAAAAACCTTGTGGCAATATTCTTAAAAGTTCGTGCAGTGGAGCGTGACAGGAAGGAGCACAGTAATTGCCAACCTGACAAGTGTGCTAATTTCATATATTTCACTGTTTTCATTACTGTCTTCTTTTACTCATCTCATGGAAATGACTTCACAGATACCTGAGGAGAGATGACTGTGAGGGCAGTTAACTCCTGTGTGGGCTTGCTGTAATAGAAACCTGCAGATTGGGAGCTATGTGGATGGCTGATTTTGGAATGATGTTCTTGAATTGTTTTTTTCAAACTTAAGGTTTTTCTTTTTACTGTGGTAATTTTGAAGGAAGATCCCTCAAACCTCATATTTATAGATGGTAATCCCCCTTAAATACCTGGTTGTTTTAAGTTACTGTTTTCAACAAATAATTTGTTTAAATGTGTTTTAAACTGGTTGTCACAGAACAGAATTAATTAAGATTTGTAAAGTATTTGAATATTTTAGAATATAAATGTAGATAAATACTGTTTAATTTTATGGGTTTCTCTCTGTCAGTACAGATAAAGAAAAGACAAGAAAATTACCAAATTGTTTAGAAAATAATTGAGCAATTATTTAAACTAGCCATTCTTTATACACCCCAGGGTGTATAATTTCAATGAGAGAGTGTTGTTGTTTATTTTCACAGACTCCTTCTGTTTCGACCAAAACAGTGCTTTGTATGTTGGAGGAGAAATAGAATTGTAGAATCATTTCGGTTGGAAAAGACCTTTGAGATCATGAGGTCCATACTCAGAGATATTCAGGTTCCATCCACCAACTCCAGCCTGTTTTTTCCTGGGACCACAGGGAATCCCCAGCTCTGGTACCAGGAGAGCCTCTGCTCCCCCTGCAGCCCCGGCCCTGCTGTCTGCAGGCTTTTTTTCACACTTTTTTTCCACTCTCACTCCTCTCTGCCAGTGAAGCACTTCACCTTTTCTTAAAAACGCTTTTCCAGAGGCACCTCCAGCGTGGCTGAGGGACTCGGCTTTGGCCAGCAGTGGGTGCCTTTTGGGACCAGCCAGAACCAACTGTGTCGGGTCATGGAGGCTGCCCCATGGGCACAGACACCCTGTACAGCCCCTGTCTGTCTTCCCCCACAGTCTTCTCTTCCTACTCCTCTTTCCTTGTATGTTCCCTCATCAGCTGATGTAAGGTGGTGTCCACCACCATGGTGGTGCCACATGGTGTCGTAGGTTTTCATTGTAGATTTATAAGTCCTGTTGTGCTGCATCCAGGACCATATGCTTTACGTCCTTTATTGAAGGTTTGCTCATAAGTAAAGTAGGAGATTTCTGTAATTAATTGGAAGGGAGCAACTTTATAAAAGTAGCATTTCTGGGAGTGCTAAAAAAAGTGAAGAAGCTGCGTTTCTATTCTGAAGTCATGCTAAAATTTTAAACATTTGCTCCTATGATTTGAAGGATAGTTAAAGTATGAATTATTATGAAGACAAACTTTTGAGGTGGATTTCACAACTGTTCTTGAGTAAGCCACTTGACCTGCTCTGTCTCTTAGCATCCCTTTATGTAACAGGAAGAATAGATTTTCTCGTTTCAGTAGGAATTAGATAGACTTTAATAAGTATTGCCATCTGCTCAGAGGTAGCAATAATATTGTTGGTATAAGCATTTAGATAAACAACAGCCTAATCTACTACTTTGAATATGTGGCATTACTGAAATACTTTAAAAACATTTTTAGTTCAGACCATTTTGACCCTGGTCATTTCATTACCACTTTATCCCATCGAGATGCAATTAGCTTGAAAGAGAATCAAAAACAAATCAGTAATCAAATGTACATTATTATTCTTAATGTTCAAAGGCAGATATCATATTCATATAGATATATTGCATTGATGTTATTTCTTTCTTTTGTGGTTTCTATTAATTTTTTTTCTTGCTGAAAAGTAACTGTGAGTTCTGTTTTTTTCAACAGCTATCAGTTGTTGAGCGGATATAAGCCAGCACCCATGGATCTGAGTTTTATCAAACTGACCCCCTCTCAAGAGGCTATGGTGGATAAACTAGCAGAGAATGCTCACAATGTGTGGGCAAGGGACCGTATAAGGCAAGGCTGGACATATGGCATCCAGCAGGTAAGTGCTAACTTCAGACACTTAAAACTTAGCTATAGAGATATTTTACATCTAAATGGAAATAATGGTGATACTCAGCTAATGAATGCAAGTTTTTCAGTCAGAGAAAACAAAAATACATAATTAAAGCAATCCTGCTAAACAGCAGTATGAGACTCTTTTACAAGCAGTATTAAAAAACTAGGTGGTATATTCTTGTATGCTGTCTAGATCTCAGGGTGAGAAAATTGCATGCAGGAAGCTAATGTGCTCCAGTATTTCAGGAAATGTAAATACTGACTTTCACTACGGGAATCATTTAAATGTCTACAGTTCTGGGAATTGAATAATTTTGTTTATCCAGGAAAATCAGAATGTAAACTTCTAGTAATAACTTTGCTAATATGTTATATTTCTGGCAGAAGCTGTGTTTAACTGAGAATAGTTAAGTCAGTCTCAGAGTTCCAGTCCTACTTAAGTTGTTCTATTTCAGTGAATAGGAATATTATACGGTAGTTATCACAATGTGCTACGAGGGAGGGGAGTAAGAATAAAGCTTGGTGGATTATTAAAAGCAAAACTCAGATTCTTTGGTTTCTTTAAAAAACCCCCAAAACCAGTCAGTTTGGTGTACCATGAGCCTTATTTAGTATTTTTGAAGACAGCTTCTACATCAGTTTTCTCCTTAAGATTTTCTATTCTTTTTGTGATTGGCTGTGAGTTTTATATACAGAAAGGTCTCTTGACTTGCGTTAATGAATGCGTAGTAGCATTTCACAGTGAAATTTAGGACAATTCACCCCTTGAGGAAAAAAAAGAGTTTTCATGGTTTTGTGCTGAGCATAAAAGATGATTATTTTTGCAAAAATGAGAAACAGCTGTTTTGTATGTACATACCCTTTTCTTCCTATAAACAGTGGTTTTGTTTTTGGGAAAAATTTGAGTTACACATTTCAGTGCCACACGTCAAATTTTTTTCTCCTACAGGACAAACATTCATTCTACTTACAAAACTTTTGTATAAAATAATAAAATAATCTGGTTTTATACATATTAAGCTAAGCATTTAACCTCACCACATGTGTGCGTGTGTGGCAAAATACATGCTGCATATCTGCATTTCAACGTTGTTCATTATAGTATCTTACAATGAAGCTGTCACTGTGTTACTTTGCAAGCTATTTAGGAAATCTATGTTCTGTTTTTGGCTCTAGACAGAGAGTGAGTCAATTCTTCTGTTTGCAGACTGGAATATATGTAATATTCCCTACTAGAAAAATACTGAAGATAATTCAGTGTTTGTGCAAGTCTCCTGCTTACTCCAGGATTAAATTTTCCCATAATATTTCACCTCTAAGTAAGAGAAGGTGGCACTTTGAAGTGCTGTTAACGTTTCTGATGGAATATGAATCATGAGAAATGTTGGAAGTGATGATTTTCTGTTGTGAGGTAGGGGGAGGGGATTAATTTGTTTTGAACTCACTATTTCAATCCTGTGTTTATGGAGACAGTGCACGATTCATTTCTAGAATGAAAAACTGTATGCTCAAAAGAAATATTTCTGATATATTAGAGAATGCACTCAGTAATATATACTATGTCTCCCATATTTTTTTTTCTTTCAGAAGCCAATCATTTTTAATACAGGCCCTAGCCAATTGGGAGCTTTGAAAGGATTGAAAGTTGGGAAATAGTTGCAACTTTTATAGGAACTTGACATAGCCTGAATTAAATTTAGTTTTGCAACAGAATTTATTGGTTAAGATGAAGTTAAGAAGTTTCTGGAATCAAATGCATCTCTTAGCTAATTATATTTCTAACTAGCATTGGGAGAATTTAATCCCGTGACTCATATGTAGTAAATTGTTGGTGATTGAAATTCAGACTGAATCTGAGTCTGGTTCTGGTTCCTGGATCTCCAATCTGAATCGTTTATTCAAACGAACAAGCTGGTTTTTTACACTTTCCCAAGACACAGCACCTCCCTTCATGGTAACTCTTACCACACAACCTCTCCCGTGTTGCCACGTCAGCAATGCACCTTCTTTGGGGTGATCACGCACTGCTCACCTGCCTGTCAGCTTCCAGCAGGCTCCTCTCTGTAGGGCTCTGCCAGGTGACACCTCCTCCCCCCAGGGTCTGTGCCGCCATGTGCTCCTTTGTGCTGCCATGTGCTTCTTTGTGCTTATCTTTCCCCATAGTGAATAAAGTTTCTTAGATCTTGAAGACAATTTAACCTACCCTTTGTATCTATATATCTTTGAAAAAACCCCAAAATAGGTTTGCTATATTTATTGGAGTGATTTGCAACTAAATTGCACGTTTTCTGAATTAGTGAGGTATTGAGTAGGAAGGTCAGTTAAATGATGGTGCCAAAGACTTTCCCAGTGTTACTGGTTTGGGAATGGTATGTAAAAGATGTAATGGGAGTGGGTGGCAATGAAAAAAATTTCTCCTTTACATCTTCCCAATATTTTTATTATACACTGTCTTTATGTATGTTTTGGTGTGTCTGTTGATATAGAAGGTTCTGCATTTGAAGAGGTATGATGTGATAGTCATAAATCATTAGTTTTATTATGGTTCCCGAAAGGCAGTGGAGTTGCTCCAGGCCACAACTTGGGTTTAAAAAAAAACAACCAAGCCCCCCAAAAACATTCATCAGACAAATCGAGTATGGGATATAACCTAAAAGTAAACACTAGCTTAATGTCAGAAGAATGATGAAGTCTGTCTTATGTTCTCAGTGCTGTGTCCTGGCAAAGAGACTAAACTTAATTTTGAACCTAAAATGTTGTGGCCCTGTGACGAGACATTTTTGAGGCTAACAGGAAGGGAGCAGAGAGGGAAAAAAGGACTCATCTACTCACTGAACAGCTCTCTGTATTTTATCTACTGACTCCTAAAATACTTCCCTGAGGGAAGCTCTTGGAACCCTTGGCCTTGGAACTTTGGCCTTCTCTAGGCTCCCGTCATAAGTCCTTCTCACTGGATGACAAAGGTCAACATGAAAACGAAATCTGTGCTCACTTATTAAAATTTATAGTTTGGTGTGAGAAATCTCATTAAAAAGAGAGGTTTATTTCCAAACCCCTTAGTCTTATTATACTGAATGGTGCATTACCCATTTTTCAAGAGTTTTTAAAAAATTGGCTCCATAGCCTCAAAGATGTCTGACTGGACAAATAGGATTTAGGTATCTAAATGCATTCTGATGGCCACAGACAAGATTTTATATAAAAAGGTTATTGGAATGGTAGCACCTAGTTAAGTTTTCAGAAATTTTTTAAGCAGTTGGTGTGAATCAAGCTCTGATTTTGACTACCAGGTTATGCTCTGAAAGTCTTAGACAAATGCTTCTGCTCTAAATCTTGACTGGGCTTAGGTATATCTGATAAATATGTACCTGTTCTTCCTCATCAAGACAAAGACAGTTATGGGCATGCAGAGAAGAGCCTGGAGAATTTAAAAGTAAAAAGCTTAAGTGCCTATGAAACTGATCACATTTGAAGTTGGAAATCCACTTAATTGGGGTTTTGCAGTACTGAGTGCTTATGCTTTAAACATCCAAGTATTTTTTCTGTGTCTGCTTCATACAAACTGACTAAAGACTTTTGTGTGCTCAGTTGTGCACTGTTGTTGAGAATGTAGTGCAGTGGTGCAGTGAACAGTGTCATAGTCATGCTTTCAACAGAGTATGATTGCTAAAGATGAACAAGAGCTCAGAAATATTCATGACCTTCAGGAAGCAGATTTACAAGATCAACAGTATACTTTACTCCCTTGTTCTTGGCAGACAAGTTACTGCAGTCTCATGGATAATTAAACAGGTAGATGATGTCGTTTCCCAACAATAGTACATCCTGCAGAAGCTGCCATGCTTTGAATGTCGATGTTGATTTGCTCTTAATTTCATAATCTTTCTCTTTTCAAATAATTTTTTTTTTTTCTTTTGGAGAAACAACCAACAGCTGAGTTTCAAGAGTGCTTACAATGTACAGATAACAAATACCATAAGAAGAGAGCAGAATAGCGAGATGCTCTTTGCTGGGTGAAGTGCGGAGATGCTTCTCATTTAGCTGACATACGTATCATATGGCAAGCTGCTAGCTCTAGCTGTTGTCCACACTCTCACATGCTTCTGCTTGACTCCAGTGGGTTTATTTCATGGGCTACATTTTGTCATTCCATCATATTACTGTGACATGTTACAGTACTGGAATAAGGTGGCATGATGTTATGCTGTATAATACTATAAACAGATCTTGCAGAGCTATAAAATAGTTTCCTAAGGGAAAGAAGCTTACAGATGTTTGAAATTAGATGAACTAATCACTGGGAAATATGTTAGGAACAGCAATCGTGCTGTGGCTGTAGGACGAATTAAATAATCTGGTAGGTCTGTTCTGTATGAGAGCCACATCATTTTGGGATTATATAAAAGGGATACTGTCAAGTAGTTCATGTATAAACCATTTCTTTCTTTAAAAACTGCTGAGGAAAATGTCTTCCAACTTGCAGATATTTTTTTCTTTTTCTAAATCCACCACTGCTTGTCAGGCTTTTTTCTTAACAAGATATAACAAGCTACATTTTGTGCATGACTATATACAGCATTTTTGTTCTGCTGCAGCCAGCCAGCCAGGAGAGGGAGCACAAGTTAGCTAATAAATCCTGTTCCCAGAACTGTCCTGACAACTGTGATGACACTGATCACAAACAAGTAAGTATTTTTTAGTAGGACAGACTCACAGTTGCTTATTGCTCCATGAAGGGAGCAGAGGGAACAAAACAGGTAGGAAAAATATGTATTTCTGCTTTAAAGAACATTTTAAGTAGCAAGGGTAAGTGGAAAAAACAAGCACAAAATCAGTATGAAAATACTTGACAGTGTCCCTTTAAGGAGAACGTGATTACCTGCAATTTGGTGGTCTTGGAACTGGGGAAGTGGTAAATAAACAAGGACAGATACAGGAGTTAGATCCAGGCAAACGAGCAATATAGCCTTGCTGTAAGTGAATTAAAATAATCATATTTGTGGTATGAGAGAGGGCTTTTTTTTTTACCTTTATGGATTTTGATATTAAGTCCTATCATAATTACATCAGTTTTTTTGTTTGGTTACTTTTAAGGAATTTTTCATAACAAGATGCTGGAAAAATAGCATTGAAGTATAAAAGGATGTATTTGTGACTTAATCTTCACAATCTAATGGAAAATATTCAGAACTCGTGTAAGTTTCTCCATGAACTTAGGGTATTTTTTGGCATATCCATGAACTTAGGGTATTTTTTGACATTCATAAAACTATGATGTTATGCATACAGGAGAATCCCAACATCCATATAAATAAGGAAAAGACAGAAAAGGAGAGAAAGAGTCGAGCTTATAGATCAGAAAGCAAATTAAAATAATTTAAAGTACATTACCTACCTCCTCCCTCTTCCTGAATACATGACCTCTAGGGCTCCCCACTGATTGTGGAGATCACAGCCAAAGATTCTTTCAGACTTTGCTTATATGCACTGTCACATATCCAGATAGCTTAGTCAAAGGGTATCTCGCTTTTTCTTCATGTTGCATTGTGTTCTGGCTAGAAAAGCTAACAATCAGAAACCCCTTTATACTGGGAAAAGAAAAAGTATTACGAATCTCACAGCTTTAACAATTGTTTATAAAAATTGACAATGTAAAACTTTCCTCCCACTGTGTGAAAACATCTTAAAAAAGATGCTCTGCAGTTTCTGTTACTTGGTATTGCCAAGCAATTATATGAAATCTTATTTCCCTTTGGCCCAGAAGTGCAAGACTTTTTGGTCTTTTTAAGTTAGGATCTTATTTTTTTAGATTTATCTAAAGTATATGACATCACTGTTTGATCCGGAGTTGGTCTTCTCAGACTGCCTAAGGCTGCAATGCAAGAGAGGCATTGTTCTGGAAAGTCAGGCTGGGTGAAATATGCATACGTGGGAAAAATCAAGTTGGTGCTTATTTTTTCATTAAATATATATAAAACCAGCATCTTGTCCTTGTAAAAACTACTTATGTTACCACACTTTGACATTTCACATGATTTATACTGATATATTAGTTCCTTCCATGTATAGTCAGGGCACATTTTGCCAGGCATTCCATATGCGTGTGGTCCTCAGTGAAGATGGCAGAAGTAGTAATACACATAGTACTAAGGATACACATACTTCCAGGGTTAGGACTCAGCTGCTAGTATTCCAGGTGAGGAATACAACGTCTGCTTTGGTTGGGTATATCTGGATTATTAGTGTTGCTAAGAATATGGCTTTGTGAGGACTTTATTGTGCTTTGTGGTTCTAATGCTCTGGACTTTGGAAATTACTTTTTTAGTAAATACCAGTTTAGAATTGTATTTTTCCTTTTCCCCTATAAGATGATTTTTAGTTTTCATGGTTTCTGGTTAAACATGAGTTGCTGTGGTATGTGTGGAAAAGCTTGCCCTCTGGATAATGAGGCACGAAAGGTTTGGTGTAGGTATAAATGATCCTGCTCACAGTGTCCATGCTGCACACGCACGTGGTGGCTCACCGGTTTTCTGGCAGCACTGCTGGCAAGCTTGCCCTGTAGTATTTGTTGTGGCAATTGCTTGGAAATCTTTGTGATAGTGGGAGATGTGGATCTTGCATGTCAGTGGAGATATGACAGCAAGCAGAATCAATTCACAACTGTGGAATGAGGGTTTGCTAATGATGCAAAGGGAGCTAAGAAAACAACAGCGTATCTGCCTAAGGGATGTGTGCTGAAATACATTTGTTTTGTGCTTGTAGTTTAACAGCCTTGGTTAGGAGAACAAAATCATTTCAATACCACACAGAATATGTATCTGTACATCTCTAATACTTTAAATTGCAAAATGTGTGTTCCCATTAAATTACTATCATGTTTTTCCTGCACTCTTCCTACGATGTGCTTTAACTTCTCAGTCCTTTCCTATCTTTCTTTTTGATAAGCACTTATTTACATATGTTTCTGGTGACCTTTTGTTCCCTTTAGTCTAGTGGTCTGTGCTGTTCCTGAACGTCTCAGAGCTTTGGGAAGGTCCAGGAGTGCACAGCTTTGCAGTGCGACAGTTATAGATCTGAAAACTACATTATTATTTTCAGATGTCTTTTAGAGGTTTATATGATGCTTTGTTTTTTGTTACTGAATTACTTCTGAAGGACACAACCTTATTACACACACTGCATCTCCTACTAGGTTCTTTCAGAGCTGCTTGTAGAGTTTGACTAGGGTTTTCTCTGCTGCTGTAGACAATAAGGGCATTCTTCATTTCATTCTTACATGAGATCTGTCCGTGCAAGTTCCAAGAGCAGTTGTAGATCCAGTGCCATGAGATCAGTTATCGACACGTCACACACTCATTGAACAAAAGAATTCACTTTACATCTGATGTGTGTTTCCTTTGAATTATTTTGCAAGTGTTCTTCACTTGTCATGGAAGTTTTAAAAGGCTTGTTTTTAAAAGGATGTTTTTTGGTGTGTGTGTGTGTGTACTTTTTTCTGTAGCTCTTTTTTCTTCCTTTTAAGAGCTATATGCAGTTAGTACCATTGCTGACCAATTATTGTCTAATTTATGTCCTTTTATACCCTACAAATAAGCCTATGTATGCCCATTCAAACAGGTTTTTTTTATCATTTGCTGTATATAGCAGAATCCGTAGTGTACACTGTGAAAAGTAGTACTGACTTTTCATGGTCAGTGCTATATCACTGACATTTAACTTTATTAGTTCCATCCGGGGCACATTCTGCCAGGCATCCCGGATTTTTATGGTTGCAATGTTTTCTTAAGTAAAGTAAATTAAATTCTAAATTATTAATGAATTTTTGTTACATCAAATGAAGACAGAGCTGTGTAATAAAATATACAGACTTTTTCCATATTTTTTTTCTATGTTATGATAGGTTCTGAATTCAAAAGAAAAGAATTATATAAATGTCATGTGTGCTACCCAGCTCAAACCATTTGTCTGTTAACAGGTGGTTGCCAGACAAACTCTGTACAAAACAGTTGAATCATTAGACTGACAAATCTGGAAAATTCTGATTTAAAATAAATTTTGGTTTAAAAAAATTTTAAAAGTTAGGCTGAATGTTAAAACTTATTTTAACAGTCTCCAATAACTTCTTTGTATTGAGTAGGAAGAATTCAGTCTATGTTCTACTTGGAAATGTACTCAGTAAAATTACCACTCTTAGCTAATCAGTTTTCTCGTTGACTTGATTGTGAATGTGCAAAGCTCAATCACTGTATGGGATCATTCTCTACACTTATACCAGAGAGGTGCAGAAGGTCATTAGTACGAAAACTTATGATGAATATAACAATAAGAGTGCTTAATTCACCAGTAAGTAACACATTCAAAATTTAAATAGATATGTAATAGGAAAAAAAAAAGAACAAAGTTGTTAAGAGAAAAATCTCGTCTCACATTCAAATTGCCACAGTCTTGAATGGGTGAAAAATGTCACCTAAATAAAATTAGACCCAAGGAAAAAAAATCTGTAAAATCAGGTTAGTTTAATACATACAATTTCTGTGTTCCTTTTTTTCCCCCTTGCTCTCATTTTGTGCTCAGCCATTTTAAAAGCACTTATACTATATTCCATTATATACATTGTTATCAGCTGATTGCCTGTATGTTAATGTGTGTTAATGGTTGCTATGGCAACTACAAATGCATTGACCCAAGGTTATATCATGGATATATCATGGATAAGAAGTTACATATTTATTGTTCCAAACTTCTGTTTCATGTTTTTAAATACAGTAATTCACAACATCTTTTGGACATACAGTGCTTCAGAGGAAATTATTTCATTTTTTGTGTCCTTTCATTGACAAATAGTTAAAACTCATAGTGTTTCATCACCTCACATGTTAATGTGAATATTCTTATATCAAATAATGATTTCTCATAGCATTTACTTCAGCATTTGCTCTAAGGACACAGCCCTTTTTCACATCTACTAAATTAAACATTGGACAAAGCAGGATGTCAGCTTAAGAATTCGGAATAAATATAAAAAGTAGATCCCTCAAATGGTATTGGTGTTGGCCCTGCCAGTGTCCTTTCCACTGAATATAATTAGAGCTGATATGGTTTTGTAATTTGTGTCCCCAGCAATGCATTACCTTTGTCTTTCTATTAGCCCTTTTAGCATGTAGGTAATGCTTTTCCCTTAATATTTCAGATTTCATTGTGGTTTATAACTGTACTTTTAATATCTGCTCACTTTGACAAGGCAAGAGGCAGATAGCCTTGCATCTGCACATTTAAAAGATAACAAAAGGTGCCTGCAAGAATTTTTTCGGAATGGATGTGCCATTTCTTCTCTGCTTACAAAGATAGAATTGAAACCACATATGTTCCTAAAACTAGAACTATAATGCTGTAAAAGAAGTAAGGTACTGTCACTGTAGACACTGTCTTCTAAAATAATAGGCATTGTTTTTGGACTCTTTAATAAATCTAACCAATAATAAAAGCCTCTCAATATCTTTGCTATTGTACCAAGAGAACAAACAGCAAGTATTTTTTATATGATATTGTATATCATATAAAAATGGTCCATGATCTTTTAAATAAATATAGATATTAGGAAAAACATGGAGAGTTCTTTGCATGGTTTCTCTCACTGCCAACAAATTTTGACAGGATGTGAGAAGAAAATGTACACAAGAAAACAATTTTGTTAGTCACTAAACATTATATTACCCATTTAAATAATCCAATTAAACACTGCTTTCACATAAGATAATATTGCAGTAGAGGAAAACCTAACCAATGTTTTTTAATAGACCTAAAATATGAAGATTAAACCTTACCAATACTTCCATTTCAGCTGCAGGAGAGGTTAGTTTAATTATCTATTACAAAAACTCTATACATGAAGCACATAAATCATATGCTTGCAAACCCCATTATTTTTGAAAAATACATGTCTTACGTAGTTGTGATAGTAAGGCACAGATTTATTACCTGTTTTATAATTTATTAATTAGTATACCATGTATTTATTATTTTTTATTATTAGTATAAATACCTGTATATTTATGGTACAGAAATGTCTCTTTGCTTTAGTTAGAAACAACTTTCTCGTTATGGTAGCTGCTTCATAAACAGTGTATGAAATATAATCTTTTTGACTTTTCCGTCAAACTGCATATATCCTTGTTTCTGTGGTTTGTATTGTTACTTTATTTGGTAAATTTGACAGAAAATTGTGGCAGGTATAAACAAAGCAGTGTGGCTTATTTTGTGTTTCACTTGTTTTTTAGTGAATTCCATCTATTGCAATTTCTTTGATTCCTTGCCATATTTGAAGTTACATGGTTTCAGTTGGTATAAACAGTAATTTTTTTGCTGCTATTATAGCATAATCTTGTCTGTAAGACAAAACACAGTTTCTGAAATTGAACTGATTTTTTCATACTTACGCAGGATGTGAAAAATCGACGAAATCCTCGCCTTGTACCGTACGCCCTTTTGGATGATCGAACAAAGAAGTCCAACAAAGACAGTCTTCGGGAAGCAGTCCGCACCCTTCTAGGCTATGGTTACAATCTGGAAGCTCCTGATCAAGATCATGGTAATTAATTTTGGAGTTTTTTTCTCAAAAAAAGGTTAAAATTTTCCACTCTGCTACTGAATTCGCTGGTCCAATAAAACATTTTGGGCAGGTGCCTCCAAATCTAATAGGTGCTTTTCTCCATTTTCTCTTCTCGTAGATCTTATTTCTTACTTTCCTTATTGTTTCCTTTCCTTGTCCTGTGGCCTCAAATGAATATTTACAAAATGTACATATTTACATTTTAAAGCAATTATTTACAATTTAAATCAATAAACACAATTTATTGACTAGTTTTTATTTAATGCTATATTTGCTATTTCAAGACAAAATAGGAAAAAATATGTAAACTCAGTAGATGTGAATTTTATATTCCTAAAATTTAAACTTTAAATAATGAAGAATTCTAAACTTTGTGTACAATCTTGTATTTAAACACTTAAAGCTACAAGATGAAATTTTCTAAGATGAATGACTGCAAACCAAATTTCTGTGAATGTCAACCTGCAAGTCTAGAATTGGATAATCTGTTAGAGCATTTAAATTTCCTGAACATTCTCAAGTCTTGGAAGTTGAATTACATTTTAAGTAAATTTAAACTCACTTTTTACATATGTTTTCTTTGAATTTGCATCATTGCCAGATTGAATGTTTTATTGATACTGTGGGCAGTATTTTCAGTTTGAGACATCCTAGACAAGAAAAAAGAAACCAAACCCAAACAAAGAAACTGTATAAACTACTAATAAAGAAGTTTTAAAGAAACAGTACACAACATTTAACTCAGTAACTGCAGAATATAAAATGTTAAGAAAGTACGAGAAATCAGGAGACGTAATGTACAAATAAAATAAATAGATATAACTCCTATCAGAAGTTCCTATAACGCCTATTTCAGAAGTTCACTTAGTGATAAGGATATATGGAATAATTAAAATTGAAACTAGCATCCTTCTAATCTCAGCAAAATGTGGAAATTTTGAGAAATGTGTCTAAATCTTTTTTTTTTCTTCATGTAGTGATACTATTGTTAAGTTTAGACCTATTTAGGCCATAGACCTTCAGTAAAGCATTTCTGCAGAAGACATACCTCATACCTAAAGTGTACACAAGGAACCTACCATTTGGAATTTCTTTTCCAAAGCACATGCATGATCTGATCCTCAGCTTTTATGAGATACTGCTATTAATTACACTTAAACATGAGGCATTGCTGAGACCATGAGTGTGTAACGAGGTTGGATTGCTGAACAGATAGAACAATGTTCCTTAGTGGAGTGGACAGTGTTGGTGGCAAAATGCCGTGGTCTCACTCTTAAATGTGCCTGTGCCTAGCCTGGGAAGTGTGAGCCTGCTGCATAATCCTAGAATTTCTTCTCCTCCCACTGTTGGGAAGGAGATGCTGCAAAGAAAGATTGAGCATGACTTCTGCTTGGTTCTCAGGTGAGTTGGCTGGTAGGACTTTGCCTTTTGCGAAGATAAAGGGGCTGTCTAAAGGTGTGGGCAAGAGGGGAGAGAGCACACTCCTTTTCCACAGTCTCTTCCACATCCTGCTGAACAATATTAATCCCCTTTTTCATTTACAGCTCTGAGAATCACATGCCGCTGCCTTTCCTTGGGAATGAACTGTTGAAAACCACTATTTTTTCCTTAGAATGAAGAGATCTTTGAGCTGGTTCTATGAAGGGAGTTACTAATGAAACGTAAAGAACACAAGTGCAATCCTTGAATCTGAAAGAAGTGATCAATGCTGTTGCAAAATTCCCAGAGAAAAAGAACTGCAGAAGAGTGTCCCATGAATTGGTCTTTCTTGAGCAAAGACTAGAATTGTGTTCAGCAAAAGATTTTTGTAGTCATTTTGGGGATTTAGATTTTGCAATTTATGAGCTTTGCAAGTTTTGGAGATGCATAAAACATGTCACGAGGATACTCTTTTATCAGCCAAAATCCATACTGTTATTAAGGGATTTAGAGCCCTCTAGTGGTGCTCTGCCTCTCCAATCATTAATTTTTATTTAAACATTAATTTTACAAAGCTCTCTAGTATTGTTTTTTATACTTTGTTACTATTATTACTTGCTGGTTTCCCAGAGCAGCTGTATTTTTGGGATTGCTTAGACTCTAGAAAGCATTATGTTACTTAGAATCTAAAACCAAAACAATTTCTCAGTTACCATGCTTTGCAGTGCTTCATCTGTATAGGTGAGGTACTAAGGGTCTTCAGAAGTGTTTTTAAGGCATTAACTGTGTAGACTATCAAAGAGAAAATTTTACGGATAAAGAATTATGGGGCAGAGAATTGAGTAGCTTAGAGGAAACTTAATGAGCCTTACCTAACTGAAGTCAGGCATGGTGGCATAAGAAGTGATGGTCAATTCTGAGGGATGTGATTTTATAGGCTATCCTAGTTGATATTGGAAATGTGGACCTTGATGTGTGTGAGAAAACAGAAAGGAAAGGGAGAGGTTCTTAGCATGGCCTAGCAAACAGGTGCAAGTAGGTGCAGACACATTTGATCTTGTAACAAACTCAGGAAGAACAGGAATTGTGGTGATTAGACTGGAATGCTGACTTTTCAAAGGTTGCACAGGCTTTGATACATTAAAAATTTGTGGAAAAAGATCCATGCTTTTGGCCTTTTTTTCCCCTAATCTGAGAAAAAGAATCCTTGGATCAGAGTGATCCTTGAGTCATCTATTAGTAGCTGCATTCAGATTTCTAAGGTCTCCTTTCTTTGTGGTTGTTTTTTTTTGTTTGTTTGTTTGGGTTTTTTTGGTTGGT